>CM065589.1:17907020-18358771 GCA_033119425.1 Bufotes viridis | reverse complement strand
CTTTTCTTTCTCTGTCTCTTCCTCTCTTCTGTCTCTTGCTTTACTCTTTTCCTCTGTCTCTTCCTCTCTTCTGTCTCTTGCTTTACTCTTTTCCCCTGTCTCTTCTTCTCTTCTGTCTCTTGCTTTACTCTTTTCCTCTGTCTCTTCCTCTCTTCTGTCTCTTGCTTTACTCTTTTCCCCTGTCTCTTCTTCTCTTCTGTCTCTTGCTTTACTCTTTTCCTCTGTCTCTTCCTCTCTTCTATCTCTTGCTTTACTCTTTTCCTCTGTCTCTTCTTCTCTTCTGTCTCTTGCTTTACTCTTTTCCTCTGTCTCTTCCTCTCTTCTGTCCTCTTGCTTTACTCTTTTCCTCTGTCTCTTCCTCTCTTCTGTCTCTTGCTTTACTCTTTTCCTCTGTCTCTTCCTCTCTTCTGTCTCTTGCTTTACTCTTTCCTCTGTCTCTTCCTCTCTTCTGTCTCTTGCTTTACTCTTTTCCTCTGTCTCTTCCTCTCTTCTGTCTCTTGCTTTACTCTTTTCCTCTGTCTCTTCCTCTCTTCTGTCTCTTGCTTTACTCTTTTCCTCTGTCTCTTCCTCTCTTCTGTCTCTTGCTTTACTCTTTTCCTCTGTCTCTTCCTCTCTTCTGTCTCTTGCTTTACTCTTTTCCCTCTGTCTCTTCTTCTCTTCTGTCTCTTGCTTTACTCTTTTCCTCTGTCTCTTCCTCTCTTCTGTCTCTTGCTTTACTCTTTTCCTCTGTCTCTTCCTCTCTTCTGTCTCTTGCTTTACTCTTTTCCTCTGTCTCTTCCTCTCTTCTATCTCTTGCTTTACTCTTTCCTCTGTCTCTTCTTCTCTTCTGTCTCTTGCTTTACTCTTTTCCTCTGTCTCTTCCTCTCTTCTGTCTCTTGCTTTACTCTTTTCCTCTGTCTCTTCCTCTCTTCTGTCTCTTGCTTTACTCTTTTCCTCTGTCTCTTCCTCTCTTCTGTCTCTTGCTTTACTCTTTTCCTCTGTCTCTTCCTCTCTTCTGTCTCTTGCTTTACTCTTTTCCTCTGTCTCTTCCTCTCTTCTGTCTCTTGCTTTACTCTTTTCCTCTGTCTCTTCCTCTCTTCTGTCTCTTGCTTTACTCTTTTCCTCTGTCTCTTCCTCTCTTCTGTCTCTTGCTTTACTCTTTTCCTCTGTCTCTTCCTCTCTTCTGTCTCTTGCTTTACTCTTTTCCTCTGTCTCTTCCTCTCTTCTGTCTCTTGCTTTACTCTTTTCCTCTGTCTCTTCCTCTCTTCTGTCTCTTGCTTTACTCTTTCCTCTGTCTCTTCCTCTCTTCTGTCTCTTGCTTTACTCTTTTCCTCTGTCTCTTCCTCTCTTCTGTCTCTTGCTTTACTCTTTTCCTCTGTCTCTTCTTCTCTTCTGTCTCTTGCTTTACTCTTTTCCTCTGTCTCTTCCTCTCTTCTGTCTCTTGCTTTACTCTTTTCCTCTGTCTCTTCCTCTCTTCTGTCTCTTGCTTTACTCTTTTCCTCTGTCTCTTCCTCTCTTCTGTCTCTTGCTTTACTCTTTTCCTCTGTCTCTTCCTCTCTTCTGTCTCTTGCTTTACTCTTTTCCTCTGTCTCTTCTTCTCTTCTGTCTCTTGCTTTACTCTTTTCCTCTGTCTCTTCCTCTCTTCTGTCTCTTGCTTTACTCTTTTCCTCTGTCTCTTCTTCTCTTCTGTCTCTTGCTTTACTCTTTTCCTCTGTCTCTTCCTCTCTTCTATCTCTTGCTTTACTCTTTTCCTCTGTCTCTTCTTCTCTTCTGTCTCTTGCTTTACTCTTTTCCTCTGTCTCTTCCTCTCTTCTGTCTCTTGCTTTACTCTTTTCCTCTGTCTCTTCCTCTCTTCTGTCTCTTGCTTTACTCTTTTCCTCTGTCTCTTCCTCTCTTCTATCTCTTGCTTTACTCTTTTCCCCCTGTCTCTTCTTCTCTACTGTCTCTTGCTTTACTCTTTTCCTCTGTCTCTTCCTCTCTTCTGTCTCTTGCTTTACTCTTTTCCCCTGTCTCTTCTTCTCTTCTGTCTCTTGCTTTACTCTTTTCCTCTGTCTCTTCCTCTCTTCTATCTCTTGCTTTACTCTTTTCCTCTGTCTCTTCTTCTCTTCTGTCTCTTGCTTTACTCTTTTCCTCTGTCTCTTCCTCTCTTCTGTCCCTTGCTTTACTTTTTCCTCTGTCTCTTCCTCTCTTCTGTCCCTTGCTTTACTCTTTTCCTCTGTCTCTTCCTCTCTTCTGTCTCTTGCTTTACTCTTTTCCTCTGTCTCTTCCTCTCTTCTGTCCCTTGCTTTACTCTTTTCCTCTGTCTCTTCCTCTCTTCTGTCCCTTGCTTTACTCTTTTCCTCTGTCTCTTCCTCTCTTCTGTCTCTTGCTTTACTCTTTTCCTCTGTCTCTTCCTCTCTTCTGTCTCTTGCTTTACTCTTTTCCTCTGTCTCTTCCTCTCTTCTGTCTCTTGCTTTACTCTTTTCCTCTGTCTCTTCCTCTCTTCTGTCTCTTGCTTTACTCTTTTCCTCTGTCTCTTCCTCTCTTCTGTCTCTTGCTTTACTCTTTTCCTCTGTCTCTTCCTCTCTTCTGTCTCTTGCTTTACTCTTTTCCTCTGTCTCTTCTTCTCTTCTGTCTCTTGCTTTACTCTTTTCCTCTGTCTCTTCCTCTCTTCTGTCTCTTGCTTTACTCTTTTCCCCTGTCTCTTCTTCTCTTCTGTCTCTTGCTTTACTCTTTTCCTCTGTCTCTTCCTCTCTTCTATCTCTTGCTTTACTCTTTTCCTCTGTCTCTTCTTCTCTTCTGTCTCTTGCTTTACTCTTTTCCTCTGTCTCTTCCTCTCTTCTGTCCCTTGCTTTACTCTTTTCCTCTGTCTCTTCCTCTCTTCTGTCCCTTGCTTTACTCTTTTCCTCTGTCTCTTCTTCTCTTCTGTCTCTTGCTTTACTCTTTTCCTCTGTCTCTTCCTCTCTTCTGTCTCTTGCTTTACTCTTTTCCTCTGTCTCTTCCTCTCTTCTGTCTCTTGCTTTACTCTTTTCCTCTGTCTCTTCCTCTCTTCTGTCTCTTGCTTTACTCTTTTCCTCTGTCTCTTCCTCTCTTCTGTCTCTTGCTTTACTCTTTTCCTCTGTCTCTTCCTCTCTTCTGTCTCTTGCTTTACTCTTTTCCTCTGTCTCTTCTTCTCTTCTGTCTCTTGCTTTACTCTTTTCCTCTGTCTCTTCCTCTCTTCTGTCTCTTGCTTTACTCTTTTCCTCTGTCTCTTCCTCTCTTCTGTCTCTTGCTTTACTCTTTTCCTCTGTCTCTTCCTCTCTTCTGTCTCTTGCTTTACTCTTTTCCTCTGTCTCTTCCTCTCTTCTGTCTCTTGCTTTACTCTTTTCCTCTGTCTCTTCCTCTCTTCTGTCTCTTGCTTTACTCTTTTCCTCTGTCTCTTCTTCTCTTCTGTCTCTTGCTTTACTCTTTTCCTCTGTCTCTTCCTCTCTTCTGTCTCTTGCTTTACTCTTTTCCTCTGTCTCTTCTTCTCTTCTGTCTCTTGCTTTACTCTTTTCCTCTGTCTCTTCCTCTCTTCTGTCTCTTGCTTTACTCTTTTCCTCTGTCTCTTCTTCTCTTCTGTCTCTTGCTTTACTCTTTTCCTCTGTCTCTTCCTCTCTTCTGTCCTTGCTTTACTCTTTTCCTCTGTCTCTTCCTCTCTTCTGTCTCTTGCTTTACTCTTTTCCTCTGTCTCTTCCTCTCTTCTGTCTCTTGCTTTACTCTTTTCCTCTGTCTCTTCCTCTCTTCTGTCTCTTGCTTTACTCTTTTCCTCTGTCTCTTCCTCTCTTCTGTCTCTTGCTTTACTCTTTTCCTCTGTCTCTTCCTCTCTTCTGTCTCTTGCTTTACTCTTTTCCTCTGTCTCTTCCTCTCTTCTGTCTCTTGCTTTACTCTTTTCCTCTGTCTCTTCCTCTCTTCTGTCTCTTGCTTTACTCTTTTCCTCTGTCTCTTCCTCTCTTCTGTCTCTTGCTTTACTCTTTTCCTCTGTCTCTTCCTCTCTTCTGTCTCTTGCTTTACTCTTTTCCTCTGTCTCTTCCTCTCTTCTGTCTCTTGCTTTACTCTTTTCCTCTGTCTCTTCTTCTCTTCTGTCTCTTGCTTTACTCTTTTCCTCTGTCTCTTCCTCTCTTCTGTCTCTTGCTTTACTCTTTTCCTCTGTCTCTTCTTCTCTTCTGTCTCTTGCTTTACTCTTTTCCTCTGTCTCTTCCTCTCTTCTGTCTCTTGCTTTACTCTTTTCCTCTGTCTCTTCTTCTCTTCTGTCTCTTGCTTTACTCTTTTCCTCTGTCTCTTCCTCTCTTCTGTCTCTTGCTTTACTCTTTTCCTCTGTCTCTTCCTCTCTTCTGTCCCTTGCTTTACTCTTTTCCTCTGTCTCTTCCTCTCTTCTGTCTCTTGCTTTACTCTTTTCCTCTGTCTCTTCCTCTCTTCTGTCTCTTGCTTTACTCTTTTCCTCTGTCTCTTCCTCTCTTCTGTCTCTTGCTTTACTCTTTTCCTCTGTCTCTTCCTCTCTTCTGTCTCTTGCTTTACTCTTTTCCTCTGTCTCTTCCTCTCTTCTGTCTCTTGCTTTACTCTTTTCCTCTGTCTCTTCCTCTCTTCTGTCTCTTGCTTTACTCTTTTCCTCTGTCTCTTCCTCTCTTCTGTCTCTTGCTTTACTCTTTTCCTCTGTCTCTTCCTCTCTTCTGTCTCTTGCTTTACTCTTTTCCTCTGTCTCTTCTTCTCTTCTGTCTCTTGCTTTACTCTTTTCCTCTGTCTCTTCCTCTCTTCTGTCTCTTGCTTTACTCTTTTCCTCTGTCTCTTCTTCTCTTCTGTCTCTTGCTTTACTCTTTTCCTCTGTCTCTTCCTCTCTTCTGTCTCTTGCTTTACTCTTTTCCTCTGTCTCTTCTTCTCTTCTGTCTCTTGCTTTACTCTTTTCCTCTGTCTCTTCCTCTCTTCTGTCTCTTGCTTTACTCTTTTCCTCTGTCTCTTCCTCTCTTCTGTCTCTTGCTTTACTCTTTTCCTCTGTCTCTTCCTCTCTTCTGTCTCTTGCTTTACTCTTTTCCTCTGTCTCTTCCTCTCTTCTGTCTCTTGCTTTACTCTTTTCCTCTGTCTCTTCCTCTCTTCTGTCTCTTGCTTTACTCTTTTCCTCTGTCTCTTCTTCTCTTCTGTCTCTTGCTTTACTCTTTTCCTCTGTCTCTTCCTCTCTTCTGTCTCTTGCTTTACTCTTTTCCTCTGTCTCTTCCTCTCTTCTGTCTCTTGCTTTACTCTTTTCCTCTGTCTCTTCCTCTCTTCTGTCTCTTGCTTTACTCTTTTCCTCTGTCTCTTCCTCTCTTCTGTCTCTTGCTTTACTCTTTTCCTCTGTCTCTTCCTCTCTTCTGTCTCTTGCTTTACTCTTTTCCTCTGTCTCTTCCTCTCTTCTGTCTCTTGCTTTACTCTTTTCCTCTGTCTCTTCCTCTCTTCTGTCTCTTGCTTTACTCTTTTCCTCTGTCTCTTCCTCTCTTCTGTCTCTTGCTTTACTCTTTTCCTCTGTCTCTTCCTCTCTTCTGTCTCTTGCTTTACTCTTTTCCTCTGTCTCTTCCTCTCTTCTGTCTCTTGCTTTACTCTTTTCCTCTGTCTCTTCTTCTCTTCTGTCTCTTGCTTTACTCTTTTCCTCTGTCTCTTCTTCTCTTCTGTCTCTTGCTTTACTCTTTTCCTCTGTCTCTTCTTCTCTTCTGTCTCTTGCTTTACTCTTTTCCTCTGTCTCTTCTTCTCTTCTGTCTCTTGCTTTACTCTTTTCCTCTGTCTCTTCCTCTCTTCTGTCTCTTGCTTTACTCTTTTCCTCTGTCTCTTCCTCTCTTCTGTCTCTTGCTTTACTCTTTTCCTCTGTCTCTTCCTCTCTTCTGTCTCTTGCTTTACTCTTTTCCTCTGTCTCTTCCTCTCTTCTGTCTCTTGCTTTACTCTTTTCCTCTGTCTCTTCCTCTCTTCTGTCTCTTGCTTTACTCTTTTCCTCTGTCTCTTCCTCTCTTCTGTCTCTTGCTTTACTCTTTTCCTCTGTCTCTTCCTCTCTTCTGTCTCTTGCTTTACTCTTTTCCTCTGTCTCTTCCTCTCTTCTGTCTCTTGCTTTACTCTTTTCCTCTGTCTCTTCCTCTCTTCTGTCTCTTGCTTTACTCTTTTCCTCTGTCTCTTCCTCTCTTCTGTCTCTTGCTTTACTCTTTTCCTCTGTCTCTTCCTCTCTTCTGTCTCTTGCTTTACTCTTTTCCTCTGTCTCTTCCTCTCTTCTGTCTCTTGCTTTACTCTTTTCCTCTGTCTCTTCTTCTCTTCTGTCTCTTGCTTTACTCTTTTCCTCTGTCTCTTCCTCTCTTCTGTCTCTTGCTTTACTCTTTTCCTCTGTCTCTTCTTCTCTTCTGTCTCTTGCTTTACTCTTTTCCTCTGTCTCTTCCTCTCTTCTGTCTCTTGCTTTACTCTTTTCCTCTGTCTCTTCCTCTCTTCTGTCTCTTGCTTTACTCTTTTCCTCTGTCTCTTCCTCTCTTCTGTCTCTTGCTTTACTCTTTTCCTCTGTCTCTTCCTCTCTTCTGTCTCTTGCTTTACTCTTTTCCTCTGTCTCTTCCTCTCTTCTGTCTCTTGCTTTACTCTTTTCCTCTGTCTCTTCCTCTCTTCTGTCTCTTGCTTTACTCTTTTCCTCTGTCTCTTCCTCTCTTCTGTCTCTTGCTTTACTCTTTTCCTCTGTCTCTTCCTCTCTTCTGTCTCTTGCTTTACTCTTTTCCTCTGTCTCTTCCTCTCTTCTGTCTCTTGCTTTACTCTTTTCCTCTGTCTCTTCCTCTCTTCTGTCTCTTGCTTTACTCTTTTCCTCTGTCTCTTCCTCTCTTCTGTCTCTTGCTTTACTCTTTTCCTCTGTCTCTTCCTCTCTTCTGTCCCTTGCTTTACTCTTTTCCTCTGTCTCTTCCTCTCTTCTGTCTCTTGCTTTACTCTTTTCCCCTGTCTCTTCTTCTCTTCTGTCTCTTGCTTTACTCTTTTCCTCTGTCTCTTCCTCTCTTCTGTCTCTTGCTTTACTCTTTTCCCCTGTCTCTTCTTCTCTTCTGTCTCTTGCTTTACTCTTTTCCTCTGTCTCTTCCTCTCTTCTATCTCTTGCTTTACTCTTTTCCTCTGTCTCTTCTTCTCTTCTGTCTCTTGCTTTACTCTTTTCCTCTGTCTCTTCCTCTCTTCTGTCTCTTGCTTTACTCTTTTCCTCTGTCTCTTCCTCTCTTCTGTCTCTTGCTTTACTCTTTTCCTCTGTCTCTTCCTCTCTTCTGTCTCTTGCTTTACTCTTTTCCTCTGTCTCTTCCTCTCTTCTGTCTCTTGCTTTACTCTTTTCCTCTGTCTCTTCCTCTCTTCTGTCTCTTGCTTTACTCTTTTCCTCTGTCTCTTCCTCTCTTCTGTCTCTTGCTTTACTCTTTTCCTCTGTCTCTTCCTCTCTTCTGTCTCTTGCTTTACTCTTTTCCTCTGTCTCTTCCTCTCTTCTGTCTCTTGCTTTACTCTTTTCCTCTGTCTCTTCTTCTCTTCTGTCTCTTGCTTTACTCTTTTCCTCTGTCTCTTCCTCTCTTCTGTCTCTTGCTTTACTCTTTTCCTCTGTCTCTTCTTCTCTTCTGTCTCTTGCTTTACTCTTTTCCTCTGTCTCTTCCTCTCTTCTGTCTCTTGCTTTACTCTTTTCCTCTGTCTCTTCTTCTCTTCTGTCTCTTGCTTTACTCTTTTCCTCTGTCTCTTCTTCTCTTCTGTCTCTTGCTTTACTCTTTTCCTCTGTCTCTTCCTCTCTTCTGTCTCTTGCTTTACTCTTTTCCTCTGTCTCTTCCTCTCTTCTGTCTCTTGCTTTACTCTTTTCCTCTGTCTCTTCCTCTCTTCTGTCTCTTGCTTTACTCTTTTCCTCTGTCTCTTCCTCTCTTCTGTCTCTTGCTTTACTCTTTTCCTCTGTCTCTTCCTCTCTTCTGTCTCTTGCTTTACTCTTTTCCTCTGTCTCTTCCTCTCTTCTGTCTCTTGCTTTACTCTTTTCCTCTGTCTCTTCCTCTCTTCTGTCTCTTGCTTTACTCTTTTCCTCTGTCTCTTCCTCTCTTCTGTCTCTTGCTTTACTCTTTTCCTCTGTCTCTTCCTCTCTTCTGTCTCTTGCTTTACTCTTTTCCTCTGTCTCTTCCTCTCTTCTGTCTCTTGCTTTACTCTTTTCCTCTGTCTCTTCCTCTCTTCTGTCTCTTGCTTTACTCTTTTCCTCTGTCTCTTCCTCTCTTCTGTCTCTTGCTTTACTCTTTTCCTCTGTCTCTTCCTCTCTTCTGTCTCTTGCTTTACTCTTTTCCTCTGTCTCTTCCTCTCTTCTGTCTCTTGCTTTACTCTTTTCCCCTGTCTCTTCTTCTCTTCTGTCTCTTGCTTTACTCTTTTCCTCTGTCTCTTCCTCTCTTCTGTCTCTTGCTTTACTCTTTTCCTCTGTCTCTTCTTCTCTTCTGTCTCTTGCTTTACTCTTTTCCTCTGTCTCTTCCTCTCTTCTGTCTCTTGCTTTACTCTTTTCCTCTGTCTCTTCTTCTCTTCTGTCTCTTGCTTTACTCTTTTCCTCTGTCTCTTCCTCTCTTCTGTCCCTTGCTTTACTCTTTTCCTCTGTCTCTTCCTCTCTTCTGTCTCTTGCTTTACTCTTTTCCTCTGTCTCTTCCTCTCTTCTGTCTCTTGCTTTACTCTTTTCCTCTGTCTCTTCCTCTCTTCTGTCTCTTGCTTTACTCTTTTCCTCTGTCTCTTCCTCTCTTCTGTCTCTTGCTTTACTCTTTTCCTCTGTCTCTTCCTCTCTTCTGTCTCTTGCTTTACTCTTTTCCTCTGTCTCTTCCTCTCTTCTGTCTCTTGCTTTACTCTTTTCCTCTGTCTCTTCCTCTCTTCTGTCTCTTGCTTTACTCTTTTCCTCTGTCTCTTCCTCTCTTCTGTCTCTTGCTTTACTCTTTTCCTCTGTCTCTTCCTCTCTTCTGTCTCTTGCTTTACTCTTTTCCTCTGTCTCTTCCTCTCTTCTGTCTCTTGCTTTACTCTTTTCCTCTGTCTCTTCTTCTCTTCTGTCTCTTGCTTTACTCTTTTCCTCTGTCTCTTCCTCTCTTCTGTCTCTTGCTTTACTCTTTTCCTCTGTCTCTTCTTCTCTTCTGTCTCTTGCTTTACTCTTTTCCTCTGTCTCTTCCTCTCTTCTGTCTCTTGCTTTACTCTTTTCCTCTGTCTCTTCTTCTCTTCTGTCTCTTGCTTTACTCTTTTCCTCTGTCTCTTCCTCTCTTCTGTCTCTTGCTTTACTCTTTTCCTCTGTCTCTTCCTCTCTTCTGTCTCTTGCTTTACTCTTTTCCTCTGTCTCTTCCTCTCTTCTGTCTCTTGCTTTACTCTTTTCCTCTGTCTCTTCTTCTCTTCTGTCTCTTGCTTTACTCTTTTCCTCTGTCTCTTCCTCTCTTCTGTCTCTTGCTTTACTCTTTTCCTCTGTCTCTTCCTCTCTTCTGTCTCTTGCTTTACTCTTTTCCTCTGTCTCTTCCTCTCTTCTGTCTCTTGCTTTACTCTTTTCCTCTGTCTCTTCCTCTCTTCTGTCTCTTGCTTTACTCTTTTCCTCTGTCTCTTCCTCTCTTCTGTCTCTTGCTTTACTCTTTTCCTCTGTCTCTTCTTCTCTTCTGTCTCTTGCTTTACTCTTTTCCTCTGTCTCTTCCTCTCTTCTATCTCTTGCTTTACTCTTTTCCTCTGTCTCTTCTTCTCTTCTGTCTCTTGCTTTACTCTTTTCCTCTGTCTCTTCCTCTCTTCTGTCTCTTGCTTTACTCTTTTCCTCTGTCTCTTCCTCTCTTCTGTCCCTTGCTTTACTCTTTTCCTCTGTCTCTTCCTCTCTTCTGTCTCTTGCTTTACTCTTTTCCCCTGTCTCTTCTTCTCTTCTGTCTCTTGCTTTACTCTTTTCCTCTGTCTCTTCCTCTCTTCTGTCTCTTGCTTTACTCTTTTCCTCTGTCTCTTCTTCTCTTCTGTCTCTTGCTTTACTCTTTTCCTCTGTCTCTTCCTCTCTTCTATCTCTTGCTTTACTCTTTTCCTCTGTCTCTTCTTCTCTTCTGTCTCTTGCTTTACTCTTTTCCTCTGTCTCTTCCTCTCTTCTGTCCCTTGCTTTACTTTTTCCTCTGTCTCTTCCTCTCTTCTGTCCCTTGCTTTACTCTTTTCCTCTGTCTCTTCCTCTCTTCTGTCTCTTGCTTTACTCTTTTCCTCTGTCTCTTCCTCTCTTCTGTCTCTTGCTTTACTCTTTTCCTCTGTCTCTTCCTCTCTTCTGTCCCTTGCTTTACTCTTTTCCTCTGTCTCTTCCTCTCTTCTGTCTCTTGCTTTACTCTTTTCCTCTGTCTCTTCCTCTCTTCTGTCCCTTGCTTTACTCTTTTCCTCTGTCTCTTCCTCTCTTCTGTCCCTTGCTTTACTCTTTTCCCCCTGTCTCTTCTTCTCTACTGTCTCTTGCTTTACTCTTTTCCTCTGTCTCTTCCTCTCTTCTGTCTCTTGCTTTACTCTTTTCCCTGTCTCTTCTTCTCTTCTGTCTCTTGCTTTACTCTTTTCCTCTGTCTCTTCCTCTCTTCTATCTCTTGCTTTACTCTTTTCCTCTGTCTCTTCTTCTCTTCTGTCTCTTGCTTTACTCTTTTCCTCTGTCTCTTCCTCTCTTCTGTCCCTTGCTTTACTCTTTTCCTCTGTCTCTTCCTCTCTTCTGTCCCTTGCTTTACTCTTTTCCTCTGTCTCTTCCTCTCTTCTGTCTCTTGCTTTACTCTTTTCCTCTGTCTCTTCCTCTCTTCTGTCTCTTGCTTTACTCTTTTCCTCTGTCTCTTCCTCTCTTCTGTCTCTTGCTTTACTCTTTTCCTCTGTCTCTTCCTCTCTTCTGTCTCTTGCTTTACTCTTTTCCTCTGTCTCTTCCTCTCTTCTGTCTCTTGCTTTACTCTTTTCCTCTGTCTCTTCCTCTCTTCTGTCTCTTGCTTTACTCTTTTCCTCTGTCTCTTCCTCTCTTCTGTCTCTTGCTTTACTCTTTTCCTCTGTCTCTTCCTCTCTTCTGTCTCTTGCTTTACTCTTTTCCTCTGTCTCTTCCTCTCTTCTGTCTCTTGCTTTACTCTTTTCCCCTGTCTCTTCTTCTCTTCTGTCTCTTGCTTTACTCTTTTCCTCTGTCTCTTCCTCTCTTCTGTCTCTTGCTTTACTCTTTTCCCCTGTCTCTTCTTCTCTTCTGTCTCTTGCTTTACTCTTTTCCTCTGTCTCTTCCTCTCTTCTATCTCTTGCTTTACTCTTTTCCTCTGTCTCTTCTTCTCTTCTGTCTCTTGCTTTACTCTTTTCCTCTGTCTCTTCCTCTCTTCTGTCCCTTGCTTTACTCTTTTCCTCTGTCTCTTCCTCTCTTCTGTCCCTTGCTTTACTCTTTTCCCCCTGTCTCTTCTTCTCTACTTTCTCTTGCTTTACTCTTTTCCTCTGTCTCTTCCTCTCTTCTGTCTCTTGCTTTACTCTTTTCCCCTGTCTCTTCTTCTCTTCTGTCTCTTGCTTTACTCTTTTCCTCTGTCTCTTCTTCTCTTCTGTCTCTTGCTTTACTCTTTTCCTCTGTCTCTTCTTCTCTTCTGTCTCTTGCTTTACTCTTTTCCTCTGTCTCTTCCTCTCTTCTGTCCCTTGCTTTACTTTTTTCCTCTGTCTCTTCCTCTCTTCTGTCCCTTGCTTTACTCTTTTCCTCTGTCTCTTCCTCTCTTCTGTCTCTTGCTTTACTCTTTTCGACTGTCTCTTCTTCTCTTCTATCTCCTGCTTTACTCTTTTCCTCTGTCTCTTCCTCTCTTCTGTCCCTTGCTTTACTCTTTTCCTCTGTCTCTTCTTCTCTTCTATCTCCTGCTTTACTCTTTTCCCCTTTCTCTTCTTCTCTACTGTCTCTTGCTTTACTCTTTTCCTCTGTCTCTTCCTCACTTCTGTCTCTTGCTTTACTCTTTTCCTCTGTCTCTTCCTCTATTCTGTCTCTTGCTTTACTCTTTTCCTCTGTCTCTTCCTCTCTTCTGTCTCTTGCTTTACTCTTTTCCCCTGTCTCTTCTTCTCTTCTGTCTCTTGCTTTACTTTTTTCCTCTGTCTCTTTCTCTCTTCTGTCTCTTGCTTTACTCTTTTCTTCTGTCTCTTCTTTTCTTCTGTCTCTTGCTTTACTCTTTTCGACTGTCTCTTCTTCTCTTCTATCTCCTGCTTTACTCTTTTCCTCTGTCTCTTCTTCTCTTCTGTCTCTTGCTTTAGTCTTTTCCTCTGTCTCTTCTTCTCTTCTGTCTCTTGCTTTACTCTTTTCCTCTGTCTCTTCCTCTCTTCTGTCTCTTGCTTTACTCTTTTCCTCTGTCTCTTCCTCTCTTCTGTCCCTTGCTTTACTCTTTTCCTCTGTCTCTTCCTCTCTTCTGTCTCTTGCTTTACTCTTTTGCTCTGTCTCTTCCTCTCTTCTGTCCCTTGCTTTACTCTTTACCTCTGTCTCTTCCTCTCTTCTATCTCTTGCTTTACTCTTTTCCTCTTTCTCTTCCTCTCTTCTATCTCTTGCTTTACTCTTTTCCTCTGTCTCTTCCTCTCTTCTGTCTCTTGCTTTACTCTTTTCCTCTGTCTCTTCCTCTCTTTTGTCTCTTGCTTTACTCTTTTCCTCTGTCTCTTCCTCTCTTCTGTCTCTTGCTTTACTCTTTTCCTCTGTCTCTTCCTCTCTTCTGTCTCTTGCTTTACTCTTTTCCTCTGTCTCTTCCTCTCTTCTGTCTCTTGCTTTACTCTTTTCCTCTGTCTCTTCCTCTCTTCTGTCTCTTGCTTTACTCTTTTCCTCTGTCTCTTCCTCTCTTCTGTCTCTTGCTTTACTCTTTTCCTCTGTCTCTTCCTCTCTTCTGTCTCTTGCTTTACTCTTTTCCCCTGTCTCTTCTTCTCTTCTGTCTCTTGCTTTACTCTTTTCCTCTGTCTCTTCCTCTCTTCTGTCTCTTGCTTTACTCTTTTCCTCTGTCTCTTCTTCTCTTCTGTCTCTTGCTTTACTCTTTTCCTCTGTCTCTTCTTCTCTTCTGTCTCTTGCTTTACTCTTTTCCTCTGTCTCTTCTTCTCTTCTGTCTCTTGCTTTACTCTTTTCCTCTGTCTCTTCCTCTCTTCTGTCCCTTGCTTTACTCTTTTCCTCTGTCTCTTCCTCTCTTCTGTCTCTTGCTTTACTCTTTTCCTCTGTCTCTTCCTCTCTTCTGTCTCTTGCTTTACTCTTTTCCTCTGTCTCTTCCTCTCTTCTGTCTCTTGCTTTACTCTTTTCCTCTGTCTCTTCCTCTCTTCTGTCTCTTGCTTTACTCTTTTCCTCTGTCTCTTCCTCTCTTCTGTCTCTTGCTTTACTCTTTTCCCCTGTCTCTTCTTCTCTTCTGTCTCTTGCTTTACTCTTTTCCTCTGTCTCTTCCTCTCTTCTGTCTCTTGCTTTACTCTTTTCCCCTGTCTCTTCTTCTCTTCTGTCTCTTGCTTAACTCTTTTCCTCTGTCTCTTCCTCTCTTCTGTCCCTTGCTTTACTCTTTTCCCCCTGTCTCTTCTTCTCTACTGTCTCTTGCTTTACTCTTTTCCTCTGTCTCTTCTTCTCTTCTGTCTCTTGCTTTACTCTTTTCCTCTGTCTCTTCTTCTCTTCTGTCTCTTGCTTTACTCTTTTCCCCTGTCTCTTCTTCTCTTCTGTCTCTTGCTTTACTCTTTTCCTCTGTCTCTTCCTCTCTTCTGTCTCTTGCTTTACTCTTTTCCCCTGTCTCTTCTTCTCTTCTGTCTCTTGCTTTACTCTGTTCCTCTGTCTCTTCCTCTCTTCTATCTCTTGCTTTACTCTTTTCCTCTGTCTCTTCTTCTCTTCTGTCTCTTGCTTTACTCTTTTCCTCTGTCTCTTCCTCTCTTCTGTCCCTTGCTTTACTCTTGTCCTCTGTCTCTTCCTCTCTTCTGTCCCTTGCTTTACTCTTTTCCCCCTGTCTCTTCTTCTCTACTGTCTCTTGCTTTACTCTTTTCCTCTGTCTCTTCCTCTCTTCTGTCTCTTGCTTTGCTCTTTTCCTCTGTCTCTTCCTCTCTTCTATCTCTTGCTTTACTCTTTTCCTCTGTCTCTTCCTCTCTTCTGTCTCTTGCTTTACTCTTTTCCCCTGTCTCTTCTTCTCTTCTGTCTCTTGCTTTACTCTTTTCCTCTGTCTCTTCCTCTCTTCTGTCTCTTGCTTTACTCTTTTCCCCTGTCTCTTCTTCTCTTCTGTCTCTTGCTTTACTCTTTTCCTCTGTCTCTTCCTCTCTTCTATCTCTTGCTTTACTCTTTTCCTCTGTCTCTTCTTCTCGTCTGTCTCTTGCTTTACTCTTTTCCTCTGTCTCTTCCTCTCTTCTGTCTCTTGCTTTACTCTTTTCCTCTGTCTCTTCCTCTCTTCTGTCCCTTGCTTTACTCTTTTCCTCTGTCTCTTCCTCTCTTCTGTCCCTTGCTTTACTCTTTTCCCCCTGTCTCTTCTTCTCTACTGTCTCTTGCTTTACTCTTTTCCTCTGTCTCTTCCTCTCTTCTGTCTCTTGCTTTACTCTTTTCCCCTGTCTCTTCTTCTCTTCTGTCTCTTGCTTTACTCTTTTCCTCTGTCTCTTCCTCTCTTCTATCTCTTGCTTTACTCTTTTCCTCTGTCTCTTCTTCTCTTCTGTCTCTTGCTTTACTCTTTTCCTCTGTCTCTTCCTCTCTTCTGTCCCTTGCTTTACTTTTTTCCTCTGTCTCTTCCTCTCTTCTGTCCCTTGCTTTACTCTTTTCCTCTGTCTCTTCCTCTCTTCTGTCTCTTGCTTTACTCTTTTCCTCTGTCTCTTCCTCTCTTCTGTCTCTTGCTTTACTCTTTTCCTCTGTCTCTTCCTCTCTTCTGTCCCTTGCTTTACTCTTTTCCTCTGTCTCTTCCTCTCTTCTGTCTCTTGCTTTACTCTTTTCCTCTGTCTCTTCCTCTCTTCTGTCCCTTGCTTTACTCTTTTCCTCTGTCTCTTCCTCTCTTCTGTCCCTTGCTTTACTCTTTTCCCCCTGTCTCTTCTTCTCTACTGTCTCTTGCTTTACTCTTTTCCTCTGTCTCTTCCTCTCTTCTGTCCCTTGCTTTACTCTTTTCCTCTGTCTCTTCCTCTCTTCTGTCCCTTGCTTTACTCTTTTCCCCCTGTCTCTTCTTCTCTACTGTCTCTTGCTTTACTCTTTTCCTCTGTCTCTTCTTCTCTTCTGTCTCTTGCTTTACTCTTTTCCTCTGTCTCTTCCTCTCTTCTGTCCCTTGCTTTACTTTTTTCCTCTGTCTCTTCCTCTCTTCTGTCCCTTGCTTTACTCTTTTCCTCTGTCTCTTCCTCTCTTCTGTCTCTTGCTTTACTCTTTTCCTCTGTCTCTTCCTCTCTTCTGTCCCTTGCTTTACTCTTTTCCTCTGTCTCTTCCTCTCTTCTGTCCCTTAGCTTTACTCTTTTCCTCTGTCTCTTCCTCTCTTCTGTCTCTTGCTTTACTCTTTTCCTCTGTCTCTTCCTCTCTTCTGTCCCTTGCTTTACTCTTTTCCTCTGTCTCTTCCTCTCTTCTGTCCCTTGCTTTACTCTTTTCCCCCTGTCTCTTCTTCTCTACTGTCTCTTGCTTTACTCTTTTCCTCTGTCTCTTCCTCTCTTCTGTCTCTTGCTTTACTCTTTTCCCCTGTCTCTTCTTCTCTTCTGTCTCTTGCTTTACTCTTTTCCTCTGTCTCTTCCTCTCTTCTATCTCTTGCTTTACTCTTTTCCTCTGTCTCTTCTTCTCTTCTGTCTCTTGCTTTACTCTTTTCCTCTGTCTCTTCCTCTCTTCTGTCCCTTGCTTTACTTTTTCCTCTGTCTCTTCCTCTCTTCTGTCCCTTGCTTTACTCTTTTCCTCTGTCTCTTCCTCTCTTCTGTCTCTTGCTTTACTCTTTTCCTCTGTCTCTTCCTCTCTTCTGTCCCTTGCTTTACTCTTTTCCTCTGTCTCTTCCTCTCTTCTGTCCCTTGCTTTACTCTTTTCCTCTGTCTCTTCCTCTCTTCTGTCTCTTGCTTTACTCTTTTCCTCTGTCTCTTCCTCTCTTCTGTCTCTTGCTTTACTCTTTTCCTCTGTCTCTTCTTTTCTTCTGTCTCTTGCTTTACTCTTTTCCTCTGTCTCTTCCTCTCTTCTGTCTCTTGCTTTACTCTTTTCCTCTGTCTCTTCCTCTCTTCTGTCTCTTGCTTTACTCTTTTCCTCTGTCTCTTCCTCTCTTCTGTCTCTTGCTTTACTCTTTTCCCCTGTCTCTTCTTCTCTTCTGTCTCTTGCTTTACTCTTTTCCTCTGTCTCTTCCTCTCTTCTGTCTCTTGCTTTACTCTTTTCCCCTGTCTCTTCTTCTCTTCTGTCTCTTGCTTTACTCTTTTCCTCTGTCTCTTCCTCTCTTCTATCTCTTGCTTTACTCTTTTCCTCTGTCTCTTCTTCTCTTCTGTCTCTTGCTTTACTCTTTTCCTCTGTCTCTTCCTCTCTTCTGTCCCTTGCTTTACTCTTTTCCTCTGTCTCTTCCTCTCTTCTGTCCCTTGCTTTACTCTTTTCCCCCTGTCTCTTCTTCTCTACTTTCTCTTGCTTTACTCTTTTCCTCTGTCTCTTCCTCTCTTCTGTCTCTTGCTTTACTCTTTTCCCCTGTCTCTTCTTCTCTTCTGTCTCTTGCTTTACTCTTTTCCTCTGTCTCTTCCTCTCTTCTATCTCTTGCTTTACTCTTTTCCTCTGTCTCTTCTTCTCTTCTGTCTCTTGCTTTACTCTTTTCCTCTGTCTCTTCCTCTCTTCTGTCCCTTGCTTTACTTTTTCCTCTGTCTCTTCCTCTCTTCTGTCCCTTGCTTTACTCTTTTCCTCTGTCTCTTCCTCTCTTCTGTCTCTTGCTTTACTCTTTTCGACTGTCTCTTCTTCTCTTCTATCTCCTGCTTTACTCTTTTCCTCTGTCTCTTCTTCTCTTCTGTCTCTTGCTTTACTCTTTTCGACTGTCTCTTCTTCTCTTCTATCTCCTGCTTTACTCTTTTCCCCTTTCTCTTCTTCTTTTCTATCTCTTGCTTTACTCTTTTCCTCTGTCTCTTCCTCACTTCTGTCTCTTGCTTTACTCTTTTCCTCTGTCTCTTCCTCTATTCTGTCTCTTGCTTTACTCTTTTCCTCTGTCTCTTCCTCTCTTCTGTCTCTTGCTTTACTCTTTTCCCCTGTCTCTTCTTCTCTTCTGTCTCTTGCTTTACTTTTTCCTCTGTCTCTTTCTCTCTTCTGTCTCTTGCTTTACTCTTTTCTTCTGTCTCTTCTTTTCTTCTGTCTCTTGCTTTACTCTTTTCGACTGTCTCTTCTTCTCTTCTATCTCCTGCTTTACTCTTTTCCTCTGTCTCTTCTTCTCTTCTGTCTCTTGCTTTAGTCTTTTCCTCTGTCTCTTCTTCTCTTCTGTCTCTTGCTTTACTCTTTTCCTCTGTCTCTTCCTCTCTTCTGTCTCTTGCTTTACTCTTTTCCTCTGTCTCTTCCTCTCTTCTGTCCCTTGCTTTACTCTTTTCCTCTGTCTCTTCCTCTCTTCTGTCTCTTGCTTTACTCTTTTGCTCTGTCTCTTCCTCTCTTCTGTCCCTTGCTTTACTCTTTACCTCTGTCTCTTCCTCTCTTCTATCTCTTGCTTTACTCTTTTCCTCTTTCTCTTCCTCTCTTCTATCTCTTGCTTTACTCTTTTCCTCTGTCTCTTCCTCTCTTCTGTCTCTTGCTTTACTCTTTTCCTCTGTCTCTTCCTCTCTTTTGTCTCTTGCTTTACTCTTTTCCTCTGTCTCTTCCTCTCTTCTGTCTCTTGCTTTACTCTTTTCCTCTGTCTCTTCCTCTCTTCTGTCTCTTGCTTTACTCTTTTCCTCTGTCTCTTCCTCTCTTCTGTCTCTTGCTTTACTCTTTTCCTCTGTCTCTTCCTCTCTTCTGTCTCTTGCTTTACTCTTTTCCTCTGTCTCTTCCTCTCTTCTGTCTCTTGCTTTACTCTTTTCCTCTGTCTCTTCCTCTCTTCTGTCTCTTGCTTTACTCTTTTCCCCTGTCTCTTCTTCTCTTCTGTCTCTTGCTTTACTCTTTTCCTCTGTCTCTTCCTCTCTTCTGTCTCTTGCTTTACTCTTTTCCCCTGTCTCTTCTTCTCTTCTGTCTCTTGCTTTACTCTTTTCCTCTGTCTCTTCTTCTCTTCTGTCTCTTGCTTTACTCTTTTCCTCTGTCTCTTCTTCTCTTCTGTCTCTTGCTTTACTCTTTTCCTCTGTCTCTTCCTCTCTTCTGTCTCTTGCTTTACTCTTTTCCTCTGTCTCTTCCTCTCTTCTGTCTCTTGCTTTACTCTTTTCCTCTGTCTCTTCCTCTCTTCTGTCTCTTGCTTTACTCTTTTCCTCTGTCTCTTCCTCTCTTCTGTCTCTTGCTTTACTCTTTTCCTCTGTCTCTTCCTCTCTTCTGTCTCTTGCTTTACTCTTTTCCTCTGTCTCTTCCTCTCTTCTGTCTCTTGCTTTACTCTTTTCCTCTGTCTCTTCCTCTCTTCTGTCTCTTGCTTTACTCTTTTCCTCTGTCTCTTCCTCTCTTCTGTCTCTTGCTTTACTCTTTTCCTCTGTCTCTTCCTCTCTTCTGTCTCTTGCTTTACTCTTTTCCTCTGTCTCTTCCTCTCTTCTGTCTCTTGCTTTACTCTTTTCCTCTGTCTCTTCCTCTCTTCTGTCTCTTGCTTTACTCTTTTCCTCTGTCTCTTCTTCTCTTCTGTCTCTTGCTTTACTCTTTTCCTCTGTCTCTTCCTCTCTTCTGTCTCTTGCTTTACTCTTTTCCTCTGTCTCTTCTTCTCTTCTGTCTCTTGCTTTACTCTTTTCCTCTGTCTCTTCCTCTCTTCTATCTCTTGCTTTACTCTTTTCCTCTGTCTCTTCTTCTCTTCTGTCTCTTGCTTTACTCTTTTCCTCTGTCTCTTCCTCTCTTCTGTCCCTTGCTTTACTCTTTTCCTCTGTCTCTTCCTCTCTTCTGTCCCTTGCTTTACTCTTTTCCCCTGTCTCTTCTTCTCTACTGTCTCTTGCTTTACTCTTTTCCTCTGTCTCTTCCTCTCTTCTGTCTCTTGCTTTACTCTTTTCCCCTGTCTCTTCTTCTCTTCTGTCTCTTGCTTTACTCTTTTCCTCTGTCTCTTCCTCTCTTCTATCTCTTGCTTTACTCTTTTCCTCTGTCTCTTCTTCTCTTCTGTCTCTTGCTTTACTCTTTTCCTCTGTCTCTTCCTCTCTTCTGTCCCTTGCTTTACTCTTTTCCTCTGTCTCTTCCTCTCTTCTGTCCCTTGCTTTACTCTTTTCCTCTGTCTCTTCCTCTCTTCTGTCTCTTGCTTTACTCTTTTCCTCTGTCTCTTCCTCTCTTCTGTCTCTTGCTTTACTCTTTTCCTCTGTCTCTTCTTCTCTTCTGTCTCTTGCTTTACTCTTTTCCTCTGTCTCTTCCTCTCTTCTGTCTCTTGCTTTACTCTTTTCCTCTGTCTCTTCCTCTCTTCTGTCTCTTGCTTTACTCTTTTCCTCTGTCTCTTCCTCTCTTCTGTCTCTTGCTTTACTCTTTTCCTCTGTCTCTTCCTCTCTTCTGTCTCTTGCTTTACTCTTTTCCCTCTGTCTCTTCTTCTCTTCTGTCTCTTGCTTTACTCTTTTCCTCTGTCTCTTCCTCTCTTCTGTCTCTTGCTTTACTCTTTTCCTCTGTCTCTTCTTCTCTTCTGTCTCTTGCTTTACTCTTTTCCTCTGTCTCTTCCTCTCTTCTGTCTCTTGCTTTACTCTTTTCCTCTGTCTCTTCTTCTCTTCTGTCTCTTGCTTTACTCTTTTCCTCTGTCTCTTCCTCTCTTCTATCTCTTGCTTTACTCTTTTCCTCTGTCTCTTCTTCTCTTCTGTCTCTTGCTTTACTCTTTTCCTCTGTCTCTTCCTCTCTTCTGTCTCTTGCTTTACTCTTTTCCTCTGTCTCTTCCTCTCTTCTGTCCCTTGCTTTACTCTTTTCCTCTGTCTCTTCCTCTCTTCTGTCCCTTGCTTTACTCTTTTCCCCCTGTCTCTTCTTCTCTACTGTCTCTTGCTTTACTCTTTTCCTCTGTCTCTTCCTCTCTTCTGTCTCTTGCTTTACTCTTTTCCTCTGTCTCTTCTTCTCTTCTGTCTCTTGCTTTACTCTTTTCCTCTGTCTCTTCCTCTCTTCTATCTCTTGCTTTACTCTTTTCCTCTGTCTCTTCTTCTCTTCTGTCTCTTGCTTTACTCTTTTCCTCTGTCTCTTCCTCTCTTCTGTCCCTTGCTTTACTTTTTCCTCTGTCTCTTCCTCTCTTCTGTCCCTTGCTTTACTCTTTTCCTCTGTCTCTTCCTCTCTTCTGTCTCTTGCTTTACTCTTTTCCTCTGTCTCTTCCTCTCTTCTGTCTCTTGCTTTACTCTTTTCCTCTGTCTCTTCCTCTCTTCTGTCCCTTGCTTTACTCTTTTCCTCTGTCTCTTCCTCTCTTCTGTCTCTTGCTTTACTCTTTTCCTCTGTCTCTTCCTCTCTTCTGTCCCTTGCTTTACTCTTTTCCTCTGTCTCTTCCTCTCTTCTGTCCCTTGCTTTACTCTTTTCCCCCTGTCTCTTCTTCTCTACTGTCTCTTGCTTTACTCTTTTCCTCTGTCTCTTCCTCTCTTCTGTCTCTTGCTTTACTCTTTTCCCCTGTCTCTTCTTCTCTTCTGTCTCTTGCTTTACTCTTTTCCTCTGTCTCTTCCTCTCTTCTATCTCTTGCTTTACTCTTTTCCTCTGTCTCTTCTTCTCTTCTGTCTCTTGCTTTACTCTTTTCCTCTGTCTCTTCCTCTCTTCTGTCTCTTGCTTTACTTTTTCCTCTGTCTCTTCCTCTCTTCTGTCCCTTGCTTTACTCTTTTCCTCTGTCTCTTCCTCTCTTCTGTCTCTTGCTTTACTCTTTTCCTCTGTCTCTTCCTCTCTTCTGTCCCTTGCTTTACTCTTTTCCTCTGTCTCTTCCTCTCTTCTGTCTCTTGCTTTACTCTTTTCCTCTGTCTCTTCCTCTCTTCTGTCTCTTGCTTTACTCTTTTCCTCTGTCTCTTCCTCTCTTCTGTCTCTTGCTTTACTCTTTTCCTCTGTCTCTTCCTCTCTTCTGTCTCTTGCTTTACTCTTTTCCTCTGTCTCTTCCTCTCTTCTATCTCTTGCTTTACTCTTTTCCTCTGTCTCTTCCTCTCTTCTGTCTCTTGCTTTACTCTTTTCCTCTGTCTCTTCCTCTCTTCTGTCTCTTGCTTTACTCTTTTCCTCTGTCTCTTCCTCTCTTCTGTCTCTTGCTTTACTCTTTTCCCCTGTCTCTTCTTCTCTTCTGTCTCTTGCTTTACTCTTTTCCTCTGTCTCTTCCTCTCTTCTGTCTCTTGCTTTACTCTTTTCCTCTGTCTCTTCTTCTCTTCTGTCTCTTGCTTTACTCTTTTCCTCTGTCTCTTCCTCTCTTCTATCTCTTGCTTTACTCTTTTCCTCTGTCTCTTCTTCTCTTCTGTCTCTTGCTTTACTCTTTTCCTCTGTCTCTTCCTCTCTTCTGTCTCTTGCTTTACTCTTTTCCTCTGTCTCTTCCTCTCTTCTGTCCCTTGCTTTACTCTTTTCCTCTGTCTCTTCCTCTCTTCTGTCCCTTGCTTTACTCTTTTCCCCCTGTCTCTTCTTCTCTACTGTCTCTTGCTTTACTCTTTTCCTCTGTCTCTTCCTCTCTTCTGTCTCTTGCTTTACTCTTTTCCCCTGTCTCTTCTTCTCTTCTGTCTCTTGCTTTACTCTTTTCCTCTGTCTCTTCCTCTCTTCTATCTCTTGCTTTACTCTTTTCCTCTGTCTCTTCTTCTCTTCTGTCTCTTGCTTTACTCTTTTCCTCTGTCTCTTCCTCTCTTCTGTCCCTTGCTTTACTCTTTTCCTCTGTCTCTTCCTCTCTTCTGTCCCTTGCTTTACTCTTTTCCTCTGTCTCTTCCTCTCTTCTGTCTCTTGCTTTACTCTTTTCCTCTGTCTCTTCCTCTCTTCTGTCCCTTGCTTTACTCTTTTCCTCTGTCTCTTCCTCTCTTCTGTCCCTTGCTTTACTCTTTTCCTCTGTCTCTTCCTCTCTTCTGTCTCTTGCTTTACTCTTTTCCTCTGTCTCTTCCTCTCTTCTGTCTCTTGCTTTACTCTTTTCCTCTGTCTCTTCCTTTCTTCTGTCTCTTGCTTTACTCTTTTCCTCTGTCTCTTCCTCTCTTCTGTCTCTTGCTTTACTCTTTTCCTCTGTCTCTTCCTCTCTTCTGTCTCTTGCTTTACTCTTTTCCTCTGTCTCTTCCTCTCTTCTGTCTCTTGCTTTACTCTTTTCCCTGTCTCTTCTTCTCTTCTGTCTCTTGCTTTACTCTTTTCCTCTGTCTCTTCCTCTCTTCTGTCTCTTGCTTTACTCTTTTCCCCTGTCTCTTCTTCTCTTCTGTCTCTTGCTTTACTCTTTTCCTCTGTCTCTTCCTCTCTTCTATCTCTTGCTTTACTCTTTTCCTCTGTCTCTTCTTCTCTTCTGTCTCTTGCTTTACTCTTTTCCTCTGTCTCTTCCTCTCTTCTGTCCCTTGCTTTACTCTTTTCCTCTGTCTCTTCCTCTCTTCTGTCCCTTGCTTTACTCTTTTCCCCTGTCTCTTCTTCTCTTCTGTCTCTTGCTTTACTCTTTTCCTCTGTCTCTTCCTCTCTTCTGTCTCTTGCTTTACTCTTTTCCTCTGTCTCTTCCTCTCTTCTGTCTCTTGCTTTACTCTTTTCCTCTGTCTCTTCCTCTCTTCTGTCTCTTGCTTTACTCTTTTCCTCTGTCTCTTCCTCTCTTCTGTCTCTTGCTTTACTCTTTTCCTCTGTCTCTTCCTCTCTTCTGTCTCTTGCTTTACTCTTTTCCTCTGTCTCTTCTTCTCTTCTGTCTCTTGCTTTACTCTTTTCCTCTGTCTCTTCCTCTCTTCTGTCTCTTGCTTTACTCTTTTCCTCTGTCTCTTCTTCTCTTCTGTCTCTTGCTTTACTCTTTTCCTCTGTCTCTTCCTCTCTTCTGTCTCTTGCTTTACTCTTTTCCTCTGTCTCTTCTTCTCTTCTGTCTCTTGCTTTACTCTTTTCCTCTGTCTCTTCCTCTCTTCTGTCTCTTGCTTTACTCTTTTCCTCTGTCTCTTCTTCTCTTCTGTCTCTTGCTTTACTCTTTTCCTCTGTCTCTTCCTCTCTTCTGTCTCTTGCTTTACTCTTTTCCTCTGTCTCTTCCTCTCTTCTGTCCCTTGCTTTACTCTTTTCCTCTGTCTCTTCCTCTCTTCTGTCTCTTGCTTTACTCTTTTCCTCTGTCTCTTCCTCTCTTCTGTCTCTTGCTTTACTCTTTTCCTCTGTCTCTTCCTCTCTTCTGTCCCTTGCTTTACTCTTTTCCTCTGTCTCTTCCTCTCTTCTGTCCCTTGCTTTACTCTTTTCCCCCTGTCTCTTCTTCTCTTCTGTCTCTTGCTTTACTCTTTTCCTCTGTCTCTTCCTCTCTTCTGTCTCTTGCTTTACTCTTTTCCCCTGTCTCTTCTTCTCTTCTGTCTCTTGCTTTACTCTTTTCCTCTGTCTCTTCCTCTCTTCTATCTCTTGCTTTACTCTTTTCCTCTGTCTCTTCTTCTCTTCTGTCTCTTGCTTTACTCTTTTCCTCTGTCTCTTCCTCTCTTCTGTCCCTTGCTTTACTCTTTTCCTCTGTCTCTTCCTCTCTTCTGTCCCTTGCTTTACTCTTTTCCTCTGTCTCTTCCTCTCTTCTGTCTCTTGCTTTACTCTTTTCCTCTGTCTCTTCCTCTCTTCTGTCCCTTGCTTTACTCTTTTCCTCTGTCTCTTCCTCTCTTCTGTCTCTTGCTTTACTCTTTTCCTCTGTCTCTTCCTCTCTTCTGTCTCTTGCTTTACTCTTTTCCTCTGTCTCTTCCTCTCTTCTGTCTCTTGCTTTACTCTTTTCCTCTGTCTCTTCCTCTCTTCTGTCTCTTGCTTTACTCTTTTCCTCTGTCTCTTCCTCTCTTCTGTCTCTTGCTTTACTCTTTTCCTCTGTCTCTTCCTCTCTTCTGTCCCTTGCTTTACTCTTTTCCTCTGTCTCTTCCTCTCTTCTGTCCCTTGCTTTACTCTTTTCCCCCTGTCTCTTCTTCTCTACTGTCTCTTGCTTTACTCTTTTCCTCTGTCTCTTCCTCTCTTCTGTCTCTTGCTTTACTCTTTTCCCCTGTCTCTTCTTCTCTTCTGTCTCTTGCTTTACTCTTTTCCTCTGTCTCTTCCTCTCTTCTATCTCTTGCTTTACTCTTTTCCTCTGTCTCTTCTTCTCTTCTGTCTCTTGCTTTACTCTTTTCCTCTGTCTCTTCCTCTCTTCTGTCCCTTGCTTTACTCTTTTCCTCTGTCTCTTCCTCTCTTCTGTCCCTTGCTTTACTCTTTTCCTCTGTCTCTTCCTCTCTTCTGTCTCTTGCTTTACTCTTTTCCTCTGTCTCTTCCTCTCTTCTGTCCCTTGCTTTACTCTTTTCCCCTGTCTCTTCCTCTCTTCTGTCTCTTGCTTTACTCTTTTCCTCTGTCTCTTCCTCTCTTCTGTCTCTTGCTTTACTCTTTTCCTCTGTCTCTTCCTCTCTTCTGTCTCTTGCTTTACTCTTTTCCTCTGTCTCTTCCTTTCTTCTGTCTCTTGCTTTACTCTTTTCCTCTGTCTCTTCCTCTCTTCTGTCTCTTGCTTTACTCTTTTCCTCTGTCTCTTCCTCTCTTCTGTCTCTTGCTTTACTCTTTTCCTCTGTCTCTTCCTCTCTTCTGTCTCTTGCTTTACTCTTTTCCCCTGTCTCTTCTTCTCTTCTGTCTCTTGCTTTACTCTTTTCCTCTGTCTCTTCCTCTCTTCTGTCTCTTGCTTTACTCTTTTCCCCTGTCTCTTCTTCTCTTCTGTCTCTTGCTTTACTCTTTTCCTCTGTCTCTTCCTCTCTTCTATCTCTTGCTTTACTCTTTTCCTCTGTCTCTTCTTCTCTTCTGTCTCTTGCTTTACTCTTTTCCTCTGTCTCTTCCTCTCTTCTGTCCCTTGCTTTACTCTTTTCCTCTGTCTCTTCCTCTCTTCTGTCTCTTGCTTTACTCTTTTCCCCTGTCTCTTCTTCTCTTCTGTCTCTTGCTTTACTCTTTTCCCCTGTCTCTTCTTCTCTTCTGTCTCTTGCTTTACTCTTTTCCTCTGTCTCTTCCTCTCTTCTATCTCTTGCTTTACTCTTTTCCTCTGTCTCTTCTTCTCTTCTGTCTCTTGCTTTACTCTTTTCCTCTGTCTCTTCCTCTCTTCTGTCCCTTGCTTTACTCTTTTCCTCTGTCTCTTCCTCTCTTCTGTCCCTTGCTTTACTCTTTTCCCCCTGTCTCTTCTTCTCTACTTTCTCTTGCTTTACTCTTTTCCTCTGTCTCTTCCTCTCTTCTGTCTCTTGCTTTACTCTTTTCCCCTGTCTCTTCTTCTCTTCTGTCTCTTGCTTTATTCTTTTCCTCTGTCTCTTCCTCTCTTCTATCTCTTGCTTTACTCTTTTCCTCTGTCTCTTCTTCTCTTCTGTCTCTTGCTTTACTCTTTTCCTCTGTCTCTTCCTCTCTTCTGTCCCTTGCTTTACTTTTTCCTCTGTCTCTTCCTCTCTTCTGTCCCTTGCTTTACTCTTTTCCTCTGTCTCTTCCTCTCTTCTGTCTCTTGCTTTACTCTTTTCGACTGTCTCTTCTTCTCTTCTATCTCCTGCTTTACTCTTTTCCTCTGTCTCTTCTTCTCTTCTGTCTCTTGCTTTACTCTTTTCGACTGTCTCTTCTTCTCTTCTATCTCCTGCTTTACTCTTTTCCCCTTTCTCTTCTTCTTTTCTATCTCTTGCTTTACTCTTTTCCTCTGTCTCTTCCTCACTTCTGTCTCTTGCTTTAATCTTTTCCTCTGTCTCTTCCTCTATTCTGTCTCTTGCTTTACTCTTTTCCTCTGTCTCTTCCTCTCTTCTGTCTCTTGCTTTACTCTTTTCCCCTGTCTCTTCTTCTCTTCTGTCTCTTGCTTTACTCTTTTCCTCTGTCTCTTTCTCTCTTCTGTCTCTTGCTTTACTCTTTTCTTCTGTCTCTTCTTTTCTTCTGTCTCTTGCTTTACTCTTTTCGACTGTCTCTTCTTCTCTTCTATCTCCTGCTTTACTCTTTTCCTCTGTCTCTTCTTCTCTTCTGTCTCTTGCTTTAGTCTTTTCCTCTGTCTCTTCTTCTCTTCTGTCTCTTGCTTTACTCTTTTCCTCTGTCTCTTCCTCTCTTCTGTCTCTTGCTTTACTCTTTTCCTCTGTCTCTTCCTCTCTTCTGTCCCTTGCTTTACTCTTTTCCTCTGTCTCTTCCTCTCTTCTGTCTCTTGCTTTACTCTTTTGCTCTGTCTCTTCCTCTCTTCTGTCTCTTGCTTTACTCTTTTCCTCTGTCTCTTCCTCTCTTCTATCTCTTGCTTTACTCTTTTCCTCTGTCTCTTCCTCTCTTCTGTCTCTTGCTTTACTCTTTTCCTCTGTCTCTTCCTCTCTTCTGTCTCTTGCTTTACTCTTTTCCTCTGTCTCTTCCTCTCTTCTGTCTCTTGCTTTACTCTTTTCCTCTGTCTCTTCCTCTCTTCTGTCTCTTGCTTTACTCTTTTCCTCTGTCTCTTCCTCTCTTCTGTCTCTTGCTTTACTCTTTTCCTCTGTCTCTTCCTCTCTTCTGTCTCTTGCTTTACTCTTTTCCTCTGTCTCTTCCTCTCTTCTGTCTCTTGCTTTACTCTTTTCCTCTGTCTCTTCCTCTCTTCTGTCTCTTGCTTTACTCTTTTCCTCTGTCTCTTCCTCTCTTCTGTCTCTTGCTTTACTCTTTTCCCCTGTCTCTTCTTCTCTTCTGTCTCTTGCTTTACTCTTTTCCTCTGTCTCTTCCTCTCTTCTGTCTCTTGCTTTACTCTTTTCCCCTGTCTCTTCTTCTCTTCTGTCTCTTGCTTTACTCTTTTCCTCTGTCTCTTCCTCTCTTCTATCTCTTGCTTTACTCTTTTCCTCTGTCTCTTCTTCTCTTCTGTCTCTTGCTTTACTCTTTTCCTCTGTCTCTTCCTCTCTTCTGTCCCTTGCTTTACTCTTTTCCTCTGTCTCTTCCTCTCTTCTGTCCCTTGCTTTACTCTTTTCCCCCTGTCTCTTCTTCTCTACTTTCTCTTGCTTTACTCTTTTCCTCTGTCTCTTCCTCTCTTCTGTCTCTTGCTTTACTCTTTTCCCCTGTCTCTTCTTCTCTTCTGTCTCTTGCTTTATTCTTTTCCTCTGTCTCTTCCTCTCTTCTATCTCTTGCTTTACTCTTTTCCTCTGTCTCTTCTTCTCTTCTGTCTCTTGCTTTACTCTTTTCCTCTGTCTCTTCCTCTCTTCTGTCCCTTGCTTTACTTTTTCCTCTGTCTCTTCCTCTCTTCTGTCCCTTGCTTTACTCTTTTCCTCTGTCTCTTCCTCTCTTCTGTCTCTTGCTTTACTCTTTTCGACTGTCTCTTCTTCTCTTCTATCTCCTGCTTTACTCTTTTCCTCTGTCTCTTCTTCTCTTCTGTCTCTTGCTTTACTCTTTTCGACTGTCTCTTCTTCTCTTCTATCTCCTGCTTTACTCTTTTCCCCTTTCTCTTCTTCTTTTCTATCTCTTGCTTTACTCTTTTCCTCTGTCTCTTCCTCACTTCTGTCTCTTGCTTTAATCTTTTCCTCTGTCTCTTCCTCTATTCTGTCTCTTGCTTTACTCTTTTCCTCTGTCTCTTCCTCTCTTCTGTCTCTTGCTTTACTCTTTTCCCCTGTCTCTTCTTCTCTTCTGTCTCTTGCTTTACTTTTTCCTCTGTCTCTTTCTCTCTTCTGTCTCTTGCTTTACTCTTTTCTTCTGTCTCTTCTTTTCTTCTGTCTCTTGCTTTACTCTTTTCGACTGTCTCTTCTTCTCTTCTATCTCCTGCTTTACTCTTTTCCTCTGTCTCTTCTTCTCTTCTGTCTCTTGCTTTAGTCTTTTCCTCTGTCTCTTCTTCTCTTCTGTCTCTTGCTTTACTCTTTTCCTCTGTCTCTTCCTCTCTTCTGTCTCTTGCTTTACTCTTTTCCTCTGTCTCTTCCTCTCTTCTGTCCCTTGCTTTACTCTTTTCCTCTGTCTCTTCCTCTCTTCTGTCTCTTGCTTTACTCTTTTGCTCTGTCTCTTCCTCTCTTCTGTCCCTTGCTTTACTCTTTACCTCTGTCTCTTCCTCTCTTCTATCTCTTGCTTTACTCTTTTCCTCTTTCTCTTCCTCTCTTCTATCTCTTGCTTTACTCTTTTCCTCTGTCTCTTCCTCTCTTCTGTCTCTTGCTTTACTCTTTTCCTCTGTCTCTTCCTCTCTTTTGTCTCTTGCTTTACTCTTTTCCTCTGTCTCTTCCTCTCTTCTATCTCTTGCTTTACTCTTTTCCTCTGTCTCTTCCTCTCTTCTATCTCTTGCTTTACTCTTTTCCTCTGTCTCTTCCTCTCTTCTGTCTCTTGCTTTACTCTTTTCCTCTGTCTCTTCCTCTCTTCTGTCTCTTGCTTTACTCTTTTCCCCTGTCTCTTCTTCTCTTCTGTCTCTTGCTTTACTCTTTTCCTCTGTCTCTTCTTCTCTTCTGTCTCTTGCTTTACTCTTTTCCCCTGTCTCTTCTTCTCTTCTGTCTCTTGCTTTACTCTTTTCCTCTGTCTCTTCCTCTCTTCTATCTCTTGCTTTACTCTTTTCCTCTGTCTCTTCTTCTCGTCTGTCTCTTGCTTTACTCTTTTCCTCTGTCTCTTCCTCTCTTCTGTCTCTTGCTTTACTCTTTTCCTCTGTCTCTTCCTCTCTTCTGTCCCTTGCTTTACTCTTTTCCTCTGTCTCTTCCTCTCTTCTGTCCCTTGCTTTACTCTTTTCCCCCTGTCTCTTCTTCTCTACTGTCTCTTGCTTTACTCTTTTCCTCTGTCTCTTCCTCTCTTCTGTCTCTTGCTTTACTCTTTTCCCCTGTCTCTTCTTCTCTTCTGTCTCTTGCTTTACTCTTTTCCTCTGTCTCTTCCTCTCTTCTATCTCTTGCTTTACTCTTTTCCTCTGTCTCTTCTTCTCTTCTGTCTCTTGCTTTACTCTTTTCCTCTGTCTCTTCCTCTCTTCTGTCCCTTGCTTTACTTTTTCCTCTGTCTCTTCCTCTCTTCTGTCCCTTGCTTTACTCTTTTCCTCTGTCTCTTCCTCTCTTCTGTCTCTTGCTTTACTCTTTTCCTCTGTCTCTTCCTCTCTTCTGTCCCTTGCTTTACTCTTTTCCCCTGTCTCTTCCTCTCTTCTGTCCCTTGCTTTACTCTTTTCCTCTGTCTCTTCCTCTCTTCTGTCTCTTGCTTTACTCTTTTCCTCTGTCTCTTCCTCTCTTCTGTCTCTTGCTTTACTCTTTTCCTCTGTCTCTTCCTTTCTTCTGTCTCTTGCTTTAATCTTTTCCTCTGTCTCTTCCTCTCTTCTGTCTCTTGCTTTACTCTTTTCCTCTGTCTCTTCCTCTCTTCTGTCTCTTGCTTTACTCTTTTCCTCTGTCTCTTCCTCTCTTCTGTCTCTTGCTTTACTCTTTTCCCCTGTCTCTTCTTCTCTTCTGTCTCTTGCTTTACTCTTTTCCTCTGTCTCTTCCTCTCTTCTGTCTCTTGCTTTACTCTTTTCCCCTGTCTCTTCTTCTCTTCTGTCTCTTGCTTTACTCTGTTCCTCTGTCTCTTCCTCTCTTCTATCTCTTGCTTTACTCTTTTCCTCTGTCTCTTCTTCTCTTCTGTCTCTTGCTTTACTCTTTTCCTCTGTCTCTTCCTCTCTTCTGTCCCTTGCTTTACTCTTGTCCTCTGTCTCTTCCTCTCTTCTGTCCCTTGCTTTACTCTTTTCCTCCTGTCTCTTCTTCTCTTCTGTCTCTTGCTTTACTCTTTTCCTCTGTCTCTTCCTCTCTTCTGTCTCTTGCTTTACTCTTTTCCTCTGTCTCTTCCTCTCTTCTGTCTCTTGCTTTACTCTTTTCCTCTGTCTCTTCCTCTCTTCTGTCTCTTGCTTTACTCTTTTCCTCTGTCTCTTCCTCTCTTCTGTCTCTTGCTTTACTCTTTTCCTCTGTCTCTTCCTCTCTTCTGTCTCTTGCTTTACTCTTTTCCCCTGTCTCTTCTTCTCTTCTGTCTCTTGCTTTACTCTTTTCCTCTGTCTCTTCCTCTCTTCTGTCTCTTGCTTTACTCTTTTCCTCTGTCTCTTCCTCTCTTCTGTCTCTTGCTTTACTCTTTTCCTCTGTCTCTTCCTCTCTTCTGTCTCTTGCTTTACTCTTTTCCTCTGTCTCTTCTTCTCTTCTGTCTCTTGCTTTACTCTTTTCCTCTGTCTCTTCCTCTCTTCTGTCTCTTGCTTTACTCTTTTCCCCTGTCTCTTCTTCTCTTCTGTCTCTTGCTTTACTCTTTTCCTCTGTCTCTTCCTCTCTTCTATCTCTTGCTTTACTCTTTTCCTCTGTCTCTTCTTCTCTTCTGTCTCTTGCTTTACTCTTTTCCTCTGTCTCTTCCTCTCTTCTGTCTCTTGCTTTACTCTTTTCCTCTGTCTCTTCCTCTCTTCTGTCCCTTGCTTTACTCTTTTCCTCTGTCTCTTCCTCTCTTCTGTCCCTTGCTTTACTCTTTTCCCCTGTCTCTTCTTCTCTACTGTCTCTTGCTTTACTCTTTTCCTCTGTCTCTTCCTCTCTTCTGTCTCTTGCTTTACTCTTTTCCCCTGTCTCTTCTTCTCTTCTGTCTCTTGCTTTACTCTTTTCCTCTGTCTCTTCCTCTCTTCTATCTCTTGCTTTACTCTTTTCCTCTGTCTCTTCTTCTCTTCTGTCTCTTGCTTTACTCTTTTCCTCTGTCTCTTCCTCTCTTCTGTCCCTTGCTTTACTTTTTCCTCTGTCTCTTCCTCTCTTCTGTCCCTTGCTTTACTCTTTTCCTCTGTCTCTTCCTCTCTTCTGTCTCTTGCTTTACTCTTTTCCTCTGTCTCTTCCTCTCTTCTGTCTCTTGCTTTACTCTTTTCCTCTGTCTCTTCCTCTCTTCTGTCTCTTGCTTTACTCTTTTCCTCTGTCTCTTCCTCTCTTCTGTCTCTTGCTTTACTCTTTTCCTCTGTCTCTTCCTCTCTTCTGTCTCTTGCTTTACTCTTTTCCTCTGTCTCTTCCTCTCTTCTGTCCCTTGCTTTACTCTTTTCCCCCTGTCTCTTCTTCTCTACTGTCTCTTGCTTTACTCTTTTCCTCTGTCTCTTCCTCTCTTCTGTCTCTTGCTTTACTCTTTTCCCCTGTCTCTTCTTCTCTTCTGTCTCTTGCTTTACTCTTTCCTCTGTCTCTTCCTCTCTTCTATCTCTTGCTTTACTCTTTTCCTCTGTCTCTTCTTCTCTTCTGTCTCTTGCTTTACTCTTTTCCTCTGTCTCTTCCTCTCTTCTGTCCCTTGCTTTACTTTTTCCTCTGTCTCTTCCTCTCTTCTGTCCCTTGCTTTACTCTTTTCCTCTGTCTCTTCCTCTCTTCTGTCTCTTGCTTTACTCTTTTCCTCTGTCTCTTCCTCTCTTCTGTCCCTTGCTTTACTCTTTTCCTCTGTCTCTTCCTCTCTTCTGTCCCTTGCTTTACTCTTTTCCTCTGTCTCTTCCTCTCTTCTGTCTCTTGCTTTACTCTTTTCCTCTGTCTCTTCCTCTCTTCTGTCTCTTGCTTTACTCTTTTCCTCTGTCTCTTCCTCTCTTCTGTCTCTTGCTTTACTCTTTTCCTCTGTCTCTTCCTCTCTTCTGTCTCTTGCTTTACTCTTTTCCTCTGTCTCTTCCTCTCTTCTGTCTCTTGCTTTACTCTTTTCCTCTGTCTCTTCCTCTCTTCTGTCTCTTGCTTTACTCTTTTCCCCTGTCTCTTCTTCTCTTCTGTCTCTTGCTTTACTCTTTTCCTCTGTCTCTTCCTCTCTTCTGTCTCTTGCTTTACTCTTTTCCTCTGTCTCTTCCTCTCTTCTGTCTCTTGCTTTACTCTTTTCCTCTGTCTCTTCCTCTCTTCTATCTCTTGCTTTACTCTTTTCCTCTGTCTCTTCTTCTCTTCTGTCTCTTGCTTTACTCTTTTCCTCTGTCTCTTCCTCTCTTCTGTCCCTTGCTTTACTCTTTTCCTCTGTCTCTTCCTCTCTTCTGTCCCTTGCTTTACTCTTTTCCTCTGTCTCTTCCTCTCTTCTGTCTCTTGCTTTACTCTTTTGCTCTGTCTCTTCCTCTCTTCTGTCTCTTGCTTTACTCTTTTCCTCTTTCTTTATTCTCTTCCCTGGTCTACTCTTGGTGTTCTGTTCTCTCCCGCTCTCTGTCTCTTATCTCTTCTTTATTATCAGCTGTCACTTCTCTTTCTTCTCTCACTTCTCTGGCCTTTTCTTTCTTCTCACCTGTCTTTTCCGCTCTCCTTTACTCTCTCTCTCTCATTATTCCTTCTTCTTTCTCTGTTCTCTCTTCTCCCTGTCCTCCATTCTATGTTGTTCTTCCTGTGTTCTCTTCTTCATACCTACACTCTCTTCTCTCCTCTCTGTCCTCCTTTCTCTAATTGGTTCTTCTAATCTTTCTGTGTTTTTTTATTTCTCTCTTTTCTTTTCTCTCTGTCCTCCTTTCTCTGATATGTTCTGTTCTTTATCTCTGTCCTCTCTTCTCATGTCTGTCGTCTCATTCCTCTTTTCTCTCTGTCCTCCTTTCTCTGACATGTTCTGTTCTTTATCTCTGTCCTCTCTTCTCAGATCTGTCGTCTCATTCCTCTTTTCTCTCTGTCCTCCTTTCTCTGACATGTTCTGTTCTTTATCTCTGTCCTCTCTTCTCAGATCTGTCGTCTCATTCCTCTGTTCTCTCTGTCCTCCTTTCTCTGATATGTTCTGTTCTTTATCTCTGTCCTCTCTTCTCAGATCTGTCGTCTCATTCCTCTTTTCTCTCTGTCCTCCTTTCTCTGACATGTTCTGTTCTTTTTCTCTGTCCTCTCTTCTCAGATCTGTCGTCTCATTCCTCTTTTCTTTCTCTGTCCTCTCTTCTCATGTCTGTGCTCTCTCTCCGCTTTTCACTCTGTGTTCTCTTTCAGTCCTCCTTTCTCTGATCTCATCTTCTCATGTTTCTGTGTTCTGTTCTTTATCTCTGTCCTCTTTTCTCTGATATGTTCTGTTCTTTATCTCTGTCCTCTCTTCTCATGTCTCTGCTCTCTCTCTTCTTCCCTCCTCTGAGGCTCTCAATGCCGTGTGTGAAATCCCGGTGATCTGTGAGTGAATGGTTCGCGGTCTTTGATGAGCAGCCTCCATGTTTGTTCCGCAGAACCCTGCCAGCCATGTCCTCGTCACTGGATCCAGATCGAAAAAAAATGTTATTTCTTCTCTGAGAAAAAGAAAACCAAAGATGAAAGTGAGAAATTCTGCGTCCAGAAGGGCGGACGACTGGCGACTGTGAGGCGGGGCCTAATACAGGTCAGAGGATGTCTATGTGTACGGGGCCAAATAACTCTGACCGAACACATGGGCAGCAAAGGAACATTACTCAGAATCCTGGAGGTCGCTCAGAGAGTACCCCCAGTGCTTCCTGCAGAGTGCCCCCAAAACCAAACAACACCCCCAGTGTCTCTGGCAGAGTGCCACTCAAAACCAATACCAGACACAATACCCCCAGTGCTTCCTGCAGAGTGCCCCCAAAACCAAACAACACCCCCAGTGCCCCCAGTACCAGACACAACACCCCCAGTGTCTCTGGCAGAGTGCCACTCAAAACCAATACCAGACACAATACCCCCAGTGCCTCCTGCAGAGCGCACCCAGTACCAGACACAACATCCCCAGTGCCTCCTGCAGAGCGCACCCAGTACCAGACACAATACCCCCAGTGCCTCCTGCAGAGCGCACCCAGTACCACCCTCCTGCAGAGCGCACCCTCCTGCAGAGCGCACCCAGTACCAGACACAACACCCCAGTGCCTCCTGCAGAGTGCCCCCCAAAACCAAACACAATACCCCCAGTGCCTCCTGCAGAGTGCCCCCAGTACCAGACACAACATCCCCAGTGCCTCCTGCAGAGCGCCCCCCAAAACCAAACACAATACCCCCAGTGCCTCCTGCAGAGTGCCCCCAGTACCAGACACAACATCCCCAGTGCCTCCTGCAGAGCGCCCCCCAAAACCAAACACAACACCCCAGTGCCTCCTGCAGAGTGCCCCCCAAAACCAAACACAACACCCCCAGTGCCTCCGGCAGAGTGCCCCCAGTACCAGACACAACATCCCCAGTGCCTCCAGCAGATGGCCCCCAGTACCAGACACAACACCCCCAGTGCATCCTACAGAGTGCCCCCAGTACCAGGCACAACACCCCCAGTGCCTCCTGCAGAGTGCCCCCAGTACCAGACACAACACCCCCAGTGCCTCCAGCAGAGTGCCCCCAGTACCAGACACAACACCCCCAGTGCCTCCAGCAGAGTGCCACCAAAACCAAACAACACCCCCAGTGCCTCCTGCAGAGTGCCCCCCAAAACCAAACACAACACCCCCAGTGCCTCCAGCAGAACGCCCCCAGTACCAGACACAACATCCCCAGTGCCTCCAGCAGAGTGCCCCCAGTACCAGACACAACACCCCTCCACTATAATCTCCACTACATGACATACTAGCCAGTACCATCCGTTAAATCTCCACTATATGACATACTAGCCAGTACAATCTGTGAGATCTCCACTATATGACCTACTAGCCAGTACAATCCGTGAAATCTCCACTACATGACATACTAGCCAGTACAATCAGTGAAATCTCCACTATGACATACTAGCCAGTACAATCCGTGAGATCTCCACTATATGACATACTAGCCAGTACAATCCGTGAGATCTCCACTATATGACATACTAGCCAGTACAATCCGTGAGATCTCCACTATATGACATACTAGCCAGTACAATCCGTGAGATCTCCACTATATGACATACTAGCCAGTACAATCCGTGAGATCTCCACTATATGACATACTAGCCAGTACAATCTGTGAGATCTCCACTATATAACATACTAGCCAGTACAATCTGTGAGATCTCCACTACATGACATACTAGCCAGTACAATCCGTGAAATCTCCACTACATGACATACTAGCCAGTACAATCCGTGAAATCTCCACTACATGACATACTAGCCAGTACAATCCGTGAGATCTCCACTACATGACATACTAGCCAGTACAATCCGTGAGATCTCCACTATATGACATACTAGCCAGTACAATCCGTGAGATCTCCACTATATGACCTACTAGCCAGTACAATCTGTGAGATCTCCACTATATGACCTACTAGCCAGTACAATCCGTGAGATCTCCACTATATGACATACTAGCCAGTACAATCAGTGAGATCTCCACTATATGACATACTAGCCAGTACAATCCGTGAAATCTCCACTACATGACATACTAGCCAGTACAATCCGTGAGATCTCCACTATATGACATACTAGCCAGTACAATCCGTGAGATCTCCACTATATGACATACTAGCCAGTACAATCCGTGAGATCTCCACTATATGACATACTAGCCAGTACAATCCGTGAGATCTCCACTATATGACATACTAGCCAGTACAATCCGTGAGATCTCCACTATATGACATACTAGCCAGTACAATCCGTGAGATCTCCACTATATGACATACTAGCCAGTACAATCCGTGAGATCTCCACTATATGACATACTAGCCAGTACAATCCGTGAGATCTCCACTACATGACATACTAGCCAGTACAATCCGTGAGATCTCCACTATATGACATACTAGCCAGTACAATCCGTGAGATCTCCACTATATGACATACTAGCCAGTACAATCCGTGAGATCTCCACTATATGACATACTAGCCAGTACAATCTGTGAGATCTCCACTATATGACATACTAGCCAGTACAATCCGTGAGATCTCCACTATATGACATACTAGCCAGTACAATCCGTGAGATCTCCACTATATGACATACTAGCCAGTACAATCCGTGAGATCTCCACTATATGACATACTAGCCAGTACAATCCGTGAGATCTCCACTATATGACATACTAGCCAGTACAATCCGTGAGATCTCCACTATATGACATACTAGCCAGTACAATCCGTGAGATCTCCACTATATGACATACTAGCCAGTACAATCCGTGAGATCTCCACTATATGACATACTAGCCAGTACAATCCGTGAGATCTCCACTATATGACATACTAGCCAGTACAATCCGTGAGATCTCCACTATATGACATACTAGCCAGTACAATCTGTGAGATCTCCACTATATGACATACTAGCCAGTACAATCCGTGAGATCTCCACTATATGACATACTAGCCAGTACAATCTGTGAGATCTCCACTATATGACATACTAGCCAGTACAATCCGTGAGATCTCCACTATATGACATACTAGCCAGTACAATCCGTGAGATCTCCACTATATGACATACTAGCCAGTACAATCCGTGAGATCTCCACTATATGACATACTAGCCAGTACAATCCGTGAGATCTCCACTATATGACATACTAGCCAGTACAATCTGTGAGATCTCCACTATATGACATACTAGCCAGTACAATCCGTGAGATCTCCACTATATGACATACTAGCCAGTACAATCTGTGAGATCTCCACTATATGACATACTAGCCAGTACAATCCGTGAGATCTCCACTATATGACATACTAGCCAGTACAATCCGTGAGATCTCCACTATATGACATACTAGCCAGTACAATCCGTGAGATCTCCACTATATGACATACTAGCCAGTACAATCCGTGAGATCTCCACTATATGACATACTAGCCAGTACAATCTGTGAGATCTCCACTATATGACATACTAGCCAGTACAATCCGTGAGATCTCCACTATATGACATACTAGCCAGTACAATCCGTGAGATCTCCACTATATGACATACTAGCCAGTACAATCCGTGAGATCTCCACTATATGACATACTAGCCAGTACAATCCGTGAGATCTCCACTATATGACATACTAGCCAGTACAATCCGTGAGATCTCCACTATATGACATACTAGCCAGTACAATCCGTGAGATCTCCACTATATGACATACTAGCCAGTACAATCCGTGAGATCTCCACTATATGACATACTAGCCAGTACAATCTGTGAGATCTCCACTATATGACATACTAGCCAGTACAATCCGTGAGATCTCCACTATATGACATACTAGCCAGTACAATCCGTGAGATCTCCACTATATGACATACTAGCCAGTACAATCCGTGAGATCTCCACTATATGACATACTAGCCAGTACAATCCGTGAGATCTCCACTATATGACATACTAGCCAGTACAATCTGTGAGATCTCCACTATATGACATACTAGCCAGTACAATCCGTGAGATCTCCACTATATGACATACTAGCCAGTACAATCCGTGAGATCTCCACTATATGACATACTAGCCAGTACAATCCGTGAGATCTCCACTATATGACATACTAGCCAGTACAATCCGTGAGATCTCCACTATATGACATACTAGCCAGTACAATCCGTGAGATCTCCACTATATGACATACTAGCCAGTACAATCCGTGAGATCTCCACTATATGACATACTAGCCAGTACAATCCGTGAGATCTCCACTATATGACATACTAGCCAGTACAATCCGTGAGATCTCCACTATATGACATACTAGCCAGTACAATCCGTGAGATCTCCACTATATGACATACTAGCCAGTACAATCCGTGAGATCTCCACTATATGACATACTAGCCAGTACAATCCGTGAGATCTCCACTATATGACATACTAGCCAGTACAATCCGTGAGATCTCCACTATATGACATACTAGCCAGTACAATCTGTGAGATCTCCACTATATGACATACTAGCCAGTACAATCCGTGAGATCTCCACTATATGACATACTAGCCAGTACAATCCGTGAGATCTCCACTATATGACATACTAGCCAGTACAATCCGTGAGATCTCCACTATATGACATACTAGCCAGTACAATCCGTGAGATCTCCACTATATGACATACTAGCCAGTACAATCCGTGAAATCTCCACTATATGACATACTAGCCAGTACAATCCGTGAGATCTCCACTATATGACATACTAGCCAGTACAATCCGTGAGATCTCCACTATATGACATACTAGCCAGTACAATCCGTGAGATCTCCACTATATGACATACTAGCCAGTACAATCCGTGAGATCTCCACTATATGACATACTAGCCAGTACAATCTGTGAGATCTCCACTATATGACATACTAGCCAGTACAATCCGTGAGATCTCCACTATATGACATACTAGCCAGTACAATCCGTGAGATCTCCACTATATGACATACTAGCCAGTACAATCCGTGAGATCTCCACTATATGACATACTAGCCAGTACAATCCGTGAGATCTCCACTATATGACATACTAGCCAGTACAATCCGTGAGATCTCCACTATATGACATACTAGCCAGTACAATCCGTGAGATCTCCACTATATGACATACTAGCCAGTACAATCCGTGAGATCTCCACTATATGACATACTAGCCAGTACAATCCGTGAGATCTCCACTATATGACATACTAGCCAGTACAATCCGTGAGATCTCCACTATATGACATACTAGCCAGTACAATCTGTGAGATCTCCACTATATGACATACTAGCCAGTACAATCCGTGAGATCTCCACTATATGACATACTAGCCAGTACAATCCGTGAGATCTCCACTATATGACATACTAGCCAGTACAATCCGTGAGATCTCCACTATATGACATACTAGCCAGTACAATCCGTGAGATCTCCACTATATGACATACTAGCCAGTACAATCCGTGAGATCTCCACTACATGACATACTAGCCAGTACAATCCGTGAGATCTCCACTATATGACATACTAGCCAGTACAATCCGTGAGATCTCCACTATATGACATACTAGCCAGTACAATCCGTGAGATCTCCACTATATGACATACTAGCCAGTACAATCCGTGAGATCTCCACTATATGACATACTAGCCAGTACAATCCGTGAGATCTCCACTATATGACATACTAGCCAGTACAATCCGTGAGATCTCCACTATATGACATACTAGCCAGTACAATCCGTGAGATCTCCACTATATGACATACTAGCCAGTACAATCCGTGAGATCTCCACTATATGACATACTAGCCAGTACAATCCGTGAGATCTCCACTATATGACATACTAGCCAGTACAATCCGTGAGATCTCCACTATATGACATACTAGCCAGTACAATCCGTGAGATCTCCACTATATGACATACTAGCCAGTACAATCTGTGAGATCTCCACTATATGACATACTAGCCAGTACAATCCGTGAGATCTCCACTATATGACATACTAGCCAGTACAATCCGTGAGATCTCCACTATATGACATACTAGCCAGTACAATCCGTGAGATCTCCACTATATGACATACTAGCCAGTACAATCCGTGAGATCTCCACTATATGACATACTAGCCAGTACAATCCGTGAGATCTCCACTATATGACATACTAGCCAGTACAATCCGTGAGATCTCCACTATATGACATACTAGCCAGTACAATCTGTGAGATCTCCACTATATGACATACTAGCCAGTACAATCCGTGAGATCTCCACTATATGACATACTAGCCAGTACAATCCGTGAGATCTCCACTATATGACATACTAGCCAGTACAATCCGTGAGATCTCCACTATATGACATACTAGCCAGTACAATCCGTGAGATCTCCACTATATGACATACTAGCCAGTACAATCCGTGAGATCTCCACTATATGACATACTAGCCAGTACAATCTGTGAGATCTCCACTATATGACATACTAGCCAGTACAATCCGTGAGATCTCCACTATATGACATACTAGCCAGTACAATCCGTGAGATCTCCACTATATGACATACTAGCCAGTACAATCCGTGAGATCTCCACTATATGACATACTAGCCAGTACAATCCGTGAAATCTCCACTATATGACATACTAGCCAGTACAATCCGTGAGATCTCCACTATATGACATACTAGCCAGTACAATCTGTGAGATCTCCACTATATGACCTACTAGCCAGTACAATCCGTGAGATCTCCACTATATGACATACTAGCCAGTACAATCCGTGAGATCTCCACTATATGACATACTAGCCAGTACAATCCGTGAGATCTCCACTATATGACATACTAGCCAGTACAATCCGTGAGATCTCCACTATATGACATACTAGCCAGTACAATCCGTGAGATCTCCACTATATGACATACTAGCCAGTACAATCCGTGAGATCTCCACTATATGACATACTAGCCAGTACAATCCGTGAGATCTCCACTATATGACATACTAGCCAGTACAATCCGTGAGATCTCCACTATATGACATACTAGCCAGTACAATCCGTGAGATCTCCACTATATGACATACTAGCCAGTACAATCCGTGAGATCTCCACTATATGACATACTAGCCAGTACAATCCGTGAGATCTCCACTATATGACATACTAGCCAGTACAATCCGTGAGATCTCCACTATATGACATACTAGCCAGTACAATCCGTGAGATCTCCACTATATGACATACTAGCCAGTACAATCCGTGAGATCTCCACTATATGACATACTAGCCAGTACAATCCGTGAGATCTCCACTATATGACATACTAGCCAGTACAATCCGTGAGATCTCCACTATATGACATACTAGCCAGTACAATCCGTGAGATCTCCACTATATGACATACTAGCCAGTACAATCCGTGAGATCTCCACTATATGACATACTAGCCAGTACAATCTGTGAGATCTCCACTATATGACATACTAGCCAGTACAATCCGTGAGATCTCCACTATATGACATACTAGCCAGTACAATCCGTGAGATCTCCACTACATGACATACTAGCCAGTACAATCCGTGAGATCTCCACTATATGACATACTAGCCAGTACAATCCGTGAGATCTCCACTATATGACATACTAGCCAGTACAATCCGTGAGATCTCCACTATATGACATACTAGCCAGTACAATCCGTGAGATCTCCACTATATGACATACTAGCCAGTACAATCCGTGAGATCTCCACTATATGACATACTAGCCAGTACAATCCGTGAGATCTCCACTATATGACATACTAGCCAGTACAATCCGTGAGATCTCCACTATATGACATACTAGCCAGTACAATCCGTGAGATCTCCACTATATGACATACTAGCCAGTACAATCCGTGAGATCTCCACTATATGACATACTAGCCAGTACAATCCGTGAGATCTCCACTATATGACATACTAGCCAGTACAATCCGTGAGATCTCCACTATATGACATACTAGCCAGTACAATCCGTGAGATCTCCACTATATGACATACTAGCCAGTACAATCCGTGAGATCTCCACTATATGACATACTAGCCAGTACAATCCGTGAGATCTCCACTATATGACATACTAGCCAGTACAATCTGTGAGATCTCCACTATATGACATACTAGCCAGTACAATCCGTGAGATCTCCACTATATGACATACTAGCCAGTACAATCTGTGAGATCTCCACTATATGACATACTAGCCAGTACAATCCGTGAGATCTCCACTATATGACATACTAGCCAGTACAATCCGTGAGATCTCCACTATATGACATACTAGCCAGTACAATCCGTGAGATCTCCACTATATGACATACTAGCCAGTACAATCCGTGAGATCTCCACTCATATGACATACTAGCAAGTACAATCAGTGAGATCTCCACTATGACATACTAGCCAGTACAATCCGTGAGATCTCCACTATATGACATACTAGCCAGTACAATCTGTGAGATCTCCACTATATGACATACTGAGCCAGTACAATCTGTGAGATTCCACTATATGTACATACTGGCCAATCCGTGAGATCTCCACTATATGACATACTAGCCAGTACAATCCGTGAAATCTCCACTATGACATACTAGCCAGTACAATCCGTGAGATCTCCACTATATGACCTACTAGCCAGTACAATCCGTGAGATCTCCACTATATGACATACTAGCCAGTACAATCTGTGAGATCTCCACTATATGACATACTAGCCATTACATTCCGTGAGATCTCCACTATATGACATACTAGCCAGTACAATCCGTGAGATCTCCACTATATGACATACTAGCCAGTACAATCCGTGAAAATAGAGGTTCCTTGATACGAGTGGGTGAAATACCCTCGATCGATAAGTACTTCAGGACAAACATAACCTGTCGTATCTGGTGATTATCCCTCCTGACAGAGACTGGCTATTTTAATAGTGGGTGGAATTCCTTAAATAAATAAATAAGAAAAAGGGCTTTTAATACAGAATAATAAAGATATTAGTTTTATTTTATTGATTAATTAAGGAAAAGTGGAGCAACACGCTTTGTAGGTCTAACGACCAAAAAATGAAGCTAACGAAGTTCTGATGTGATCCGGCACTGATATATCGCCTCCTCCTGTCTGTTATATGATACAGAACCTACAACACAGCAGGCTTATGGATCATGCGCAGTCGGTAGCACTCATGAGTGAGAGTTGTCAGGGTTATTGGCTGGGGTCCGATCATTGTGCTTCCTGTTATTCTGACTTTGTCGTTCTGTTCTTTCAGAGATTGGCGAGCACCATGTACCCTGAGTTCTGGGTAGGATTATCTGCCTTTGGATCCCATTACCAGGAGGATTCGTGGGTGGGGGTGTGGTCAGATGGCAGCATCGAGTACGTACCACCGCGCTCCGTGTTACATTGATCGTCTGGTTCTGATTCTGTATGCCGCGAGTGCATAGTAATGAGAGTTGGAGGGGCAGGGTGTCAAACCCCCACTGATCGGATATTGATGACCTGTCCAGATCAATATCTAGATATCACTGTATTCCAGCAGGTGGCACCACCCAATAGTTTCACTGTCTCCCAGGAGGTGGCACCACCCAATAGTTTCACTTTCTCCCAGCAGGTGGCACCACCCAATAGTTTCACGTTCTCCAATCAGGTGGCACCACCCAATAGTTTCACTTTCTCCCAGCAGGTGGCACCACCCAATAGTTTCACTGTCTCCCAGCAGGTGGCACCACCCAATAGTTTCACGTTCTCCCAGGAGGTGGCACCACCCAATAGTTTCACTTTCTCCCAGCAGGTGGCACCACCCAATAGTTTCACTTTCTCCCAGGAGGTGGCACCACCCAATAGTTTCACTGTCTCTCAGGAGGTGGCACCACCCAATAGTTTCACTGTCTCCCAGGAGGTGGCACCAACCAATAGTTTTTCTTTCTCCCAGCAGGTGGCACCACCCAATAGATTCACTTTCTCCCAGGAGGTGGCACCACCCAATAGTTTCACTGTCTCTCAGGAGGTGGCACCACTCAATAGTTTCACTGTCTCTCAGGAGGTGGCACCAACCAATAGTTTCACTTTCTCCCAGCAGGTGGCACCACCCAATAGTTTCACTCTCTCCCAGGAGGTGGCACCATCCAATAGTTTCACGTTCTCCCAGGAGGTGGCACCACCCAATAGTTTCACGTTCTCCCAGCAGGTGGCACCACCCAATAGTTTCACTTTCTCCCAGCAGGTGGCACCACCCAATAGTTTCACTTTCTCTCAGGAGGTGGCACTACCCAAAAGTTTCATGTTCTCCCAGCAGCTGGCACCACCCAATAGTTTCACTGTCTCCCAGGAAGTGGCACCACCCAATAGTTTCACTTTCTCTCAGGAGGTGGCACTACCCAAAAGTTTCATGTTCTCCCAGCAGCTGGCACCACCCAATAGTTTCACTGTCTCTCAGGAGGTGGCACCACCCAATAGTTTCACTGTCTCCCAGGAGGTGGCACCACCCAATAGTTTCACTGTTTCTCAGCAGGTAGCACCACCCAATAGTTTCACGTTCTCCCAGCAGGTGGCACCACCCAATAGTTTCACTTTCTCCCAGGAGGTGGCACCACCCAATAGTTTCACTTTCTCCCAGCAGGTGGCACCACCCAATAGTTTCACTTTCTCCCAGGAGGTGGCACCACCCAATAGTTTCACATTCTCCTAGCAGGTAGCACCACCCAAAAGTTTAACTGTCTCCCAGCAGCTGGCACCACCCAATAGTTTCACTGTCTCCCAGGAGGTGGCACCATCCAATAGTTTCACTGTCTCCCAGCAGGTGGCACCACCCAATAGTTGCACTTTCTCCCAGGAGGTGGCACCACCCAATAGTTTCACTGTCTCTCAGGAGGTGGCACCACCCAATAGTTTCACTTTCTCCCAGGAGGTGGCACCACCCAATAGTTTCACATTCTCCTAGCAGGTAAAACCACCCAAATGTTTCACTGTCTCCCAGGAGGTGGCACCACCCAATAGTTTCACTTTCTCCCAGCAGGTGGCACCTCCCAATAGTTTCACGTTCTCCCAGCAGGTGGCACCAGCTAATAGTTTCACTTTCTCCCAGGAGGTGGCACCACCTAATAGTTTCACTGTCTCCCAGGAGTAGGCACCACCCAATAGTTTCACTTTCTCCCAGCAGGTGGCACCACCCAATAGTTTCACTGTCTCTCAGGAGGTGGCACCACCCAATAGTTTCACTTTCTCCCAGCCGGTGGCACCACCCAATAGTTTCACTTTCTCCCAGGAGGTGGCACCACCCAATAGTTTCACTTTCTCTCAGGAGGTGGCACCACCTAATAGTTTCACTTTCTCCCAGCAGGTGGCACCACCAAATGGTTTCACTGTCTCTCAGCAGGTGGCACCACCCAATAGTTTCACTTTCTCCCAGGATGTGGCACCACCCAATAGTTTCACCTTCTCCAATCAGATGGCACCACCTAATAGTTTCACTTTCTCCCAGGAGGTGGCACCACCCAATAGTTTCACTTTCTCCCAGGAGGTGTCACCACCCAATAGTTTCAATGTTTCTCAGCAGGTAGCACCAGTCAATAGTTTCACTTTCTCCCACGAGGTGGCACCACCCAATAGTTTCACTTTCTCCCAGGAGGTGGCACCACCCAATAGTTTCACTTTCTCCCAGCAGGTGGCACCACCCAATAGTTTCACGTTCTCCCAGGAGGTGGCACCACCCAATAGTTCCACTTTCTCCCAGCATGTGGCACCACCCAATAGTTTCCCTGTCTCCCAGGAGTTGGCACCACTAAATAGTTTCACGTTCTCCCAGCAGGTGGCACCACCCAATAGTTTCACTGTCTCTCAGGAGGTGGCACCACCCAATAGTTTCACTTTCTCCCAGCAGGTTTGCACCACCCAATAGTTTCACTGTCTCTCAGGAGGTGGCACCACCCAATAGTTTCACTTTCTCCCAGCAGGTGGCACCACCCAATAGTTTCACTTTCTCCCAGGAGGTGGCACCACCCAATAGTTTCACTTTCTCTCAGGAGGTGGCACCACCCAATAGTTTCACGTTCTCCAATCAGGTGGCACCACCCAATAGTTTCACTGTCTCTCAGGAGGTGGCACCACCCAATAGTTTCACTTTCGCCCAGGAGGTGGCACCACCCAATAGTTTCACTGTCTCTCAGGAGGTGGCAGCACCCAATAGTTTCACTTTCTCTCAGGAGGTGGCACCACCCAATAGTTTCACTTTCTCCCAGCAGGTGGCACCACCCAATAGTTTCACTTTCTCCCAGCAGGTGGCACCACCCAATAGTTTCACTTTTCATCAGGAGGTGGCAACACCCAATAGTTTCACTGTCTCTCAGGAGGTGGCACCACCCAATAGTTTCACTGTCTCTCAGGATGTGGCACCACCCAATAGTTCCACTTTCTCCCAGCAGGTGGCACCACCCAATATTTTCACTGTTTCTCAGCAGGTGGCACCACCCAATAGTTTCACTTTCTCCCAGGAGGTGGCACCACCCAATAGTTTCACTGTCTCTCAGGAGGTGACACCACCCAATATTTTCACTTTCTCCCAGGAGGTTGCACCACCCAATAGTTTCACTGTATTCCAGCAGGTGGCACCACTCAATAGTTTCACTTTCTCCCAGCAGGTGGCACCACCCAATAGTTTCAGGTGGCGCCCCAGAGCTAATATCTTTCAGTGCAGCAGGTGGCGCCTCCAAATAGCACTACTTCAGCTCAGTGATATGTGAGGATGTCATTAGTGAATATTCTGATGATGATGAAGGAGAAGCAGAAGTGAAAATAAGCGAGTGAAAGCCCTGTTATATAATAAGGAAGAGGGAAATATTCAGAACAGAATGGAGAAGTGAAAGCGGTGAAAGTTCTTCTTACGTTAATAGCAGCAGCCGGATGTTGATCTAGACAGATGGAAGATGGTCCGGAAGGGATGGTCCGTATACTGTCATGTGACAGTATACGGAACCCTGCTGGGGGCGCTCCTCATCAGGTTCTGGGTGTCCCATTTATACAGTGCCTCCAGTACCCGGACTGTCATTGGTGCGGCTAGAGCTGGAACCTCAGATGTCCTGACCAGGGGGCCATAAAGTTAGTGTTGTTTGGCGGGAGTCCCTCTAGGACGTGATGTTATGCTCATGTTATACCAACAAAGACCATGAAGTGTTGGACTCTTGGGTTGGGTCAAGTGCTGAACCCGCTGAGTTCTCTGATTTCTTTCTCCATTGTCAGGTCCGTTCGAGAAGGATCTGGAACCTGCGCTAAATTCAGACGTCGTCTGATCCTGGAGAATTGTTATAAGGAGATGTTGTGGATCTGTGAGAAGGACCGGTAGTCTTCGCTGGATCCTCAGCCTGAAGGAAAAGATCCCGAACCTCCTGCTTGAAATATTTCTGATACTTCTATGTGTAATGCCCCAGAGCAGCATTACCACTTCTGCACCCCGCTACTGTCTCCTATGGTTAACCTAATGTCACCCTGTGTATTTATTTCCAGGTCCCGTATAATGTGCAAATCTCTTTCCATGTCCATGTGTTGTATGCCTGGTTCACCAGCAGATGGCAGTGTAAATGGTAAATGGCTACAGGTACAGAGAATGGAGCTTTCCATTCTAACCCCCTCCTCTGTGGTGTGGTGAGCGTGTCCCGCTTGCTGCAGGGAGAGTTCTAGTTAGAGGTCAGTGGAGAGTACCCCCTGCTAGAGGAAGGAAGCAGGAGCACGTCCCTGTGGGACGAGCCCTGTGTAGACCAGCTAGAGCCTTCAGCTCTGCTGGACATGGAGCCACAGCTTAGAGCCTCAGAAGCCAGGAGGAGAAAGTTTTCACTGGACAGATCTAGAGACAGACTACTAAGCTAAGTACAGCATAATGAAAAAGCTACGTTATTCAGCCAGCCTGTCCGTACAGCAGAGCCAGAGAGCAATAGATGTAGCAGAGGAGTTTGCTATTGGGGACCAAGAAAACGGCTGAAACTGTTATAGAAACGTTTATGCAAAGTAAATCTGTTATTGAACTTCATCACAAGGTCTGGACTCAATTTATTTCATCATCCCCTTCATCAACAACCCCCCTTTTCATTGCTTCAGAGCCAATGCCTGGAGTCCAGAGTATCCAGGTAGGAGCACCGTGACACGTGCACCAACACTAAGGTACATTTAGGCCACCCTACGCCACTCTGGCATTCCTACACTGGGTACCATCCACAGTATCACTAGAAGGGGCCCTGTGCCCTTATTGCTTCACTGCAACTGGCGACATGAAAAACACCTACTTTTTCATCTTAAAGGGCCCTGAGAGGAGGCGTCAGTTCAATATGTAATTGTTGTGAATATGGCGCCTTAGTGAAGGCAGTAATAAGGTGGTGGTGATATTCCGAGGTCTCTGCATCAATCCCATCATAAGACATCAGAGATGGGCAGTGGTAGGAGGCATCAGGAGAGATTTACCCATCCAAATCGGAAAGAATTCTGCCGCAATCTGCAAATTATCTTCAGTCATGAGAAAAACCGTCCATTATGGCTTCATTTTTAGTGAATAAATAGTGACCCAGTGGAATGCGCTGAGAGGCGGGCTTCATCTGAGGCTGAGCTTACTTATTATTAGGACAAGTATTGAGTAGTGTTGAGTGCGAATATTCGAATTGCGAATTTTTATCGCGAATATAGTGGTATATATTCGCTATTTCGAATATTCATTTTCTGTTTTTTTTGTTGTTGTTAATCCTTGCTGCTCTCTGGTTGTTTTCCCACTTCCCAAAAGCTGTTCTTACCTGTCCGGAGGATTCCTGGCTCTCTGCCCGCTCCAGTCAATGCCCGTTGCTGCTTCTGTCGACTTCCCGTGTGCATGGGAACGCCTCCATGCTAAAATGTACTGTCGGATGTGAGAATCACGATCTCACAAATTTGACTAAGTTGTAATCGCAATGCGATTAATATAACCTGAATTATTCGCATTGCGATTACAACTTAGAGCTGGGTTCCTAATGGTCGTTGCTAGAATATAACGAGGATTGAGAATCTAGCGCTATATTCGTGATATTCGTTATCTTCGTCAATTCTAGCAATACAAGTTACAACCATAAGGAACTCAGCTCTAAGTTTAATTCGCAATGCGAATATAAATTCGCATAACATTCGCAATATATAGAATAATGACGAATATTCGATTTCGACGACTATATGACAAATATTCAATCGAATATTCGCGAAATCGAATATGGCACCTCCCGCTCATCACTAGTATTGAGCGAATCGAAGCTGACGAGGTGGAATTTGATCCAAAGTTTAGGAGAAATTCAATTTGCACCTTAATTCTCTAATTGGGGTGAAATTGCAATCTATTTAGGGATGAGCGATTTTCATATTTTGAAGCTGGTGTTGTGGATTCTGTTACCACGGACCATAACGGACTGCCTTTAGAGGCGTAGCTGTAGGCCGACTGGGCATGATGGGATTTGTAGTTTTACACTCACCCACAAATCTGGCTGACAGATGAACAACTGTATTTCTGTGTCACGGGGACAAATGAAGTGTTCTGCCCCCCAAAAGATGTGTCACTGACAGAATTAACAGACCGATTAAACCTCCTAACAGGTACATGGATGTAAATGCGGTGTTATTAACCCCAAAACTGGCTTTCTGTCACCACCACAAATTATTACATCTCATAACACTAAGATGGATGAAAATGCATGATGGCTGCCAAGTGCCCACAGCTTGATTGCTTGATGATTGGCTGCGCTGCCGCCTTTCAACAAGCTTTATTTAAAAGCCATTTCTACTACAAGATATTCCCACCAAGGCTTGGTCCTGGTGAGTGAATGACACAAACCGGAGAGTCATTGAGCAGAGACTTGGGGAATATTTCTCCACTAATGACAACCCATAAGACCTTTATACAAGAGGAACTAATCGCATTCGGTCCAGGGTTACACGCCAGAGAACTAAGCAGGTTAAATCTCTATTGCTGCCAATTCCCACCGTTCTGCGCCTACATAAAAGGTCTCTCTCCTGAGGCACGAAATACCCTTGCTTCTCTTCTGCCCACGGAGATCAAAGTTCTACGGTTCTCTTTAATATGTTGCAGTCGCAGAGGAATAAATCCTTTTTCCGTGCTCTACGCTCTAGAGTCAGATTTACCGCCACCCCGTCCACAGCTCAGGAATTCCGGAAGTGTTGTTCCTCGCTGTATGATCTGGAGGGAACGGGCTCTTTAATGGTCCCCCCTAGACATGTTAATGGCCTCCTTTCTAGATTCAGTTACACACTCTAAGGCTGCATTCACATGGGCGAGTTTTCCGCGCGGGTGCAATGCATGACGTGAACGCATAGCATCTGCTCTGAATCCTGGCCCATTCATTTCAGTGTACATGAGCGTTTTTTTTCACGCATCACTTGTGCGTTGTGTGAAAATCGCAGCATGTTCTATATTGCAAGTGCAAGTGCGGGTGCGTTGCGTTTTTCACTGATGGTTGCTAGGAGATGTTGTTTGTAAACCTTCATTTTTTTATTACGCGCGTGAAAAACGCATCAAAACGCATTGCACCCGCGCGGAAAAAACTGAACGCAATCGCAGGCAAAACTGAATGGCTTTGCCTGTGAAATCGCACAGTTTTCACTGAACGCATCCGGACCTAATCCGGACCTAATCCGGACACGCTCGTGTGAACCCAGCCTAACAGTCTGCCAAATCTCAACTGTTGACGCCATTCACTTGTGATGAGGTTAAAAGGTATTAGCCACAATTGCGTCTGGTAGGAGTCCTGGACCTAATGTTTCCCAGGATCCAGATGGGTCTTGATAAGTAAAAAAAAAAAAAGCAAAAAAAAATATAAATAAAAATGTAAAGGAAAAAGGAAAAAAAGTTAAAAATGTTCTCTTATCAAATCCGTTTGTCATAAAAAATGTAAAAAACATTAAAACACTACACTTAATTGGTATCACAGGAGCCGGAAGAACCAGCTCTATAAAAATATCACATGACCTAAGCCCTCAAGTGAAATGTAAAAAAAAAAAAGTTACAAAATTTGTCGAAAAGCCATTTTTTTACATCACAAAAAGCGTAATAGCAAGCGATCAAAAAGTCATATGTACCCCAAAATAGTGCCAATCTAACTGTCCCCTCATCCCGCAAAAATGAGAGCCTATATAGGACAATCGTTCCAAAAATAAAAAAACTATGGTTCTCAGAATATGGAGACACTAAAACATGCTTTTTTTAAGAAGTGCTTTGTTATGTAAAAGTGAAACAAACAACCCCAAAAAGTGGTCATATTTGGTATTGTCGCGTCCATAAGAACCTGCTCTATAATAATATCACATGATCTAACCTGTCAAATGAAAATTGTAAATAATAAAACGGTGCCAGAACAGCTATTTTTTGTTACCTTCCCTCACAGTTATTACCATATAAAGGGATATATGTCAGATTTGGTAAATGGGGCTCCGGCATTTGGTCCAAACAGGCAGCGGTTGAAGGGGGTTAAGGAGTGGAGGAGAATAGGGCTGAAGATTGTAGAAGCAGAAACATTATTTACATTGATTACATCTTTAGTTACCGTTGGTTCCTTTCTGGTATCATTCGATATGTGCACTTACCCTCAGTTCACACTTAAAAGATGTTGCTTTTAAAAGACCAATTTTCGTAAGACCAAATGACTTCAATTTATACCACTTAAGTTCAATCCGGTGTGAACTAGAGGGGCGGGAGCTACATTTGACCTAATGAAAGGAGGAGCAGATACAGAGGTGACATAGTCAATAAACCCAGGCTCATCTCAAGCCTGGCGTGTGGGATGTAAGGGAATGCCGGTCCTGATAAATGTCCCTCACTATAACTGAGCCTCCAGTAAATATTCACCAAAAAGATGATATTTTGCCTCAATTTATTCTTCAGATACACAAAATCAGGTCAAGAAGGTGACATTTACAAATGTAAATAGTAAGCTCCACCCACGTGGCATTTCAGGCACAAATGTAGACAGTATGACTGTCCAATATAAGGTGGCATCACCTGAGCACGTGGAAAAAGTGAAGTGGCAAGCAATTGAGCAAAAGTGTCCTCCTTCTGGGTGGCAGGCCACCTCCACACAGTGCTGTTGAGGAGGAAGAGAAGATCCTCAGCTGCTGCTTCTCCTGCACAGGCTTCTTCTCCTCCGCTCTATCACCAGTCATCTATAACAGAATGTGGAGCAGGAAACCATTCGAGCCCAGAAACTCGCTTCCGCTAGTATCACACTTGCATCAAAAAAATCTACAAGACTGTTCTAGCAGAGATCATGAATTCTGGACCCCACCGACTATAATTGGATGCAGAGTGGATCCGGCAGCTGCCCGGCACACTGTATACCTGTACGTTGGGATTCAGATGGCAATTTTTGGACGGCTAAATCCTGCTGATATGCTGGGAGGGTCTGTATTCCCACTGCATTCCATTATAGTCAATTGGGTCCAGTGGGCATGCACCACTATATGGCTTTGCCAGATCTGGAGAACTCCGGCAAGCTATCCTGGCAGAGATTTCTTTGACGCATATGTGAAAGCACCCTTATGTGGAAACTGAACTCTCACCAGGCGTTATGGTCACTGAAAATGGCTTCTCCATGTGTGAATTCTCTGATGTTTAACGAGATCTGATTTTGAGGTACAACATTTGTCACATTCTGAACACGAATACGGCTTCTCCCCTGTGTGAACTCTCAGATGTTTAAAAAGACTAGATTTGAGAGCAAAATATTTTCCACATTCTGAACATGAAAATGGCTTCTCTCCCGTGTGAAGTCTCTGATGTTTAACAAGAGCTGATTTCACAGTAAAACAATTTCCACATTCTGAACATAAAAATGGCCTCTCCCCTGTGTGAATTCTCTGATGGTTTACAAGATCTAATTTCCGAGTAAAACATTTACCACATTCTGAACAGGAATACGGCTTCTCTCCTGTGTGAATTCTCTGATGTTTAGCACGATCTGATTTCCGAGTAAAACATTTGCCACATTCTGAACATGAAAATGGCCTCTCTCCTATGTGAATTCTCTGATGTTCAACAAGAGATAATTTAAGAGTGAAGCCTTTCCCACATTCTGGACATGAATATGGTCTTTCTCCTGTGTGAAGTCTCTGATGTAAAACAAGATGTGATTTCAGAGAAAAACATTTTTTACATTCTGAACATGAGAAAGGCTTCTCTCCTGTGTGAGTTCTCTCATGTTTAGCAAGATGTGATTTTGACGTAAAACATTTGCCACATACTGAACATGGAAATCGTTTTACTCTTATGACAATTCTCTCGTTTACAGCAAGAGTACAGTTTTTCCCACATTCTGAACATAAAAATCGTTTCCCTCCCGTGTGAATTCTCTGATGTATAACAAGATGTGACTTTGAAGTAAAACATTTGTCACATTCTGAACATAGATACAGCTTCTCCACCAGGTGACTTATTTGATGTTCAGGACGCTTCTCGATCTGTGATGAATCGGACAGTAGGACCCATTTAATAGGATCAGATGATACGTTATTACTGTGAAGGACTGAGGGTCTATCTGGGATAATAACACGTTCTTCATATGTATCTTCTGTGACGCCACGACCTTCTGCTTTCATGTCTGAAGGCATCAGATGTCTCTCCGAGCTCCTGGAACACTCATCTGTCAAGAATAATACAAACTTAAAAATTGTCGCAATGTTTTATAGCATTTCTAGATAAAATTACTAGGTTTGCAGCAAAATGCAATTATTAAGGGGGCTTTTAGGGGGATCTGCAGGAGAAGATGAGCAGACTAACTGGATAGGATTCAGTAAAACTTGTGTAAATCTCATCTATACATCAGGGGATGGTCTTATCAGTGACCAAGCCTTCCCTCTATGATGGGGCATACAGAGAAAACTATCTGAAGCTGATAGGACCACCCAATGGACTCCTACGTATAGAATAGAGATTTCTATGAATCCTTTCCCTACATATTAATCTGCTCAGCATCTCCTGCTCTATAACAGGATGATGGGAGATCAGACACCGCGTTCAACATGACAGGTTCCTTTAAACTGAATAAGACATTGTTGGTCAGATCACAACCTAACAGTAAACCACCGGGCAAGGACCAGAAAATCATGACGTTAAAGGGTTTGTGCAGTGAATCTCTAATTTTCCTGACCTGACATCCGGCTTGGAGAAACAATGCTATGAGTAGAGCAGGATAGTTACCTACCCAAATGCCCTATGCCTGGAAAGTATCGTGCAGGTTTCCTATTCTAATTAGACAATCCCATCCTGTAAATATGTCCATCTACCTTCAATAGCTGTAAATGCTCGTTTGGCCGTCAGTTGTCTCTCCAGAATCCCCCATACATACAGTCTCGGATGAGTGTGTATATGTTTTCAATGGAGAGAGTGAAAGGCTGTTAGCAGGAAGTCTGTTAGTGCGTGGCTGAGACCACGTGTGTCAGAGACCTCCTGTTACTGAGGAGGGAAAGAAGTAGGCCAGGAGAATTGAGCAGTTTCCAAAGAAGGGGCTTTAAAAAAAGGAGAAGCCTCAGAGCGCGTTTGTGTCATGATGTATAAACTGCTGTGTATATTATGTGCTTTGCACTGCACCGTGTGTGCACCTAGACGACTCAGGTGACATGGAATGGCAGGTCATCAAATGTGGCCACTGCGCCACCAATGAGAGGAGAGGGCCGGAGGGACTGTGACCACTGTGCCACCAATGAGAGGAGAGAGGGGCGGAGGAGGGGAGGGACTGTGGCCACTGCGCCATCAATGAGAGGAGAGGGGCGGAGGGACTGTGGCCACTGTGTCACCAATTAGAGGAGAGAGGGGCGAATGAGGGGCGGGACTGTGGCCACTGCGCCACCAAGGAGAATAACTAACGTTTAATACAGATACAGGAGGCGGGTTCGGCACCTGAGGGGTTAACTGCCGCTGATCGCAGCTCCCTGTCATAGAGGCAGGGTGCTGGCTATGTGATTCTGCCGCAGCCACCCGCCTCCTGTATCTGTATTAAATGTTAATTACCCTCATTGGTGGCGCAGTGCGTCCCCCAACCCCCCCAGTATTATAATCATTGGAGGGTCCCCCCCGCCCTCTTCATTCATTGGTGGTGCAGTGGCAGCTTCTGATCGGAGCCCCAACAGTGTAATCGCGGGGCTCCGATCGGTTACCATGGCAGCCAGGATGCTACTGAAGCCCTGGCTGCCATGGTAATCTCCCTGCTGCTGTGTGTACTATGCACAGGGCAGCAGGGAGAGTGTGATCTCTATTAGGGTGAATAGGACAAGGGGTCAAAAGATCCCCCCCTAAGGGGGCTAATAGTTATTAAATAAAAAGTTTTAAAAAAAGTAAAAAAAAAAAACCCCACCAAAATATTAAAGTATAAATCACCCCCTTTCCTAATTTTAAATCTATAATATATAAACAATAAATAAACATATGACATATCGGCAAGTCCAAACTATTAAAATATAAAAAAAAATCTATGCTGTGAACGCCGTAACAGAAAAAAATAAAAATAAAAACTGCGCAATTCGCCATTTTTTTGTCACCTTGTCCCCCCAAAAATAGGATAGGACTGTTGTATTATGGGCCGGATGTTCCATAAAATGCGGAATGCACACGGCTTTTTTGGCATTTAATTTTTTTCACGTGGTATCGAATGGTATCCGAATACTTTTTATGGTATCGAAATTGAATCAACATTTTGGTATCATGACAACCCTATTTCAAAGAAAGTCTCATCCATCAACGCCCACCCCATCAGAACTGATACTTGGAGTGACCTCCATAGGGAGTTATGATCAGGAAGAACAGCCCTCTTATATGTTGAAACCACGGCCACACACCCAGGGGAGCTACCCGGAATTGGCAACTGACTAAAATCATGGCTCGATTACCGTGGTTGGGGAAAGTACACCCAGAAGACTGCAGGTAATATTATATTTCTAGGACATATGACTATTTTTGGATTTCTCAATAGAAAAATAACTGGGTAAGGGGCGCGTACGCACCCTCAGAAGAACGGCCTCCTGACAGTGACATCACCAGCCAGTGGATGGGAGGGAAAAAGAATGGGTTTAAACTGCCAAGAAAAGAGGAGTCATTGGTTGGGCATCCATATCTCGAGTGTAGAGACTGGCCGTATTCTCAGCTGCCGCCCGATATCTCTGCCGGACATCAGGAAGCTCATCTCTATGAATGCATAGTAACTGGATAGAGCTTTTCACCTTTTTATCTGACAATAACTTTTTGTATCGCCAGAAGTCACACAAGACTTCGGTGAATTAATAAACTGTAACATCAAGTGGAACCATTTTGTGTTTTTAACTATAACAAATATTTAAGAAAAATTATTTGTAGACGGAAGCAAATCAATTCTAGACAAATCAAATTCGTTTCGAATTTTCAAAAAATTAGCATTTGGCTACGTTCACATCTGCGGTTTCCTTTCTGGTTTTAAGATCCGACAGTTTTGTCCCCATTCATTGTCAGTGGGGGAAAAAAATGAACAAACTGGAACGGAGAGTACCAGAATACATTCCGTTCTGGTTTGTTGCGTTCCCATACCACTGAAAGCAGCCTTTTTACATGTGGCATGGGAAACTAAATCTGAAAGTCAAGGTACAGTCTTGTGGGTGAAATTTAGGATGAAACTAAATTTCCCTCTAACCTTTACAGAGGAACTTAAAGTAACCTTCTCTAACCTTCTGAATGCACATGGCCAACTGCTCAATGTGTCAGTACTTGCTGTTCTCTAACAAGGAGCTTAACGGCAAAATTTACACCAGGTGCTTGATCCATGAATCGCCCAAGAGATTTCCTGGTTCAATTAGAATGGGTATTAAACAGTCCTCCTCATCATGCTGTTCACATTTTGACATCATGAGACCAAGACGACACCTAACAATTGATGAACAGTACCTCGCCACTGCGAGGCTTCAAGCAGGATGTTCTAAGATGGAAATGGTCACTGAGCTTAGATTACAACTCATTGAAAATTAGGCTTAAAGGGGTATTCCGATCACTCTCTTTCATACTTATCTGCTCCCAGCGCGTCGTCCGCTTCCTGGTTTCGGCAGGGGGCGGGCTCCATCTTGATTGGCGTCTTCTCCCGGCCGCGCCGCACGCTGGACTGAATGTGCACGCCGCCGCGCATGCGCCCTGGTGACTTCTTCCTGGCAAGTATACTACATATACATGTGCGGTGTGCGCTTTCAGGACTGCGCCTGGCCCAGCCGGGAGAAAAGAGGAAGTCATCTGTGCAAGTGCGGCCACCGCGATTCCGGAGAAGAGTGGTGGCCTTAACCAGGGGAGAGGGAAGACAACAGTCTGGTAAGTATATCTTCATTTTCTTCTAGGGGGTGGGAATTAGTTAATTAAATATATTTAGAAAAATGATCACTGTTAAATCATTAAGATGGGAATACCCATTTAACCCCCTAAGGACCCGGCCATTTTTTTGCAAATCTGACCAGTGTCACTTTATGTGGTGAAAACGCTTTTATTTATCCAGGCCATTCTGAGAGTGTTTTTTCATCACATATTGTACTTCATGACACTGGTAACATTTTGTCAAAAAAGTTCATTTTACCAAAAATTTTAAACAATTTGCAAATTTTCAAGTTTCAATTTCTCCACTTCTATAATACATAGTAATACCTCCAAAAATAGTTATTACTTTACATTCTCCATATGTCTACGTCATGTTTGGATCATTTTGAAAAAATCTTGAAAAATTTCAGAAAATTTCAAAAACCCACTTTATTAAGGACCAGTTTAGGTCTGGTCACTTTGTGAGGCTTATATAAAAGAACCCAAAAATGACTTCATTCTAGAAACTACACCCCTCAAGGTATTCAAAACTGATTTTTACAAACCTTGTTAACCCTTTAGGTGTTCCACAAGAGTTCATGGCAAATGGACATAAAATTTCAGAATTTCGATTTTTTGGCAAATTTTCCATTTGAATCCATTTTTCAAGGAACAAAGCAAGGGTTAACAGCCAAACATAACCCAATATTTGTTGCCCTGATTCTGTAGTTTGCAGAAATACCCCATATGTGGTTGTAAACTGCTGTATGGCCAAACGGCAGGGCATAGAAGGAAGGGAACGCCATATGGTTTTTGGAAGGCAGATTTTTATGGACTGGTTTATTTACACTATGTCCCATTTGAAGCCCCCCTGATGCACCCCTAGAGTAGAAACTCCAAAAAAGTTACCACATTTTGGAAACTACTAGATAAGGTGGCAGTTTTGTTGGTATTATTTTTAGGGTAAATATGATTTTTGGTTGCTCTATAATACATTTTTGTGAGACAAGGCAATAAAAAATAGAAATTCTGAAATTTCATCTCCATTTGCCATAAACTCTTGAGGAACACCTAAAGGGTTAATAAAGTTTGTGAAATCAGTTTTAAATACCTTGAGGGGTGTAGTTTCTTAGATGGCGTCACTTTTATAGAGTTTCTACTCTAGGGGTGCATCAGGGGGGCTTCAAATGGGACATGGTGTCAAAAACCAGTCCAGCAAAATCCACCTTCCAAAAACCATATGGCGTTCCCTTCCTTCTGTGCCCTGCAGTTTGGCCATACAGCAGTTTACGACCACATATGGGGTGTTTCTGTAAACTACAGAATCAGGGCAACAAATATAGAGTTTTGTTTGACTGTTAACCCTTGCTTTGTTACCAGAAAAAATTATTAAAATGGAAAATTTGAAAAAAATAGCTGTTTTGGGACCGTTTTTATTTTATTTTTGTGACTGTGTTCATCTGAGGGGTTAGATCATGTGTTATTTTTATAGAGCAGATTCTTACGGATGTGGCAATACCTAATATCTCTACTCTTTTAAATTTATTTAGGTTTTATACTATAATACAAAACAACTGAAAGGCGGCATGAAGCCGGATGTGCTCAACCCAAAAATGCAGTTGTGCATCTATATACAGGGGCGCAGATCCTGCACTTGTGGCCCGTTGCCAGTGGCGATCCCCAGCAAAAATGCATACGGTGGAGGATGCCCGCAGCGGACCACAAGTACCACAATAAACATCCTACACAAGATGGCAATTGTGTGGATGTGATAAATAATATAACAATATAGCAATAACAAATGACTGCGGGGATCAGATACGCCGCAAAGCGCTGCAAACCGCAGGTCTGAATTGACCTGCGGTTTGCATCGATCGTCGATACAGGGGGGGGGTCACAGGACCCCCCTCGGCATGTGAACATGGTTCCTGCTGCACGATCGCAGCAGGAATCATCTTTCTATCGTGATTTTTTTTTTTTGACATCTGATTTTATTCAGGACATATGGGTATGCCCTGTGTCCTTAAGGACTCGGACATTAGGGCGTACCCATACAACCTGTGTCCTTAAGGGGTTAATACGATATTTTATGCACTACGGTAGTATCCACATGGGGCGTTTCCTTAGTGGCTGCTCCCTTTATGCATATAATATTATTTTAACATGAAGTGTTAGTGGGGGTTTTGTTCACGTGTTATTTTGTTTTTACCTTTGGGCTATGAGGAGAGATTTTTATCTCTGTTTGGCCGGGGATCAAATGTATTGTTGGAAATGTTATATGCAAGTAGGTTGGACTAGTACTAGTTGGACTAGTACTGAGTCGTCCAGTCCAGGTTAAGTTGCCCACTTAACTGACAGCTAATTATTTTTCTAGCCCGTCCGCTGATAGGCCGGGGGTGGGTTTATCTTACCTGGAACTGCATGACTCAGGAGGTTATGATTAAGAGCGTGTAGCTCGAAACATGTCACCCTGCGGTGCAGCGTGGTGAAGGCTGTGAACTACTTTAACCGTGAAGGAATAAAGACAAAGTGATTTTCCACGTATTCGGATGCTGGAGCTGCTTCATTTAATTGTAAATGGAAGAAGGAGAAAAAAGAGGGAAGTTAGTCAGATCACCGAGGGAGTGATATCCCTGAGGATATGACAAAAATGGCCGCCGACAGTGGTGGTTGGGAGGAAAAAGGAGTGATCGGTGATAATACTGTGAAGGAATGGGACGGCAGCATCAAAGAGTGTCACCAACACTGATTTTAGTTCACAATGTTACTGGAGTATCTGAGGTTTGGTGGTCCGACAAAAGTCGGACCCCCAACATCTGAGGGGGAAAAAAAAGGGGATGAAGGGAGTGGAGGAAACGGAGCGCCAAGTCCCAAAGCAAATACGATGATCAAATTTTAAACAGAGCGTTTAATGTAACGCAATATAATTATATTAAGATGTTTATGCCCGCATACTACAATTCCCAGCACGATATTATCCACATTCTTTCTCTCTTTAATTCTTCTTCCTGCATTTGGAACGCACCTTGCGTTCCGCCAAACCGGAAGTGATGTCACCTAACTTCCCCTTCCGGTCCTAGGGCGCCAAAAATGCACGCTGATTAGGTATTTAAAAGCATGTTTTTACTTGTATGTATTTTATATGACTTGCTCCTGAAGAAGGGGACTTCTTTATCCCCGAAACGCGTTGGGCCACATATTCTAAATAAAAAGGTGTTGACCAGAAGCGACTTGATTTCTGCCGCCGTCATTCACCAATATTCTACAAGCGATCCTGGCCGGGGGGAGTTTGCCACGGGTGTTATGTGCTTATCCCGCTGACAGCCCCCCTCGTGAAGCAAGTTTACTTTCCTGTGGTAATCCACATTTTAAATTATGCGTAACACTAGATCACCCCTCTGTGGTGTTTTTAACCATGTCATGCTGTGTTTTTAAACATCTTAATATAATTATATTGCGTTACATTGAACGCTCTGTTTAATATATAATCATTTAATTGTACTCCGCTTAGAGTGTCATCAGCGGGTTGTATCAGAGATACAGAGACTGGAAGAGTCACAGAAAGGCAGAGAAGTGATCAGTGAGCTTAGAGTGTCATCAGCAGGTTGTATCAGAGATACAGAGACTGGAAGAGTCACAGAAAGGCAGAGAAGTGATCACTGTGCTTAGAGTGTCACAGAGTGTCATCAGCAGGTTGTATCAGAGATACAGAGACTGGAAGAGTCACAGAAAGGCAGAGAAGTGATCACTGTGCTTAGAGTGTCACAGAGTGTCATCAGCAGGTTGTATCAGAGATACAGAGACTGGAAGAGTCACAGAAAGGCAGAGAAGTGATCAGTGTGCTTAGAGTGTCACAGAGTGTCATCAGCAGGTTGTATCAGAGATACAGAGACTGGAAGAGTCACAGAAAGGCAGAGAAGTGATCACTGTGCTTAGAGTGTCACAGAGTGTCATCAGCAGGTTATATCAGAGATACAGAGACTGGAAGAGTCACAGAAAGGCAGAGAAGTGATCACTGTGCTTAGAGTGTCACAGAGTGTCATCAGCAGTTTGTATCAGAGATACAGAGACTGGAAGAGTCACAGAAAGGCAGAGCAGTGATCACTGTGCTTAGAGTGTCACAGAGTGTCATCAGCAGGTTGTATTAGAGATACAGAGACTGGAAGAGTCACAGAAAGGCAGAGAAGTGATCATTGAGCTTGGAGTGTCACAGAGTGTCATCAGCAGGTTGTATCAGAGATACAGAGACTGGAAGAGTCACAGAAAGGCAGAGAAGTGATCATTGAGCTTAGAGTGTCACAGAGTGTCATCAGCGGGTTGTATCAGAGATACAGAGACTGGAAGAGTCACAGAAAAACAGAGAAGTGATCAGTGAGCTTGGAGTGTCACAGAGTGTCATCAGCAGGTTGTATCAGAGATACAGAGACTGGAAGAGTCACAGAAAGGCAGAGAAGTGATCATTGAGCTTGGAGTGTCACAGAGTGTCATCAGCAGGTTGTATCAGAGATACAGAGACTGGAAGAGTCACAGAAAGGCAGAGAAGTGATCACTGTGCTTAGAGTGTCACAGAGTGTCATCAGCAGGTTGTATCGGAGATACAGAGACTGGAAGAGTCACAGAAAGGCAGAGAAGTGATCACTGTGCTTAGAGTGTCACAGAGTGTCATCAGCAGGTTGTATCAGAGATACAGAGACTGGAAGAGTCACAGAAAGGCAGAGAAGTGATCACTGTGCTTAGAGTGTCACAGAGTGTCATCAGCAGGTTGTATCAGAGATACAGAAACTGGAAGAGTCACAGAAAGGCAGATAAGTGATCACTGTGCTTAGAGTGTCACAGAGTGTCATCAGCAGGTTGTATCAGAGATACAGAGACTGGAAGAGTCACAGAAAGCCAGAGAAGTGATCACTGTGCTTAGAGTGTCACAGAGTGTCATCAGCAGGTTGTATCAGAGATACAGAGACTGGAAGAGTCACAGAAAGGCAGATAAATGATCACTGTGCTTAGAGTGTCACAGAGTGTCATCAGCGGGTTGTATCAGAGATACAGAGACTGGAAGAGTCACAGAAAGGCAGAGAAGTGATCACTGTGCTTAGAGTGTCACAGAGTGTCATCAGCAGGTTGTATCAGGGATACAGAGACTGGAAGAGTCACAGAAAGGCAGAGAAGTGATCACTGTGCTTAGAGTGTCACAGAGTGTCATCAGCAGGTTGTATCAGAAATACAGAGACTGGAAGAGTCACAGAAAGGCAGAGAAGTGATCACTGTGCTTAGAGTGTCACAGAGTGTCATCAGCAGGTTGTATCAGAGATACAGAGACTGGAAGAGTCACAGAAAGGCAGAGAAGTGATCACTGTGCTTAGAGTGTCACAGAGTGTCATCAGCAGGTTGTATCAGAGATACAGAGACTGGAAGAGTCACAGAAAGGCAGAGAAGTGATCACTGTGCTTAGAGTGTCACAGAGTGTCATCAGCAGGTTGTATCAGAGATACAGAGACTGGAAGAGTCACAGAAAGGCAGAGAAGTGATCACTGTGCTTAGAGTGTCACAGAGTGTCATCAGCAGGTTGTATCAGAGATACAGAGACTGGAAGAGTCACAGAAAGCCAGAGAAGTGATCACTGTGCTTAGAGTGTCACAGAGTGTCATCAGCAGGTTGTATCAGAGATACAGAGACTGGAAGAGTCACAGAAAGGCAGAGAAGTGATCACTGTGCTTAGAGTGTCACAGAGTGTCATCAGCAGGTTGTATCAGAGATACAGAAACTGGAAGAGTCACAGAAAGGCAGAGAAGTGATCACTGTGCTTAGAGTGTCACAGAGTGTCATCAGCAGGTTGTATCAGAGATACAGAGACTGGAAGAGTCACAGAAAGGCAGAGAAGTGATCATTGAGCTTAGAGTGTCACAGAGTGTCATCAGCAGGTTGTATCAGAGATACAGAGACTGGAAGAGTCACAGAAAGGCAGAGAAGTGGACAGTTTCATTGTGAACAATGTCCTGCAGAACCGGATGGTGAATGCCACACAACTTCAGGCACATTTAAGGGAGGTGAGAGACACCTAAGAGTCATGTCAGACCATTGGAAACCGTTTACATTAGCGTCAGACCATTGGAAACCATTTACATCAGCGTGGTCTGCGTGCTAGATGACCTGCAAGGGTACCTGACTGCCCCACCAGGCACAGGCGACAGCATCTTGTATGGGCCAGGGAGCATCTATGCTGGAAGAGGAAGCAGTGGCCTCCGTGCGGTTCACTGATGAAAGTCGATTCACGCTGAGCAGAAATGATGGCCGCCAGCAATGTTGGAGACATCAAGGAGAGCGCTCTGCATCAGCCACTGTTGTCACCTTTGGTGGTGGTGTCACAGTGCGGGCAGGTGTGTCTAGTAAGTACAGAACTGCCCTACACTGTGTGAATGGTCCAGTGACAGCCCAGACTACCTGAAGACCATCATTATTCCAGTCATTGTGCCTCTGCAGGAACAACACAGGCCTAATGTCATCTTCATGGAGGACAATACTCCAGATCATCAAGGTCACATCATTAAGGAACGGCTGCTGGAGACTGGGGGACCTCACATGGAGAGGCTTGCAATTTCTCCAGACCTGAATCCCATTGAAAACCTATGTGATCCGCTGAGTCGCCGTGTAGAGGCTCCAAACTCTGTACCCCAGAACCTCAATGACCTGAGGGCCGCCATTCAAGAAGAGTGGGGTGTCATGCCTCAGCAGAAAATAAGGTGCCTTGTGAACAGCAGGAGATGTCGTTGTCAAGCTGGAACTGATGCTCAAAGCCACATGACAAGTTCCTGAGACACTGACATTTTTGTGGGAGTATACCCTTCAGAGGCAATTCTTATTTATGATTCCATTTTACTAATTTTGGCAAAAAATCATATTTTCAATTGGCCTTTATTAAAAATATTGAGCTATTCTGTCACAAAAGGTTAACTGTTTTTCTAACTATGCGACTGGTACTTTACCTTTCACTTTGTGCCGATCATCTAATAAACCTTATCTATAAACTATTGAGAGGTCATAAACACTTATTTAAAGGGGTTCTGCACTTTGTTTAAACTGATAATCTATCCTCTGGATAGATCATCAGCATCTGATCGGCAGGGGTCCGACACCGGGGACCCCCGCCGATCAGCTGTTTGAGAAGGCAGCGACGCTCCAGGAGCGCCGCAGCCTTCTCACTGTTTACAGCCGGCCCAGTGACGTCACTAGTATCAACTGGCCTGGGCGCGGCTAAGCTCTGTTCACTTCAATGGAGCTTAGCCGCGCCCAGGTCAATTGATACTAGTTGTGACATCACTGGGCCGGGGGTAAACAGTGCGACGGCTGCGGCGCTCCTGGAGCGTCGCTGCCTTCTCAAACAGCTGATCGGCGGGGTCCCGGGTGTCGGACCCCTGCCGATCAGATGCTGATGATCTATCCAGAAGATAGATCATCAGTTTAAACAAAGTGCAGAACCCCTTTAAGCCACACTCTTATGAGTAAGATAAGGTATGAGCTATAATAAGTGTTTAGGAGGTCAGAGAGCAGAGATAAGGAGCCTGTCAGTGCCACAACTGACAGAAAATCCACAGGCAGCTAGTAGAGCACCTCAGCTCTGGTCAGAGAATAGGATTCCATATTTTTAATAAATCCAATTGAAAAAATATATATTTTTAGCTCAAAAAAAGGACAATACAATAAGAAAAAATTTGCCCCCAAAGGTGTAAATAACCTTTTAATCTACATTACTCATTTTTTTAGTGTGCAGGAGCCAGCTAGCATTTACCCATGTACAGCCGCACATCTCCTGTCTTGACCATCAGGTTCCATACTGTACTGTTGCTGCTCCCAAGAGGGAATGTTTTTACAGTTGTTTTTGGTCATACAATAGCCCTTGCTTCTTCACTTTCTGCCCAACGTGTTATGAAATCCTTCTAGACATTCACTGTACATGTACAGCAGACATCGGGCCTTTAAAGATAGCACCGCCTGAGGAGATGAATTTTCCTATGGTGTGCAAGCACAACCACCAATGCTGGATTAAAGAGTGATTGTAACCATGCAAACCAGCTGATGGAAAAATGATTTAAGCCAACAAAGGATAATAACAATACATTAGTAACTGCCTGGTATTAAGTGTATCCACATTATAAAGGGCATCTGCTGAAGTGAGACAACCCCTTTAACAGATCACAACATCTGAGTGGTCTTTTCCAAGGAGCAATGTGCTCAAGGACAAAGCCAGTCAGTTTTATCTTATAGGGAACGCTGTAAAAACAAAACCCATAAAACTATATAAATGTGGTATCACTATAATCGTACTGACCCGGAGAATGAAGGGAACAGGTCAGTTTTATCTCATAGGGAACGCCGTAAATACAAAACCCATAAAACTATATAAATGTGGTATCTCTGTAATCGTACTGGCCCGGAGAATGAAGAGAACAGGTCAGTTTTATCTCATAGGGAACGCTGTAAAAACAAAACCCATAAAACTATATAAATGTGGTATCACTGTAATCGTACTGACCCGGAGAATGAAGAGAACAGGTCAGTTTTATCTCATAGGGAACGCTGTAAAAACAAAACCCATAAAACTATATAAATGTGTTATCTCTGTAATCGTACTGACCGGAGAATGAAGGGAACAGGTCAGTTTTATCTCATAGGGAACGCTGTAATAACAAAACCCATACAACTATATAAATGTGGTATCGCTGTAATCGTACTGACCCGGAGAATGAAGAGAACAGGTCAGTTTTATCTCATAGGGAACGCTGTAATAACAAAACCCATAAACTATATAAATGTGGTATCACTGTAATCGTACTGACCCGGAGAATGAAGAGAACAGGTCAGTTTTATAGGGAACGCTGTAAATACAAAACCCATAAAACTATATAAATGTGGTATCACTGTAATCATACTGACCCGGAGAATGAAGAGAACAGGTCAGTTTTATCTCATAGGGAACACTGTAAAAACAAAACCCATAAAACTATATAAATGTGGTATCACTGTAATCGTACTGACCCGGAGAATGAAGAGAACAGGTCAGTTTTATCTCATAGGGAACGCTGTAAAAACAAAATCTATACAACTATATAAATGTGGTATCACTGTAATCGTACTGACCCAGAGAATGAAGGGAACAAGTCAGTTTTATCTCATAGGGAACACTGTAAAAACAAAACCCATAAACTATATAAATGTGGTATCACTGTAATCGTACTGACCCGGAGAATGAAGAGAACAGGTCAGTTTTATCTCATAGGGAACGCTGTAATAACAAAACCCATAAAACTATATAAATGTGGTATCGCTGTAATCGTACTGACCCAGAGAATGAAGGGAACAAGTCAGTTTTATCTAATAGGGAACACTGTAAAAACAAAACCCATAAACTATATAAATGTGGTATCGCTGTAATCGTACTGACCCGGAGAATGAAGAGAACAAGTCAGTTTTATCTCATAGGGAACACTGTAATAACAAAACCCATAAAACTATATACATGTGGTATCACTGTAATCGTACTGACCCAGAGAATGAGGCGAACAGGTCAGTTTTATCTCATAGGGAACGCTGTAAAAACAAAACCCATAAACTATATAAATGTGGTATCACTGTAATCGTACTGACCCGGAGAATGAAGGGAACAGGTCAGTTTTATCTCATAGGGAACGCTGTAAATGCAAAACCCATAAAACTATATAAATGTGGTATCACTGTAATCGTACTGACCCGGAGAATGAAGAGAACAGGTCAGTTTTATCTCATAGGGAACGCTGTAATAACAAAACCCATAAAACTATATAAATCTGGTATCACTGTAATTGTACTGACCCATAAAACAATAAATACCACATATCAAATCCAAATTATTATGCAAATTGGATTTAAGTGTCATAAAGATGTAATTTTTTAGTTTTCAATTAAAATCATGGATTGTATTGTGTCTCAGGCTCTTTGATCACTGAAATCAATCTCAGACGTCTGTGATAATTAGTTTGCTAGGTGAGACCAATTAAAGGAAAACTACTTAAGAAGGATGTTCCACATTATTAAGCAGGCCACAAGTTTATATGGGAAACAATATGGGAAAGAAAAAGGATCTGTCTGCTGCCAAAAAGTACAAATGAAGAAAGATCGGCACTCCGCATTAAGATATAAGTGAATTGCCTTTATTCGTCACCTATAAGCATAGTGTGACGCGCGTTTCGGCGCAAGAATGCGCCTTTGTCAAACACAAGGTGAGGGGTGGTTTGACAAAGGCGCATTCTTGCGCCGAAACGCGCGTCACACTATGCTTATAGGTGACGAATAAAGGCAATTCACTTATATCTTAATGCGGAGTGCCGATCTTTCTTCATTTGTACTGATTTGGGATTCCACCCACTGATCGTGCACCTGCAACTACAAGCACAGTGCCGCCCATTCCTCTACTTTGCTGCCAAAAAGTGTCACAATGCCTTGGACAAGGTATGAAAATATTAGATATTTCACAAAAATTTAAGCGTGATCCTCGTACTGTGAAGCGATTTGTCGCTGATTCAGAGCACAGAAGGGTTTATGCAGATAAAGGCATAATGAGGAAGGTTTCGGCCAGTCAAAATCATCGGATTAGGGCGTCATTTACACTATCGATACAGCTGAAGTAAACAGAGCTGTGGACATCAGATACAGCCGGAGTACACAGAGCCGCGGACATCAGATACAGCCGGAGTACACAGAGAAGTGGACATCAGATACAGCCAGAGTACACAGAGCCACGGACATCAGATACAGCCGGAGTACACAGAGAAGTGGACATCAGATACAGAGCCCGTGGTCATCAGACACAGAGCCGCGGACATCAGATACAGCCGGAGTACACAGAGCCGTGGTCATCAGATACAGCTGGAGTACACAGAGCCGCGGACATCAGATACAGCCGGAGTACACAGAGCCGTGGTCATCAGATACAGCTGGAGTACACAGAGCCGCGGACTTCAAATACAGCTGGAGTACACAGAGCCGCAGACTTCAGATCAGGGCTTGACAAAACCCAGGCGCCAGGTCGCCATGGTGACCAGGAATTTGGTCCTGGCGTCTGGGTATTTGTCAGCTTGTTTTCTAAGGTGCCAGGGCGCAGGGCCGGCACGTCCTACAGGCAGACTAGGAGCGCCGCCCCCCCCCCCTCATGCTGCAGCCGCCCGAGCTATCTATATTGAGCCTCTGGCGGCTGCAGCACTGCCCAGGCTGGCGCGTCCATGAGGGCGCACCGCCCGGGTGCAGCATGAAGAGAGGGACTGACAGGAGGGAATTGCTCAGCCTTCCCTCCTGTCACTCCCTCATTGTAGCGTGGCCGAACCCTGTATGGTCAGCGTGTACAGGGAGCATCTGTCTCCTGTACCCAGCCGGACTGACAGGAAGTGCGCACACAGTGTGCACTTCCTGTCAGTCCGCCCGGGTACAGGAAACTAAAGCTCCTGTACCCGTGGACCATACAGGGCTCGGCCACGCTACACTAGAGGTAGCGGAGGGAGGGGGGGGAAGTGAATGACAAGGGGGAAAGGGAATGACAAGAGGGGGGAAAGTGAATGACAAGAGGGGGAAAGTGAATGACAAGAGGGGGGAAAGTGAATGACAAGAGGGGGGAAAGTGAATGACAAGAGGGGAAAGAGAATGACAAGAGGGGAAAGAGAATGACAAGAGGGGGAAAGAGAATGACAAGAGGGGAAAGAGAATGACAAGAGGAGGAAAGGGAATGACAAGAGGGGGAAAGAGAATGACAAGAGGGGGAAAGAGAATGACAAGAGGGGGAAAGAGAATGACAAGAGGGGAAAAGAGAATGACAGGAGGGGAGAAGAGAATGACAAGAGGGGAAGAGAATGACAAGAGGGGGAAAGAGAATGACAAGAGGGGGAAGGAGAATGACAAGAGGAGGAAAGGGAATGACAAGACGGGGAAAGTGAATGACAAGAGGGGGAAAGAGAATGACAAGAGGGGAAAGAGAATGACAAGAGGGGAAGGAGAATGACAAGAGGGGGAAAGGGAATGACAAGAGGGGAAGAGAATGACAAGAGGAGGAAAGAAAATGACAAGGGGGGATAATGACAAGAGGGGGAAAGGAAATTACAAGAGGGGGAAAGAGAATGACAAGGGGGGGGAGAATGACAAGGGGGGGGGAAGAGAATGACAAGAGGGGCGTGGAGAGAATGACAAGGCGGGGGGGGGGAGAATGACAAGAGAGGGAAAGAAAATGACAAGAGGGGGGGAATGACAAGAGGGGGGAAGTGAATGACAAGAGGGGAAAGGGAATGACAAGAGGGGGAAAGGGAATGACAAGAGGGGGAAAGGGAATGACAAGAGGGGGAAAGTGAATGACAAAATGGGGAAGGAGAATGACAAGAGGGGGAAAGAGAATGACAAGAGGGGGAAAGAGAATGACAAGGGGGGAAAGAGAATGACAAGGGGGGAAAGAGAATGACAAGGGGGGAAAGAGAATGCAATGGGGGGGAATGACAAGAGTGGGAAAGTGAATGACAAGAGGGGTAAAGAGAATGACAAGGGGGGGGGGGGAGAATGACAAGAGAGGGAAAGAAAATGACAAAAGGAGGGGAATGACAAGAGGGGCAAAGTGAATCACAAGAGGGGGGGAATGACAAGAGGGGGGGGGAATGACAAGAGGGGGGGAATGACAAGAGGGGGAAAGAGAATGACAAGAGGGGAAAAGAGCTTGGGGTTGTATTGATTCGGAGACTGCAGAGACAGAGGCTGAGCCCCAGTTGGGGGTTGTAGTGATGTGGGGACTGCAGAGGCTAAGTCCCAGCTGGGGGTTGTAGTGATGTGGGGACTGCAGAGGCTGAGCCCCAGGTGGGAGTTGTAGTGATGTGGGGACTGCAGGGGCTGAGCGCCAGCTGGGGGTTGTAGTGCTCAGTAAAGTGTCATGGTGCCCGCTGTGTTTATGCCCTCCGGACCCCTCTGCCCTCCCCTTCGGACCCTGTAATCCTTGTAAGGGTTTCCACGTCATGGCGGCCGCCAGGGGCGATCACTTGGATGCTGGCAGTGTCTGACGTGTCATATAACCAATTGAAGAGGGGAAGCACTATGGGGGCCCTATATACTGGCACATTATGGGGGGCCCTATATACTCGCACATTATGGGGGCACTATGGAGAAGAGGGGAAGGACCACTATGGGGCCCAATGTACTGGCATGAATCCTTAGTTGGCTCTATGGAGAAGAGGGGGGGAGGAGAAGCACTATGGGGGCTTTATGACGCGGCTCCGTCTGGCTCTTAACTTTTTTAGCTAGCTCCTAGATTCCAAGGAAATTTGTCAAGCCCTGCTTTAGATACAGCCGGAGTACACAGAGCCGCGGACATCAGATACAGGAGTGCACAGAGCCGCGGACATCAGATACAGCTGGAGTACACAGAGCCGCGGACATCAGATACAGCCGGAGTACACAGACCAGCGGACATCAGATACAGGAGTGCACAGAGCCGCGGACATCAGATACAGCCGGAGTACACAGAGCCGTGGACATCAGATACAGCCGGAGTACACAGAGCCGCGGACATCAGATACAGCCGGAGTACACAGAGCCGTGGTCATCAGATACAGAGCCCGGAGTCATCAGACACAGAGCCGCGGACATCAGATACAGCCGGAGTACACAGAGCCGCGGACATCAGATACAGCCGGAGTACACAGAGCCGTGGACATCAGATACAGCCGGAGTACACAGAGCCGCGGACATCAGATACAGCCGGAGTACACACAGCCGCGGACATCAGATACAGCCGGAGTACACAGAGCTGCGGACATCAGATACAGCCGGAGTACACAGAGCCGTGGACATCAGATACAGCCGGAGTACACAGAGCCGCGGACATCAGATACAGCCATAGTACACAGAGCCGCGGACATCAGATACAGCCGGAGTACACAGAGCCGCGGACATCAGATACAGCCGGAGTACACAGAGCCACGGACATCAGATACAGGAGTGCACAGAGCCGCGGACATCAGATACAGCTGGAGTACACAGACCAGCGGACATCAGATACAGCCAGAGTACACAGACCAGCGGACATCAGATACAGGAGTGCACAGAGCCGCGGACATCAGATACAGCTGGAGTACACAGAGCCGCGGACATCAGATATAGCCGGAGTACACAGAGCCGCGGACATCAGATACAGCTGGAGTACACAGACCAGCGGACATCAGATACAGGAGTGCACAGAGCCGCGGACATCAGATACAGCTGGAGTACACAGAGCCGCGGACATCAGATACAGCTGGAGTACACAGAGCCGCGGACATCAGATACAGCCGGAGTACACAGAGCTGCTGACATCAGATACAGCCGCAGTACACAGAGCCGCGGACATCAGATACAGCTGGAGTACACAGAGCCACGGACATCAGATACAGCCGGAGTACACAGAGCCGCGGACATCAGATACAGCCGGAGTACACAGAGCCACGGACATCAGATATAGCCGGAGTACACAGAGCCGGGGACATCAGATACAGCCGGAGTACACAGATCCGCTGACATCAGATACAGCCGGAGTACACAGAGACGCGGACATCAGATACAGCCTGAGTACACAGAGCAGCGGACATCAGATACAGCCGGAGTACACAGAGCCGCGGACATCAGATACAGCCATAGTACACAGAGCCGCGAACATCAGATATAGCCGGAGTACACAGACCAGCGAACATCAGATACAGCCGGAGTACACAGACCAGCGGACATCAGATACAGGAGTGCACAGAGCCGCAGACATCAGATACAGCTGGAGTGCACAGAGCCGCGGACATCAGATACAGCTGGAGTACACAGAGCCGCGGACATCAGATACAGCCGGAGTACACAGAGCAGCGGACATCAGATACAGCCATAGTACACAGAGCCGCGGACATCAGATATAGCCGGAGTACACAGACCAGCGAACATCAGATACAGCCGGAGTACACAGACCAGCGGACATCAGATACAGGAGTGCACAGAGCCGCAGACATCAGATACAGCTGGAGTGCACAGAGCCGCGGACATCAGATACAGCTGGAGTACACAGAGCCGCGGACATCAGATACAGCCGGAGTACACAGAGCAGCGGACATCAGATACAGCCGGAGTACACAGAGCCGCGGACATCAGATACAGCCGGAGTACACAGAGCCGTGGACATCAGATATAGCCGGAGTACACAGAGCCACGGACATCAGATACAGCCGGAGTACACAGAGCCACGGACATCAGATATAGCCGGAGTACACAGAGCTGGGGACATCAGATATAGCCGGAGTACACAGAGCCGCGGACATCAGATACAGCCGGAGTACACAGACCAGCTAACATCAGATACAGCCGGAGTGCACACAGCCGCGGACATCAGATACAGCCGGAGTACACAGAGCTGCTGACATCAGATACAGCCGGAGTACACAGACCAGCGGACATCAGATACAGGAGTGCACAGAGCCGCGGACATCAGATACAGCTGGAGTGCACAGAGCCGCGGACATCAGATACAGCTGGAGTACACAGAGCCGTGGACATCAGATACAGCCGGAGTACACAGAGCAGCGGACATCAGATACAGCCGGAGTACACAGAGCCGCGGACATCAGATACAGCCGGAGTACACAGAGCCGCGGAAATCAGATATAGCCGGAGTACACAGAGCCGCGGACATCAGATACAGCCGGAGTACACAGAGCCGCGGACATCAGATACAGCCGGAGTACACAGACCAGCGAACATCAGATACAGCCGGAGTACACAGAGCCGCGGACATCAGATACAACCGGAGTACACAGATCTGCAGATATCAGAAAAAGGAACATTTATCAGCCGTTCTTATACGCTCCATAACCCAGTCTTGATCCTTCTCGTCCGGAATAAGATGTCTCTGTATAGATTTGTCTCATCTCTGCCCTGCCGAGCACCAGAAACTAAAGTCTACGTCAGGCAGCGGCTGATATAAACTTTAGCTATAACTTACACAGAAACTGGCATAAGTTATAGTGAATCTGGTGGGCCACACAAAATGATAGCGCACTTACGGCGTGTGTCATGGATGGCGCATATACGGCGTGTCATGGATGGCGCGCACATGGATGGCGCGCATACGGCACGTGTCATGGATGGCGCACATACGGCGTGTCATGGATGGTGCACATACGGTGTGTGTCATGGATGGCGCACATACGGCATGTGTCATGGATGGCGCGCATACGGCGTGTGTCATGGATGGCGCACATACATCATGTGTCATGGTTTATTCATCACATTCCCAGCGGCTCTGAAGTTACAGACGTGTGGTAGATCTGGGGTCAGATTTTTCGGGTCGCCTTCCACAAGCGTCTCACAATTAGTTGCTAGAGTTTCATCCGTCTCTTCCAGACAGAACTGTGTAACTGGCTCAGGTGTGTAGATTTCTTGCTCGCCTTCTTCAGTTCTGCCCAGAAATTTCCTTTGGGACTGAGGTCATGACCTTGTGATGGCCGCCTCACTGCCCTCACTTTGTTGTCCTGCAGCCATTTTGTCAAACCTCTGGAAGGATGTTTGGGGTCACCATTCATTTGGTAGACCAATCTGGGAATAACCCACAGGAAGCGCACTTTACTTTCACAACACCAGAGGACATTTCTCCAGACAGTGAGATGGTCATCCCCATATGCTGTTGCAGACTATAACCCGTGGTTTTGGAGCAGTGGCTTCTTCCTTCCCGAGCAGCCTTCAGGTCATGTCAATATAGGACACGTTTTACTGTTGACATAGGTACTTTTGGACTGTTTCCGCCACCATGTTCACAAGATCATACGGCGAGAAAAATACAAATCAATGCATGAAGAAAGGCAAAGTCTGTTCACCCCTAGAAGACAGAACGTGTCTCCTTTCTGAGCAGTATGATGGCAGCATGGCTCCACGGTGTGCCACTGACCACTAGGAGTTACTGAGACCCGTCCTACTGACTCCCAGTGATGCTGCAGAACCCTCCTCACCTCTGGACCCTCTAGGCCAAGAAAAAAAACATCTTCACCCAACCTCCCAAATATAATTTCTTTACCTTCAGCTTCCACATGCCTCACACCTTGGTGCTGCTTCTAATCTGTACCTCTACAGGGTAGGCTATGGAGAGAATCAGTCTCCTTCTCCCTCTGGCAGCAGATACTTCTTACTCCTGCAGGAGTCTTGTCACTTACACTGCTGTGTACTGCAGCTGCATGTTCAGCAAATGCCAGGAACTTACCTAGCCATAATCATGTAGTGCCATCGCTCTGTTCTGTGCAATAGAGATCATGAGTGGCATGTGCACCAATCACACAGCTGTTTCCAGAAGGTTGCCATGCCCACCAGCCAAGCTCTGGCTGATTGACCTATCAGAGAGAGGGGACACCGGGCCAATCAGGGCTCTGGCTCAGCATCCAATCAGAATGCAGGGAGGGACATTTAAATCAGGTCGTGACCTTGCCTGTGATATCATGTGTGTTCTGACTCCTGTGCTACTCAGCTCCTACATTAGAACTCCTGTTTAGCTGACCTTGGCTTGTTTCTGGATTACCTCTTAATCTTAATTCAGTTTCTACTGATTCTTCTAGTAAACTATCTTTGGCTTGTCTTTGGGTTAACCATTTGTCAGCTGATCTAGCCGATTCTGCCTCTCCTGCTTTGACCCTAATTGCAGATTACTTTTCTGTTCTAGTAGGTCTGCTACTAGCGAGATGGGAGAGTAGAGCTTAAAAACGTCTTGCAGTGAGTGAATGAGTAGAAGATGTGTCTTCTCTGCTTGATACAGAGGTTAGCACTCACCTGGGTGGTTATCTGAAGGAACGTCCTCCATACACTGGTCATCAGACCTCATATTTGACTCTGCAGCACTGATATTGTTCTCATCTTTATGCCGTTTCAGTACCTGTGAAACAAATTATGTAAAAGTCACAGAACACTGTGGTCAACCTTTAAAAAAGATCCTGACCCTGACCTGAGCTTTAACACAAGCCCTGTGACCAGATCCTGCTTCGTTTTTCCCATTCCAGCTGCTCTGTTTTCTTTCTGGAAGGCAGAGAGGTGAACCGGCCGACTAACAGCGCCTCCCCATGACACCTCGTGCTCCTCTACAGATCCTGAGTGTTCCATTCTTCTAACGCTTTCAACTTGCAGGGGGTTTTTGGCATTGGTGGTCCATGTGGTATGTAGCACCTGCTCGGGAAATGATCTGCAGTGCAGACACAAAACAAGTCAAATGTGCGGCTTTCATTTAGCCAGCGTGTAATAGGGATAGAAATTGATGAATCCACCTACCAGTCGCAGCCCGCCGTGAAGCTTTTACTAGCTTCCCTTGCAGACTGTGAGCTCTCGCAGACACTCTCGCCTCTGTACCAGTCTTCCAATAGTATTAGGTATAGTGGATGGTAAAATATGGAGCCTGAAAGTCAAAAGTTCTAAACATTGTTACCCTTTTGCTCATCAGTGTATTTCCATTGCTAGTACCGCTGAAAAATGACATATGGTCATCAGGTTCTACCAAGGGATGTTATTGGGCGATGTCAATATGTCACTGTTGTAATATGCACTATATTACACTGCAAAATGTTGGCCAGTAAGTGGTTAGCGGTCATACACACTGCAACCTTCAGAGTCAGAGATCAGTGTAAGGGTTAACCCTATGGCATCCCCATGCTATATCGCAGATTAATGTGGCCATGAATAGAGTTACCCATGAAGACCTTGTAATGGAACCAAACCGATGAGAGATTGTTTTGAGATGTCACAGCCGCTGGAATACAGAGGATCGGCCACCCACTATGTAGTAGTTAGCTAGCAAGTAGAGGTAAGTGGAGCTCTTTACTTCTTCAGGGCTCAACACCTACAGCAGTAAACGAATGTTCATTAGGGCAGCTGATTTCCACCTCCTAGCATCTAGTGAGTGTGTCCAGTGGACCTGTGGTTAACCGGGCCAGGAGGAACAGTCCAGTCAGCTTGGAAAATGGAATGGTTTCCGTTAAAAGGGGGCGTGACCTAAGATGCACCTAGGGGCTACAACTGCATCACAACGCTACAGTAAAATTCTGTCTGAATAGTTGGCATACAGTTAGACCACAGTGCCTATCCCTGCACCAGATTCATCATCCAGTCTGAGTCCCTGTGCTGCACGTCTATACAGCCAGGCTTAGTAAATTTTCCCGTGTGCTTCCCATGCATGTTGCCTCTAACCAAGCCTGTGTCCTCACAGAGAGACTGTTGTACCCACTGAACCCACACCCTCTTTTGAGAACTACCAAGCATGTTGCCCTAGGTGAGTTTTTAGGAATCCTCAAGTGTGTCACTGATTCCTTTCATCAGCCTTAAGTGCGAAGCGACTGACACCACTCACAGGCCACAAAGCTCCTGGGTAAGGTCTAACCCCTTACAAGACTCCCTCGGGACTCGCAGACCCGCCATGTGCTATTAAACAGAGACTGACATGAATAGAATCAGTCTAGGGAATCTGTGGGCGATCCTCCTGCCTCTATATGGACAACAGAAGGACACAACAAAGGGTAGGAATCAGAGAACAAAGGTAGGATGAAGGGTAATGAGGACTTTTACTTCTGCACGGTCACCATTGCTGATAACGTTCACTGGCAGGAGTAACTCACAGCAATCTGTAGGGGGAACCTGATCATAATAGTGGGGAAAACAACCCTAATTGTGCCTGGAGGGGACTCCTTCTAACACACTCTCTAATGGACACTGAGATGTCCTCTGCCAGAAAGACCACCCTCAATGGCCCATTAGAAAGAGTCCCCTCCATTGTAGTATCTATTGGGGCCTGGAGGGGACTCCTTCTAACACACTCTCTAAAGGACACTGAGATGTCCTCTGCCAGAAAGACCACCCTCAATGGCCCATTAGAAAGAGTCCCCTGCATTATATTCTCTAATGTGACCTGGAGGGGACTCCTTCTAACACACTCTCTAAAGGACACTGAGATGTCCTCTGCCAGAAAGACTGCCCTCAATGGCCCATTAGAAAGAGTCCCCTCCATTGTAGTCTCTAATGTAGCCTGGACGGGACTCCTTCTAACACACTCTCTAAAGGACACTGAGATGTCCTCTGCCAGAAAGACCACCCTCAATGGCCCATTAGAAAGAGTCCCCTCCATTGTAGTCTCTAATGTGACCTGGAGGGGACTCCTTCTAACACACTCTCTAAAGGACACTGAGATGTCCTCTGCCAGAAAGACCACCCTCAATGGCCCATTAGAAAGAGTACCCTCCATTGTAGTCTCTAATGTGGCCTGGAGGGGACTCCTTCTAACACACTCTCTAATGAACACTGAGATGTCCTCTGCCAGAAAGACCGCCCTCAATGGCCCATTATAAAGAGTCCCCTCAATTGTAGTCTCTAATGGGGCCTGGAGGGGACTCTTTCTAACACACTCTCTAATGGACACTGAGATGTCCTCTGCCAGAAAGACCGCCCTCAATGGCCCATTAGAAAGAGTCCCCTCCATTGTAGTATCTATTGGGGCCTGGAGGGACTCTTTCTAACACACTCTCTAATGGACACTGAGATGTCCTCTGCCAGAAAGACCGCCCTCAATGGCCCATTAGAAAGAGTCCCCTGCATTATATTCTCTATTGGGGCTTGGACGGGACTCTTTCTAACACACTCTCTAATGGACACTGAGAGGGACACTGAAAGACCGCCCTCAATGGCCCATTAGAAAGAGTCCCCTCCATTGTAGTTTCTAATGGGGCCTGGAGGGGACTATTTTTATTACACTCTCTAACAATGTAACGGACCGTTACGCACACAACTCTGTTAAGGCGATATTCCCTTTTCCGGATAGACCAGCAGCTACTGCAATCACCAACTTCCCGAACTGGAAACCACACGAATTCACCAACTTCCGAACAAGAGACACACGAACCCTGGAAGCAGCCGAACAGGAAAAGCAATATGAAGAGCTTACACTCCTGGCAATCAGCATACAGTCAAATCCCCCCCAATAACGAGACGACACTTCGTTTTGAGGGTCAAGCAGGAACTCTCTTTTATTAAGGGCTACCTGCCCGGTATTTATCCAGGTCTCCCACCTGGTGGACACTCCCCTAGAGGACCAGAAGGAAGACTGCGACACGGGATACAGCAGCCAATCACACACAATGGGACAATACAGACACCCCCAGCATATCCCTCCCCTCTGCCTGTGACACAATCACCCTACATGGGTAATGCAATCACCACAGGCAGGAGAATACACAATGTCTTCTGTCCTGGAGACAATTGAGGAGTCATTCAATTATCTCTCAGGACAAAGGGAAATCGCCAATACACATGTGGGGACAATAGGACCGACATCACTATTCAATACACAATGTCCCACCCTTTACAGTACACACAGACATTTAACATATTCCCAGATGGCTTGGATCTGAGCGCTCAATATATCCAGGGGTAGAGGCAGACTCCATTGAGCACATGGTTGCAAAAGGACATAAAATTACACAATGTTACAATTACTACATAAAACATATACATGCAACATATCCCCAGATAGCTTAGGTCTGAGCGCACATTATTGAATGGCGCTCAGACCACACATGTCCAGTTCAATTGCCATGGAGCTAAAGTCTTTCCCATAGTCTTTCATTATACGAATGGGCTCCATAGCAGAGCTATCTGGGGCATCACCGCTCAAACAGGACAAGCATACATGGGGCCTTAGTCGCAGGGCAGGAGGCGAGCAAGCAGTCCCTTCCAGGAAACTGGGGCAGACTCTGGTACAGGGTCCAGTCCGCTACAGTCCCCTCCATTGTAGTTTCTAATGGGGCCTGGAGGGGACTATTTTTATTACACTCTCTAATGGTCACTGAGATGTCCTCTGCCAGAAAGACCGCCCTCAATGGCCCATTAGAAAGAGTCCCCTCCATTATAGTCTCTAATGGGGCCTGGAGGGGACTCTTTCTAACACACTCTCTAAAGGACACTGAGATGTCCTCTGCCAGAAAGACTGCCCTCGATGGCCCATTAGAAAGAGTTCCCTCCATTGTCGTCTCCAATGTAACCTGGAGGGGACTCTTTCTAACACACTCTCTAATGGACACTGAGATGTCCTCTGCCAGAAAGACCGCCCTCAATGGCCCATTAGAAAGAGTCCCCTCCATTGTAATCTCTAATGGGGCCTGGAGGGACTCTTTCTAACACACTCTCTAAAGGACACTGAGATGTCCTCTGCCAGAAAGACCGCCCTCAATGGCCCATTAGAAAGAGTCCCCTCCATTGTAGTCTCGAATGTCACCTGGAGGGGACTCCTTCTAACACACTCTCTAATGGACACTGAGAGGAACTCTATTACAAATACCCCTCTTCAGGTCTCACGCTGTATCTGGTTTCGCCGCGGCTGGTCTCACTCCTAAATTATTGCACTTTTGTTCCTTGTGTGGGGTGTGGCAGGAGGCGTGGCTGGAAGCAGGGTATGGGCGTGACTGGAGGTGGAACATGGGTGGGGCCTGGAAGGGGGCCCTTGATTTATTTTGCCCGGGGGCCCTGAGGGCTCTCAGTCCACCACTGTGCGATTCCCCAAAACTATCAATTATAATGCTCCAACCTGAACACATTCCCCTTTGTAACGTGGGGATTAAAGCTATAAAACTAATACCCAGCGGCCGTGGGTGTTCTGTTTCAGCATCGGTTGTACCTGTGACCTTCTTGTAGACCCAGTCTGTAAGTGTGTGCAGCAGGTTGAATGATGGCTTTAACAGACAGTTTACTCAATGAATAAAGACTCCAGAGGTGTTCTCCAATGCTTCTTTATGCTTCAAGTTAGCAAAGGCATAAACATAGAGGCTTTTCCATAGGTAAATTTCCAATGAAGTTACACAGCTCCCACACTGCAGTCTCCTCATAACAACTAAACAAAATGGAGTTACAGCAGGAAATGGAGGGTGGGAGCAACCAACTAGCTAGAAACAGCAGGGGTGCAAGGATGATACCAATAACATAGCATAACATAACATGTAATAACAACTGCTAGACAGTTAAAGCTGCGTGGCAGCACACTCCCCGCCTGGTATCGTGAGATACCACTACACAATTATTTTTCATTAAACATACAATTAACATTGCATACAGTAGAATGCTATCTAGCCCTCTAGTCTAAGCTAACTATGCTAGAGGTCTAAGTGACTCCTTCACATAACACTGTATCAGAATTTTTGGAAGTAGGCATAATTAGGACTGTCTCAGTGACTGGTCTCAGGAAGGTTTTTGGGCTCCCGTCCTTTACAATCCTGACTTCCACACTTCGGACTTTTCCATCATCACTAGCAATGGCCTTTGTAATAACTCCAACTGGCCACTGAATCCGGTGAGTTTGCTGGTCTTTTAGAAGAACCAGGTCCCCTTCCTTTAAGTTAGGCTTCTGGGTTTGCCACTTTTTACGTCCTTGGAGAAGTGTGAATAGTGGGCTACCCTTTGAGACTGGTCTATTGCCTTTTAAGCACTTAATCTCTTCTGCAAAGACTTCTTCTTGCACACGACGTATGATGAAAAGCTCAGCCCTCTCATACTCGAATGCATTGGGTGACTCCTTACAGGTGTGCCATCCATGGCAAGATGATGTCTGATTCGACTTGCGGAAAATCTGTGCAATATGACTCAATCTTGCTATAGTCTTCACCAACCTTTTCCAACAAGAGAAACGTTCAAAACGCCTCACCTCCAAGTTTCTTCTTGAGCAGATGTTGGAACTCAATGCTACGACTTCAGGCCGGATTTCCGGATCAGTATCTGGATCCTCCAGGTGGAAATCGATATCTTCTTCTGAGTTTGTAGAAGACTGGTCCATTAAAAACTTGGGTCCTGAAAACCAAATGGTTTGTGTGAGGACAACTGCTGGCACTGACCTAGTGGCAATGTCTGCAGGATTCAAATCAGTCGGGACATAGTTCCATTGTTCAGGTCTACTGTTTTTCCTTATTCGTTCTACTCTGTTAGCCACATACACATAGAACCTTCTCACACTGTTGCATATATAACCAAGCACGACCTTGCTGTCAGTGTAGTACTTAATCTGATCGATTTCAATGTCTATTTCATTTTGCAGGAATTCTGCGACTTCAACAGCTAGGGTTGCACCACACAATTCTAATCTTGGGATAGTGTGAGCAGGTTTTGGAGCTAACTTGGCTCTTCCTAGTAGAAACCCGACATGGGGTCTCCCGGATGGATCTATGATCTTGAGATAAGCCACAGCCGCTATGGCTTCGGTAGATGCATCACAAAAGATGTGAATCTCTTTCCTCAGACTTCTTGAAACTGAAGTGGGTGAATAGCAGCGTGGAATATTAAGTTCTTCCAGTACCTTCAAGGAGTTTCTCCATTTCTCCCATTTAGGCAGTAGGTCTACTGGCAGAGGGGCATCCCAATCTGTCACTCTCTCAGTAAGCTGACGAAGTATGGATCTCCCTTGGACGGTAACTGGAGTCACAAAGCCTAGGGGATCGTAAAGGCTGTTAACAGTTGACAGGACTCCTCGTCTGGTAAATGGCTTCTTGGCGTCAGAGACCTGAAAGGTGAATGTGTCTGAAGTTACATTCCAGAGAAGACCGAGACTCCTTTGCGTGGGTAGGGCATCTACTCCCAAGTCCAAATCCTTCAAATCCTTAGCATGATCTTCTGGATTGAAAGCCCTCATTACTTCGCTGCTATTAGATGCAATCTTATGAAGCCTTAAGTTAGCAGTCAACAGGAGCTGTTGGGTTCTTTTTATCAGATTGACGGCTTCTTCAGGTGTTGAGAAGGATTTCAGGCCATCGTCTACATAAAAATCTCTCTCAACAAATTGCCTGGTGTCAGATCCGAATTCCTTTTCACCTTCCTGCGCTGTTCTTCTCAGTCCATAAGTTGCCACGGCAGGAGATGGACTATTTCCAAAGACATGGACTCTCATGCGATAATCTATCACCTGATCATTAATGTCATTGTTGCGGTGCCACAAGAACCTGAGATAATTTCTGTGGTCCTCTTTGACTATGAAACAGTGGAACATCTGTTGGACGTCAGCTGTCACGGCAATTGGTTCCTTCCTGAACCGCATCAACACTCCTACAAGGTTGTTTGTTAGATTTGGACCAGTTAGAAGAACGTTATTTAAAGAGGCTCCCCGGAACTGAGCGCTTGAGTCAAAGACTATTCTGATTTGCCCCGGTTTACGAGGATGGTAGACTCCAAAGGATGGAAGGTACCAGCATTCTTCACCCTCCTTAAGGTCTGGTGCTGGCTCAGCATGAAGGTTATCTAAAATCTTCTGCATGAATGCTAGAAAGTGCTCTTGCATCTCAGGTTTGTTACGGAGAGTTTTCTTAAGTGCAGCAAATCTGGTTAAAGCTTGTTCTCGATTGTTAGGGAGAGTAAGCCTTGGTACTCGGAAGGGTAATGGAGCTACCCAACTGTTGGAATTATCCTTGAAGAACTCTTCATCCATAATCTTGATGAACTCCTTGTCTTCGACTGAAGGGGCAATCTTGTTGTCATCACAAGTAGTCTGGTACACTGAATCACCAAAGTCCTTCTGAGAAGTGAGCTTGCAGTTAATACCTTGGAGTGCTTGATATGGAACTTCGTTTTTAAAATCAAGTCTTTCCTTCACATAATAGTGCAATGGACATTTCATCAATCGATTGGTAACATTAGTTTTGTAGGAAGCTACATCCAAGAGCTTGTGAGATTGATCTAAACAGACTTCTCCTATTATCACCCATCCAAGATCAAGTTTCTGGGCCTGAGGAGCATCATCTGGACCGTTACATAACTCTCTTATTTTATGAACTCTAGGAATGTCTCTCCCTAGTAGAATCAAAATCTTAACATCCTTGTTAAGTGGTGGAATGTAGTCAGCAATGTGGCTCAAATGAGGGTGATGACGTGCAACCTCTGGTGTGGGGATTTCTTCTCTGTTGTTCGGTAGCTGATCACATTCGATTAGAGTTGGAAGAGGAAACTCTATGTCCTCATATTCTGATGCCACTATGAAGCCATGGGCTCTTCTTCCAGAAGTATTGATCTTTCCTGCACATGTCTGCAAGGTATAGGACCAGGTCTCTCCATGAATGTTGAATAGGTCAAAGAATTCTGTACTGGCCAATGAGCGATTGCTCTGATCATCGAGTATGGCATACATTTTTATGGAATTTTGTGGACATCCTTCAGGAAAAACCCTTACAAGACATATCTTGCTACAAGACTTGCTATGAAGCCCTTCTCCACATACCTCTGTACACCTTGTGGTTACGGGGTTGGCATATTGCTCAGTTCTCTCCCGCCATCATCTGATGTAGTCTTGGGGTTGCTGCCGGGTGAAGGTTTCCTTTTGAACAGGTCTGAATGAAGAGCGTCCACATGTTTGGCACTGTTACAGAGAGAACATCTGATGGCGATCTTACAGTCTCTAGCTAAATGATCGGAGGATGCACAACACTTAAAACAGATATTATGCTCTTTGAGAAATGACTTGCGTTCTTCAATAGGCTTGTCCTTAAATGCACGACATTTGGAGAGAGAATGTGGCGCATTATGAATAGGACACTGTTGATTAAGATTGCTTGCCTTAATGTCTGTAGCTAAGACGTTGGATGCTATCGCAGTCTTCCTCACAGCAATAGGATGCTTTAAATCCTTGAATTTACTGTTGGTGGCAATACCCCTTGAAGTAGTTAAAGGAATGGTGCTTGTATCTGGATAGAAGAAGCTTGGGTCATTCTTGGATCTTGCAACCTTCCGCACGAACTCTGCAAAATAAGAAAAGGGAGGGAAGGAAACATGATGTTCATACTTATACTTTGATCCTACACTAGTCCACTTTCCCTGAAGATGACTAGGCAACTTTGCTACAATAGGATTTACGCCCTGAGCAGTGTCTAAATAGCTAAGACCTGGTAAACTAGGATCTAACTTAGCAATTTCAAGTTCATGAAGGAGGTCACCTAACTCTCTAAGCTTATGATTGTCCTTAACAGAGATCTTAGGAAAGTTGTTTAGTCTCTGGAATAAGGCAGATTCAATGACTTCGGGGCTCCCATAGTCTTGTTCTAGACGTTCCCAGGCAGCATCAAGGCCTGCTTTAAAGTTATAAATGTAGACAGATTTAAGTCTCTTTACTTGTTCTGAAGATTGACGCCCCAACCACTTTATTAGTAAGTCGAGTTCTGCTTGAGGTTCAATGTCCAAGTTCTTGGTTACCGCCTTAAATGTAGATCTCCAACTCCTGTAGTTCTCTGGGCGGTCATCAAATCTAGACAGTCCAGTTGTAATCAACTCTCGTCGAATCATATACTTGCTGAACTCTGCAGTGTCAGTGCTTTCGGTTTTTATAGCCACAGAGGATACTAATGGTGCGCCGTCTTGGACCATGGTTGGTATCTGATGTTGGCTGGTAGGTGGAGAGAAAGGTGTTGCAGATGGGTTCAATCTAGGTAAGGGTCTGTCGTCTGAAGGTCTCTGAGCATTTGAAGTTGAAGAGAGCTGTATCACAGGGGGTATAGAGTTCATTCTGTAGTCTTCTGCTGTGCCCTTGAAATCTCTATTCACATAGGGTTGTGGTAGCACATGAGCTGCGTAGGTTAATTCACTTGATTTTGTGACATGCTGTAGTTGTGGAGTGTCTCTGTTAGTAGGTGTGTCTAGTTGACCAGCTTGCTTTGGCGACACGTTGCCTTCTGATCCACTTGCTGGATGATTATGAGAAGAATCTCCAACTGTAGGTGGGACTGTATTGTCGTGGTTCTGAGTTAAGACAAACTGTAGGGTCCTTTCAACAGGGTCTTGACAAGCAGCCAAGCTGGTACAAGCTGCTCCTTCTTCTTCCAATAGGGCTTGTTCCAAGACAGATAACTCTGCTAAAGCTACTTCCTTTTCTCTATTCTTCTGAAGAATTTCTAGCTGAGCCTCTGTTTCTGCTTGTATTCTCTGCTTGAATGCGTTTAGCTTCTGCTTCCTTGCATTTAGCTTCTGCTCTTGAAGGCTTGCTTCTCTTTCAGAGCAGGCGGCTTGAACCTGAGCTACTGCAACCTTTTGGCGAGCTTTGAGTATTTGGTCGCTCAGTGTTGACCTTATAGAGCAGGACCGCAATGACTTAGAAGAAGATTCATGATATGAGCGGGCAGATCTAGATGATTTTCCTGAGTGTCTGGAAGAAGCAGATTTACAGGATGTAGTTTCATGTAGCTGTGCTAATCTGCCTTCTATCTGTGCCTTTGCTTCAAGATATGTGCTATGCCTCTGCTGGTCAGTAGAAGTAAAGTCCTTTAATTCCAATGCAGCTTCATCTATGTTGGAATGTGACAATAGGGAATAGTACTTCTCAGAAAGTCTTTTATAATTCTCAAATGCCTTTTTAACCCTTGAGAGAGCAGTGTTCAATTGCTCAGGATTGTTGCTAGTTTCATTAGTGGCTGTTATACAACTTAAAGTCTTCTCCCATAATGCAGTCAGGTTACTAGATGTTTCTTCCTTACTTGCTTCATAAGCCTCCCTTGCCTTCAAGGATGGATGAGGGGCTCTAACAGGACGAGCAGGATGAAGTAAGGAGTCTGCTTTATCTTGATTAAATGCAGGTAACTCTGTGGGATCTCTGTCAGACATAATGACAAGTGCTGTAGTTTTGGTGTCTTGTTGGAAATCTGCCAGAGCTCAGCTCTGTAGGTAGTGACTTCTGTTGGTAAGCAGACTGAGCTGAGGAGCTGGATATTTGTGACAATGAGCCAGCTAGTGCTGCAACTGGTTCAGACTGGATAGCTCAGCTCAGTGCACAGTTCACTATCACTTTATACAGGCAGGAATATACAGTTATTTCAGTAGATTCAGGTACTGGATTCACAACCCAAACAGCTTGACAATGATGAATCCTTGGGACTTGATATAGCTATGATACACAGTCCTTGCACAGTTCAAAAGGTACTTATGGCTCCCCAATAAAGGCAAAACTTGTATAAGCTGGTATTACTAGAGAAATGGGTCCACAGCACAGACCAGCAATCCCTGACAGTAAAGGCTTTAACAGTAATGAAGCATTCAGTAGGTGACTGGCTTCATATGCAGAGTAATGCTTCTGGTGACTGCAGCAGTAACACACAGACATTGACTTTCAGTGCAGCCTGAAGATGGGTTCCTGTTAGGGTGTTTGTTCTTCACACAGGCATGTGGTTACTCACTTTTCTGAAGCTGCAGAGATAGCTATGTGATGGATTCTTCTGGAAATTTACTGTTCTGTTTCAGCATCGGTTGTACCTGTGACCTTCTTGTAGACCCAGTCTGTAAGTGTGTGCAGCAGGTTGAATGATGGCTTTAACAGACAGTTTACTCAATGAATAAAGACTCCAGAGGTGTTCTCCAATGCTTCTTTATGCTTCAAGTTAGCAAAGGCATAAACATAGAGGCTTTTCCATAGGTAAATTTCCAATGAAGTTACACAGCTCCCACACTCTGCAGTCTCCTCATAACAACTAAACAAAATGGAGTTACAGCAGGAAATGGAGGGTGGGAGCAACCAACTAGCTAGAAACAGCAGGGGTCCAAGGATGATACCAATAACATAACATAACATAACATGTAATAACAACTGCTAGACAGTTAAAGCTGCGTGGCAGCACAGTGGGCAACGAGAGCTTATATGCTACCAGCCGATAAGATCTTAGATTTTACTTCCCTCCCGCACTCATCTTGCATATAAACCAAAACTGCATCCTATTCTACATCCCTTTTATACTTATCGTCCGAGGAACCAGTCTGCCTGACGGCTGAGTTAGTCCCGCACGTCCTCTCGGCAACAGGGGGTCATCCAGAAGATGGCTCAGGATTTGCCGACCGGTGCGTAGACTATCCATTGCGCGGCCGCAGTAGCCGTTACAACTCTCTGCCACAACTCTCGGCTTGGATGATATATCATGGAGTACATTATCTGTTTCTCCCTCAGGCGGCGTTTCACCTCCACGTATTTTGCTCTTTTCTTTTGTACTTCCGCTGATAGCTCTGGGAAGATGATGACTTTTCATCCGTTTATCAGTAGATCCTCATTCATGGTCTCTCGCTTTTTCGCAGGATGGCGTCTCTGTCTTTCATGTGCAGAAACTTGATCAGGAGTGGTCTTGAGGGGCCCCCTGGTGATGGTGCTCGGAATGGCACTCTGTGAGCACATTCTATAGCAAACATGTTTGACAGGGAGTCTTTTCCAAACTTTGCAATCAGCCACTGCTCAAGAAAGACCGCAGCATTTGTGCCTTCCGCTTTTTCTGGTACTCCTACGAGCCTTAAATTATTCCTGCGGAGCCTATTTTCCAGATGTTTAGCAGATCAGAGACACCTTGAACAACTTTTCGCAGGTCCTTCTTTAGAGGAGATACGGTATCTTCCATGCAGCTGACCCGGTCTTCTACTTCTTTAATTCTCTCAGAGACCTTCCTTAGGTCATGTCTGATGACATACTCTCTTGTAAGCCTCCCATTTGAGTATTGAGGTAGAAAAGTGACAGCTTTAAATACATCGTAGATGGTAGGCTCTGCCATTTCTTGTGAAGGCTCTGTACTGCATGCCCGATCTGTGTTTATCGTAGGTATTGTGGCCTCTCCAGCAGCCCTCTGACCCTCCATATTCTCTGGGTTACATGTGTCTGCGGTAGGGGGGAGTACACCCAACACCCGGTGTCCCCCCTCTGCAATTCATCCGAAGCTGCCAGTCTGCTTGTGGTACTTGGTGGGGCGCCTGTGGGAGCTACTCGTGTGAATTGTACAAGTCGCGCCGCCACCTCTGCTGCTCTCACTCCTGCTACTGGACCATCTTGCTTGGCGCGTGCCGCAAGCCTGCTCTCCCTCCATTCCCTCTCTTTCTTACTTTGGCGTGTTATATCGGCGCTGCCTGATCCGCCCGGCCTCTAGTGATTGTTCATGCTGATTTGCGAGCATTTGTGCCTCTTGTAGCAGTGGATGCAGGAGGATTAATAGGAGCGTCCTCTCACTTCAGCGTCCCTTCACGTGATGAGCCAGGCAACGCCCCCCCTGACTTCTCTCCCTATGTAGTTTCTAGCTATACTGGACCCTTCTAGGGGGAGGGGTGAAGTGGAGAAACTCAGCACAAACAGATACAATGTTACACTTTCCGTCTCCCATAGACTTACATTAGAGCTTCAGTGATACTCAATGGCAATGACACAGCAGGTTTTCCAGACAAAACAAGTTTCCAAACATAATAATAGAGCTAAAACCACTCTATGGCAGTTGTGGAAAATTACCAGCTTCTCATTCAAAGTCCTATCAGTCTCTCAGTGTTCATTAACCCTTTCCACAGAGCCATGTAAATACAGTGATAATGAACAGGATATTTATGACAACATACATATAACAGTGTAAGGCCTCATGCACATGACCGTATGTATTTTGCTGTCTGCAAAAAACAGATCCGCAAAAAATATAGATACGTCCACGTGCGTTCCGTATTTTGTGGAGCGGAACAGCTGGCCCGTAATAGCACAGCACTATCCTTGTCCATAATGTGGACAATAATAGCACATGTTCAATTTTTGTGAGAAATGGAAATACGGACATACGGAAACGGAATGCACACGAAGTAACTTCCGTTTTGCGGACCCGTTGAAGTAAATGGATCTACATATGGTCCGCAAAAAAAACAGAATGGACACGGAAAGAAAATACGTTCGTGTGCATGATCCCTTAACGACATTTCCTGCGGCCAATGGGGATGCTAGTAATTGTATTGAATACCCTGGGTCTCGCTGAAGAGACTCAGAGTGTTCAAACTGCAATTCTTATCTTGGCCACAGATGGCAGGCCAACATAAGAAGTGAGCAATAGACAGTAATAAAGTCATTTTAAAAATACATGATTGTTTAAAATAAAAAATACATTTTTTAGGCTCATATATGAGCTTCAAAATCATTACAAAAATTTTTAAAAACTTAAAAAAATTATAAAAAAACCCAAAACATAAAAGTTTAAATCACACGCTTTCCATATAATAAAAAAATAAAAAATTTGCCATTTCTTTCATTGCTTCTCTTACCCCAAAAAAATAATAAAACGTGATCAAAAAGTCACACACACTCCAAAGTGATATCAATAAAAACTAAAGATTGTTCCACAAAAAATAAGCTCCAATACAGCTCAGTAGATATAACTAAAGTGATGGGGTCAGAATCTGGGCTCTGGATGTGTGAAATCGCTTGAGCTTCTTCTCCCCGGCTGATTGGATGCGCTCCGAGCCAGGGAGAAGCTAACCACAGGTGGTACATATAGCTGTGCCGGCTCCCAGAGGCTCCCATGATTAGGTGGTACATATAGCTGTGCGGGCTCCCAGAGGCTCCCATGATTAGGTGGTACATATAGCTGTGCCGGCTCCCAGAGGCTCCCATGATTAGGTGGTACATATAGCTGTGCGGGCTCCCAGAGGCTCCCATGATTAGGTGGTACATATAGCTGTGCGGGCTCCCACAGGTGCCAATGATTAGGTGGTACATATAGCTGTGCGGGCTCGCACAGGCTCCCATGATTAGGTGGTACATATAGCTGTGCGGGCTCCCACAGGCGCCCTTGATTAGGTGGTACATAGAGCTGTGCGGGCTCGCACAGGCTCCCATGATTAGCTGGTACATATAGCTGTGCGGGCTCGCACAGGTGCCCATGATTTGGTGGTACATATAGCTGTGCGGGCTCCCACAGGTGCCCATGATTTGGTGGTACATATAGCTGTGCGGGCTCGCACAGGCTCCCATGATTAGGTGGTACATCTAGCTGTGCCGGCTCCCAGAGGTGTCCTTGATTAGGTGGTACATAGAGCTGTGCGGGCTCGCACAGGCTCCCATGATTAGGTGGTACATAGAGCTGTGCGGGCTCGCACAGGTGCCCATGATTTGGTGGTACATATAGCTGTGCGGGGTCCCACAGGAGCCCTTGATTAGGTGGTACATATAGCTGTGCGGGCTCGCACAGGTGCCCATGATTTGGTGGTACATATAGCTGTGCGGGCTCCCACAGGTGCCCATGATTTGGTGGTACATATAGCTGTGCGGGCTCCGACAGGAGCCCTTGATTAGGTGGTACATATAGCTGTGCGGGCTCGCACAGGTGCCCATGATTTGGTGGTACATATAGCTGTGCGGGCTCCCACAGGTGCCCATGATTTGGTGGTACATATAGCTGTGCGGGCTCGCACAGGCTCCCATGATTAGGTGGTACATATAGCTGTGCCGGCTCCCAGAGGTGTCCTTGATTAGGTGGTACATAGAGCTGTGCGGGCTCCGACAGGAGCCCTTGATTAGGTGGTACATATAGCTGTGCGGGCTCCCACAGGCGCCATTGATTAGGTGGTACATATAGCTGTGCGGGCTCCCACAGGTGACCATGATTAGGTGGCACATATAGCTGTGCGGGCTCCCACAGGTGCCCTTGATTAGGTGGTACATATAGCTGTGCGGGCTCGCACAGGCTCCCATGATTAGGTGGTACATATAGCTGTGCGGGCTCCCACAGGTGCCATTGATTAGGTGGTACATATAGCTGTGCCGGCTCCCACAGGTGCCCTTGATTAGGTGGTACATACAGCTGTGCGGGCTCCCACAGGCGACCTTGATTAGGTGGTACATATAGCTGTGCGGGCTCCGACAGGCGTCCATGATTAGGTGGTACATATAGCTGTGCCGGCTCCCAGAGGCTCCCATGATTAGGTGGTACACATAGCTGTGCCGGCTCCCACAGACGCCCTTGATTAGGTGGTACATATAGCTGTGCGGCTCCCACAGGCTCCCATGATTAGGTGGTACATATAGCTGTGCGGGCTCCGACAGGCGCCCTTGATTAGGTGGTACATATAGCTGTGCCGGCTCCCACAGGCGCCCTTGATTAGGTGGTACATATAGCTGTGCGGGCTCCCAGAGGTGCCCTTGATTTAGTGGTACATATAGCTGTGCCGGCTCCCACAGGCGCCCTTGATTAGGTGGTACATATAGCTGTGCAGGCTCCCACAGGCGCCCTTGATTAGGTGGTACATATAGCTGTGCGGGCTCCCAGAGGTGTCCTTGATTAGGTGGTACATATAGCTGTGCGGGCTCCCACAGGTGCCCTTGATTAGGTGGTATATATAGCTGTGCGGGCTCCCACAGATGCCCTTGATTAGGTGGTACATATAGCTGTGCCGGCTAACACAGGTGCCCTTGATTAGGTGGTACATATAGCTGTGCGGGCTCCCACAGGTGACCATGATTAGGTGGCACATATAGCTGTGCGGGCTCCCACAGGTGCCCTTGATTAGGTGGTACATATAGCTGTGCGGGTTCCCACAGGCGCCCTTGATTAGCTGGTACATATAGCTGTGCGGGCTCCCACAGGTGTCCTTGATTAGGTGGTACATATAGCTGTGCGGGCTCCCACAGGTGCCCTTGATTAGGTGGCACATATAGCTGTGCGGGCTCCCACAGGCGCCCTTGATTAGGTGGTACATATAGCTGTGCGGGTTCCCACAGGCGCCCTTGATTAGGTGGTACATATAGCTGTGCGGGCTCCCACAGGCGCCCTTGATTAGCTGGTACATATAGCTGTGCGGGCTCCCACAGGTGCCCTTGATTAGGTGGTACATATAGCTATGTAGGCTCCCACAGGTGTCCTTGATTAGGTGGTACATATAGCTGTGCCGGCTCCCACAGGCGCCCTTGATTAGGTGGTACATATAGCTGTGCGGGCTCGCACAGGTGTCCTTGATTAGGTGGTACATATAGCTGTGCCGGCTCCCACAGGCGCCCTTGATTAGGTGTTACATATAGCTGTGTGGGCTCCCACAGGCGCCATTGATTAGGTGGTACATATAGCTATGCGGGCTCACACAGGTGCCCTTGATTAGGTGGTACATATAGCTGTGCGGGCTCCCACAGGCGCCCTTGATTAGGTGGTACATATAGCTGTGCGGGCTCCCACAGGCGACCTTGATTAGGTGGTACATATAGCTGTGCGGGCTCCCACAGGTGACCATGATTAGGTGGCACATATAGCTGTGCGGGCTCCCACAGGTGTCCTTGATTAGGTGGTACATATAGCTGTGCGGGCTCCCACAGGTGCCCTTGATTAGGTGGTACATATAGCTATGTAGGCTCCCACAGGTGTCCTTGATTAGGTGGTACATATAGCTGTGCCGGCTCCCACAGGCGCCCTTGATTAGGTGGTACATATAGCTGTGCGGGCTCGCACAGGTGTCCTTGATTAGGTGGTACATATAGCTGTGCCGGCTCCCACAGGCGCCCTTGATTAGGTGTTACATATAGCTGTGCGGGCTCCCACAGGCGCCATTGATTAGGTGGTACATATAGCTGTGTGGGCTCACACAGGTGCCCTTGATTAGGTGGTACATATAGCTGTGCGGACTCTTACAGGCGCCCTTGATTAGGTGGTACATATAGCTGTGCGGGCTCCCACAGACGCCCTTGATTAGGTGGTACATATAGCTGTGCGGGCTCCCACAGGCGCCCATGATTAGCTGGTACATAGAGCTGTGCGGGCTCCCACAGGTGCCCATGATTAGCTGGTACATATAGCTGTGCCAGCTCCCATAGGTGCCCTTGATTAGGTTGTACATATAGCTGTGCCGGCTCCCACAGGCGCCCTTGATTAGCTGGTACATATAGCTGTGCGGGCTCCCACATGCGCCCTTGATTAGGTGGTACATATAGCTGTGCGGGCTCCCACAGGTACCCATGATTAGGTGGTACATACAGCTGTGCGGGCTCCCACAGGCGACCTTGATTAGGTGGTACATATAGCTGTGCGGCTCCCACAGGCGCCCATGATTAGGTGGTACATATAGCTGTGCGGGCTCCCACAGGCGCCCTTGATTAGCTGGTACATATAGATGTGCGGCTCCCACAGGCGCCCATGATTAGGTGGTACATCTAGCTGTGCAGGCTCCCACAGGCGGCCTTGATTAGGTGGTACATATAGCTGTGCGGGCTCCCACAGGCGGCCATGATTAGGTGGTACATATAGCTGTGCGGGCTCCCACAGGTGACCTTGATTAGGTGGTACATATAGCTGTGCGGACTCTTACAGGCCCCCATGATTTGGTGGTACATATAGCTGTGCGGACTCCCACAGGCCCCCATGATTAGGTGGTACATATAGCTGTGCGGGCTCCCACAGGCACCCTTGATTAGGTGTTACATATAGCTGTGCGGGCTCCCACAGGCGCCATTGATTAGGTGGTACATATAGCTGTGCGGGCTCCCACAGGTGCCCTTGATTAGGTGGTACATATAGCTGTGCGGACTCTTACAGGCGCCCTTGATTAGGTGGTACATATAGCTGTGCGGGCTAACACAGGTGCCCTTGATTAGGTGGTACATATAGCTGTGCCGGCTCCCACAGGCGCCCTTGATTAGCTGGTACATATAGCTGTGCGGGCTCCCACATGCGCCCTTGATTAGGTGGTACATTTTGCTGTGCGGGCTCCCACAGGTACCCATGATTAGGTGGTACATACAGCTGTGCGGGCTCCCACAGGCGACCTTGATTAGGTGGTACATATAGCTGTGCGGCTCCCACAGGCGCCCATGATTAGGTGGTACATATAGCTGTGCGGGCTCCCACAGGCGCCCTTGATTAGCTGGTACATATAGATGTGCGGCTCCCACAGGCGCCCATGATTAGGTGGTACATATAGCTGTGCGGGCTCCCACAGGCGGCCATGATTAGGTGGTACATATAGCTGTGCGGGCTCCCACAGGTGACCTTGATTAGGTGGTACATATAGCTGTGCGGGGTCCCACAGGCGGACTTGATTAGGTGGTACATATAGCTGTGCGGGCTCCCGCAGGTGACCATGATTAGGTGGCACATATAGCTGTGCGGGCTCCCACAGGCGCCATTGATTAGCTGGTACATATAACTGTGCGGGCTCCCACAGGCGGCCATGATTAGGTGGTACATATAGCTGTGCGGGCTCCCACAGGTGCCCTTGATTAGGTGGTACACATAGATGTGCGGGCTCCCACAGCTGCCCTTGATTAGGTGGAACATATAGCTGTGCGGGCTCCCACAGACGCCCTTGATTAGGTGGTACATATAGCTGTGCGGGGTCCCACAGGCGCCCTTGATTAGCTGGTACATATAGCTGTGCGGGCTCCCACAGGCGCCCTTGATTAGGTGGTACATATAGCTGTGCGGGCTCCCACAGGCGCCCTTGATTAGCTGGTACATATAGCTGTGCGGGCTCCCACAGGCGCCCTTGATTAGGTGGTACATATAGCTGTGCGGGCTCTTACAGGCGCCCTTGATTAGGTGGTACATATAGCTGTGCGGGCTCCCACAGCTGCCCTTGATTAGCTGGTACATAAGATGTGCGGCTCCCACAGGCGCCCATGATTTGGTGGTACATATAGCTGTGCGGGCTCCCACAGGCGCCCTTGATTAGGTGGTACATATAGCTGTGCGGGCTCCCACAGGCGCCCTTGATTAGGTGGTATATATAGCTGTGCAGGCTCCCACAGGTGCCCTTGATTAGTTGGTACATATAGCTGTGCGGGCTCCCACAGGCGCCCTTGATTAGGTAGTACATATAGCTGTGCGGGCTCCCACAGGTGACCATGATTAGGTGGTACATATAGCTGTGCAGGCTCCCACAGGCTCCCATGATTAGGTGGTACATATAGCTGTGCGGGCTCCCACAGGTACCCTTGATTAGGTGGTACATATAGCTGTGCCGGCTAACACAGGTGCCCTTGATTAGGTGGTACATATAGCTGTGTGGGCTCCCACAGGTGCCCTTGATTAGGTGGTACATATAGCTGTGCGGGCTCCCACAGATGGCCTTGATTAGCTGGTACATATAGCTGTGCGGGCTCCCTCAGGTGTCCTTGATTAGCTGGTACATATAGCTGTGCGAGCTCCCACAGGTACCCATGATTAGGTGGTACATACAGCTGTGCGGGCTCCCACAGGCGCCCTTGATTAGGTGGTACATATAGCTGTGCGGGCTCCCACAGGCGGCCATGATTCGGTGGTACATATAGCAGTGCGGCTCCCAGAGGTGCCCTTGATTCGGTGGTACATATAGCTGTGCGGCTCCCACAGGCGCCCTTGATTAGGTTGTACATATAGCTGTGCGGGCTCCCACAGGTGCCCTTGATTAGCTGGTACATATAGCTGTGCGGGCTCCCACAGGTGCCCTTGATTAGGTGGTACATATAGCTGTGCGGCTCCCACAGGCGCCCTTGATTAGGTTGTACATATAGCTGTGCGGGCTCCCACAGGTGCCCTTGATTAGGTGGTACATATAGCTGTGCGGGCTCCCACAGACGCCCTTGATTAGCTGGTACATATAGCTGTGCCGGCTCCCACAGGCGACCTTGAATAGGTGGTACATATAGCTGTGCGGGCTCCCACAGGCGGCCTTGATTAGGTGGTACATATAGCTGTGTGGGCTCCCACAGGCGACCTTGATTAGGTGGTATATATAGCTGTGCAGGCTCCCACAGGCGGCCTTGATTAGGTGGTACATATAGCTGTGCGGGCTCCCACAGGCGGACTTGATTAGGTGGTACATATAGCTGTGCGGGGTCTCATGATTAGGTGGTACATATAGCTGTGCGGTGTCTCATGATTAGGTGGTACATATAGCTGTGCGGTGTCTCATGATTAGGTGGTACATATAGCTGTGCGGGCTCCCACAGGTGACCTTGATTAGGTGGTACATATAGCTGTGCGGGCTCCCACAGGTGCCCTTGATTAGGTGGTACATATAGCTGTGCGGGCTCCCACAGGCGGCCTTGATTAGGTGGTACATATAGCTGTGCGGGGTCTCATGATTAGGTGGTACATATAGCTGTGCGGTGTCTCATGATTAGGTGGTACATATAGCTGTGCGGGGTCTCATGATTAGGTGGTACATATAGCTGTGCGGGGTCTCATGATTAGGTGGTACATATAGCTGTGCGGGGTCTCATGATTAGGTGGTACATATAGCTGTGCGGGCTCCCATGATTAGGTGGTACATATAGCTGTGCGGGGTCTCATGATTAGGTGGTACATATAGCTGTGCGGGGTCTCATGATTAGGTGGTACATATAGCTGTGCGGGGTCTCATGATTAGGTGGTACATATAGCTGTGCGGTGTCTCATGATTAGGTGGTACATATAGCTGTGCGGTGTCTCATGATTAGGTGGTACATATAGATGTGCGGGCTCCCACAGGTGACCTTGATTAGGTCGTACATATAGCTGTGAGGGCTCTTCCTTTCATCGGTTGCCGGATAGACACTATATGTGCACGGTCTGCTCTCATTAATATAGATGCCCAACGGCATAGGTAGGTTTATAGTAGGACCTGCCTGACTGAGACCACCTTGGCGATGGTAGGTGGGCACAGATGTGTTTTGATCAAAATATATTGGCCAAGAGTCTCAGATTTATTATTAGAGTGAGGGCTTAGTCCATATATAATGTTTGCATCTATTGTGTTGTGCGTTATTTTCCATGATTTTTCCTTTATAAATGTTGCCCTGCACATCCGCATATTCATTTATTACATTGTGCAGGATGTTTTGTATCTGTTTGTGTGGTTTTTGATAAGCCCCTCACTTACTCTCAGTGTCATGTGATCAGTCTTAATTTTCCTCCCTTGGGTTTTCACTGCCAATTCTCATAATAAATATTATATAAAGGAACAATGGCTCAACTGTAATCTCAATATGGAAGGTGCTCACTCAAAATAAGGCCCACCTATAGCCAATGGAAGTAGTATATAGTGCTAATTATGTATTTGAGGGCACTCCTAATATCTGGGTTTGAAATGATTTTTATTTACTGTTTATATATTGTACAAGGCGGTATGTGTCTAAAATAGTATCTGATCAGAACACAACGTAGTATCCAAAATGCCAGAGATAAAACAATGCTGTCTGATGGTATCAAAACTGCCAGAGAGATGAGGCAATGCTGCCGAATTATATATCAAGGCAAAAGAGTAAGTTGAAGGTATAAAGGTATAAAAATATTAAAATGTGGGATTATCTGAGGCATAAAGTTAGACCGTACTTCAGGTTCCCCCAGGTGGCGAGATTTCAGTGGTGAAAAGATATATCTCCCAACTGTAACTGTCTATTTGTATTACGGCCTTAGAGTACAGACATACTGGGCTGCCGAAGGAGAGATATTCTTTACTTTACCAGTCTCCTTAGTTGTATGTGGCCGGACAGGGGGTGCTGGATACCGCTGCTCCTGCTGAGCTTGTCCTTCTTGTGCGGGTGCACTCGGCGTTCTGTTCCATTCGCATGTTGCATGTGGCGTCCCATGTGATACGGGAGGCCTCCACGTCACAGAAGTCAGCTGATTGGGATTTCCGGAGTTCTCTGGAGAAACTTCAAAAGGCTGTGTATATACTGATGTCTTTCTTATGGGTTTTCTTCCTGGTACTGTCCTGATTTCACCAAACGAGTTTTGGTGCTTTCTGGCACCTTCATCAGTGGCGGCCAGTACTTGCTTTATCCAATCCCAAAGGAGGGAGAAAAGACAGATGGGAAAAAGGGGGGGGGGTGATATCCCCAGTTCATACGTGGCCATTCATAAAACACGGACTGGAACAATAGTATCATGTTGTAGTTATATGGTCAAACCATGAGATAGATAAGTAGATTAAAACAGTTAAAAAATTATTTTTTTATTGTTTAATATATAAAAAAACAGAAAAAACATAAAGAATATCTCTCCTTCGGCAGCCCAGTATGTCTGTACTCTAAGGCCGTAATACAAATAGACAGTTACAGTTGGGACATATATCTTTTCACCACTGAAATCCCGCCACCTGGGCACCTGAAGTACGGTCTAATTTTATGCCTCAGATACTCCCACATTTTAATATTTTTATACCTTTATGCCTTCAACTTACTCATTTGCCTTGATATATAATTCGGCAGCATTGCCTCATCTCTCTGGCAGTTTTGATACCATCAGACAGCATTGTTTTATCTCTGGCATTTTGGATACTACGTTGTGTTCTGATCAGATACTATTTTAGACACATACCGCCTTATACAATATATAAACAGTAAATAAAAATCATTTCAAACCCAGATATTAGGAGTGCCCTCAAATACATGATTAGCACAATTTTCATAATAAAGCTGCACCGTGAGCCGTTTTACATCATTTATCCGAAACAAATCTCAATAATTTCATATTTGTTTGGGAGACAACATTAATGAAATTTCTTGTGTTTACTGCAGCGTCTCTTTTGTTGCTCTCGTTACTTACACTGTAATGATATTATAGTCACTGTCTCGGATGATTCTCCAGGTCGGGTTCTGACATATCTCTCGTGTTTCCTGCAGCGTCTCTTTTGTTGCTCTCGTTACTTACACTGTAATGATATTATAGTCACTGTCTCGGATGATTCTCCAGGTCGGGGTCTGACACATCTCTCGTGTTTCCTGCAGCGTCTCTTTTGTTGCTCTCGTTACTTACACTGTAATGATATTATAGTCACTGTCTCGGATGATTCTCCAGGTCGGGGTCTGACATATCTCTTGTGTTTCCTGCAGCGTCTCTTTTGTTGCTCTCGTTACTTACACTGTAATGATATTATAGTCACTGTCTCGGGTGATTGTCCAGGTCGGGGTCTGACACATCTCTCGTGTTTCCTGCAGCGTCTCTTTTGTTGCTCTCGTTACTTACACTGTAATAATATTATAGTCACTGTCTCGGGTGATTGTCCAGGTCGGGGTCTGACATATCTCTCGTGTTTCCTGCAGCATCTCTTTTGTTGCTATCGTTACTTACACTGTAATAATATTATAGTCACTGTCTCGGATGATTCTCCAGGTCGGGGTCTGACATATCTCTCGTGTTTCCTGCAGCGTCTCTTTTGTTGCTCTCGTTACTTACACTGTAATGATATTATAGTCACTGTCTCGGATGATTCTCCAGGTCGGGGTCTGACACATCTCTCGTGTTTCCTGCAGCGTCTCTTTTGTTGCTCTCGTTACTTACACTGTAATGATATTATAGTCACTGTCTCGGATGATTCTCCAGGTCGGGGTCTGACACATCTCTCGTGTTTCCTGCAGCGTCTCTTTTGTTGCTCTCGTTACTTACACTGTAATGATATTATAGTCACTGTCTCGGATGATTCTCCAGGTCGGGGTCTGACACATCTCTCGTGTTTCCTGCAGCGTCTCTTTTGTTGCTCTCGTTACTTACACTGTAATGATATTATAGTCACTGTCTCGGATGATTCTCCAGGTCGGGGTCTGACACATCTCTCGTGTTTCCTGCAGCGTCTCTTTTGTTGCTCTCGTTACTTACACTGTAATGATATTATAGTCACTGTCTCGGATGATTCTCCAGGTCGGGGTCTGACACATCTCTCGTGTTTCCTGCAGCGTCTCTTTTGTTGCTCTCGTTACTTACACTGTAATGATATTATAGTCACTGTCTCGGATGATTCTCCAGGTCGGGGTCTGACACATCTCTCGTGTTTCCTGCAGCGTCTCTTTTGTTGCTCTCGTTACTTACACTGTAATGATATTATAGTCACTGTCTCGGATGATTCTCCAGGTCGGGGTCTGACACATCTCTCGTGTTTCCTGCAGCGTCTCTTTTGTTGCTCTCGTTACTTACACTGTAATGATATTATAGTCACTGTCTCGGATGATTCTCCAGGTCGGGGTCTGACACATCTCTCGTGTTTCCTGCAGCGTCTCTTTTGTTGCTCTCGTTACTTACACTGTAATGATATTATAGTCACTGTCTCGGATGATTCTCCAGGTCGGGGTCTGACACATCTCTCGTGTTTCCTGCAGCGTCTCTTTTGTTGCTCTCGTTACTTACACTGTAATGATATTATAGTCACTGTCTCGGATGATTCTCCAGGTCGGGGTCTGACACATCTCTCGTGTTTCCTGCAGCGTCTCTTTTGTTGCTCTCGTTACTTACACTGTAATGATATTATAGTCACTGTCTCGGATGATTCTCCAGGTCGGGGTCTGACACATCTCTCGTGTTTCCTGCAGCGTCTCTTTTGTTGCTCTCGTTACTTACACTGTAATGATATTATAGTCACTGTCTCGGATGATTCTCCAGGTCGGGGTCTGACACATCTCTCGTGTTTCCTGCAGCGTCTCTTTTGTTGCTCTCGTTACTTACACTGTAATGATATTATAGTCACTGTCTCGGATGATTCTCCAGGTCGGGGTCTGACACATCTCTCGTGTTTCCTGCAGCGTCTCTTTTGTTGCTCTCGTTACTTACACTGTAATGATATTATAGTCACTGTCTCGGATGATTCTCCAGGTCGGGGTCTGACACATCTCTCGTGTTTCCTGCAGCGTCTCTTTTGTTGCTCTCGTTACTTACACTGTAATGATATTATAGTCACTGTCTCGGATGATTCTCCAGGTCGGGGTCTGACACATCTCTCGTGTTTCCTGCAGCGTCTCTTTTGTTGCTCTCGTTACTTACACTGTAATGATATTATAGTCACTGTCTCGGATGATTCTCCAGGTCGGGGTCTGACACATCTCTCGTGTTTCCTGCAGCGTCTCTTTTGTTGCTCTCGTTACTTACACTGTAATGATATTATAGTCACTGTCTCGGATGATTCTCCAGGTCGGGGTCTGACACATCTCTCGTGTTTCCTGCAGCGTCTCTTTTGTTGCTCTCGTTACTTACACTGTAATGATATTATAGTCACTGTCTCGGATGATTCTCCAGGTCGGGGTCTGACACATCTCTCGTGTTTCCTGCAGCGTCTCTTTTGTTGCTCTCGTTACTTACACTGTAATGATATTATAGTCACTGTCTCGGATGATTCTCCAGGTCGGGGTCTGACACATCTCTCGTGTTTCCTGCAGCGTCTCTTTTGTTGCTCTCGTTACTTACACTGTAATGATATTATAGTCACTGTCTCGGATGATTCTCCAGGTCGGGGTCTGACACATCTCTCGTGTTTCCTGCAGCGTCTCTTTTGTTGCTCTCGTTACTTACACTGTAAGGATATTATAGTCACTGTCTCGGGTGATTGTCCAGGTCGGGGTCTGACACATCTCTCGTGTTTCCTGCAGCGTCTCTTTTGTTGCTCTCGTTACTTACACTGTAAGGATATTATAGTCACTGTCTCGGGTGATTGTCCAGGTCGGGGTCTGACACATCTCTCGTGTTTCCTGCAGCGTCTCTTTTGTTGCTCTCGTTACTTACACTGTATTGATATTATAGTCACTGTCTCGGATGATTCTCCAGGTCGGGGTCTGACACATCTCTCGTGTTTCCTGCAGCGTCTCTTTTGTTGCTCTCGTTACTTACACTGTAATGATATTATAGTCACTGTCTCGGATGATTCTCCAGGTCGGGGTCTGACACATCTCTCGTGTTTCCTGCAGCGTCTCTTTTGTTGCTATCGTTACTTACACTGTAATGATATTATTGTCACTGTCTCGGATGATTCTCCAGGTCGGGGTCTGACACATCTCTCGTGTTTCCTGCAGCGTCTCTTTCTTTTGTTGCTATCGTTACTTACACTGTATTGATATTATAGTCTCTGTCTCGGATGATTCTCCAGGTCGGGGTCTGACATATCTCTCGTGTTTCCTGCAGCGTCTCTTTTGTTGCTCTCGTTACTTTCACTGTATTGATATTATAGTCACTGTCTCGGATGATTCTCCAGGTCGTTGTCTGACACATCTCTCGTGTTTCCTGCAGCGTCTCTTTTGTTGCTCTCGTTACTTACACTGTAATGATATTATAGTCACTGTCTCGGGTGATTCTCCAGGTCGGAGTCTGACACATCTCTCGTGTTTCCTGCAGCGTCTCTTTTGTTGCTCTCGTTACTTACACTGTAATGATATTATAGTCACTGTCTCGGGTGATTCTCCAGGTCGGGGTCTGACATATCTCTCGTGTTTCCTGCAGCGTCTCTTTTGTTGCTCTCGTTACTTACACTGTAATGATATTATAGTCACAGTCTCGGATGATTCTCCAGGTCGGGGTCTGACATATCTCTCGTGTTTCCTGCAGCGTCTCTTTTGTTGCTCTCGTTACTTACACTGTAATGATATTATAGTCACAGTCTCGGATGATTCTCCAGGTCGGGGTCTGACATATCTCTCGTGTTTCCTGCAGCGTCTCTTTTGTTGCTCTCGTTACTTACACTGTAATGATATTATAGTCACTGTCTCGGATGATTCTCTAGGTCGGGGGTCTGACACATCTCTCATGTTTCCTGCAGCATCTCTTTTGTTGCTCTCGTTACTTACACTGTAATAATATTATAGTCACTGTCTCGGATGATTCTCCAGGTCGGCGTCTGACATATCTCTCTTGTTTCCTGCAGCGTCTCTTTTGTTGCTCTCGTTACTTACACTGTAATGATATTATAGTCACTGTCTCGGATGATTCTCCAGGTCGGGGTCTGACACATCTCTCGTGTTTCCTGCAGCGTCTCTTTTGTTGCTCTCGTTACTTACACTGTAATGATATTATAGTCACTGTCTCGGATGATTCTCCAGGTCGGGGTCTGACACATCTCTCGTGTTTCCTGCAGCGTCTCTTTTGTTGCTCTCGTTACTTACACTGTAATGATATTATAGTCACAGTCTCGGATGATTCTCCAGGTCGGGGGTCTGACACATCTCTCGTGTTTCCTGCAGCGTCTCTTTTGTTGCTCTCGTTACTTACACTGTAATGATATTATAGTCACTGTCTCGGATGATTCTCCAGGTCGGGGTCTGACACATCTCTCGTGTTTCCTGCAGCGTCTCTTTTGTTGCTCTCGTTACTTACACTGTAATGATATCATAGTCACTGTCTCGGAGGATTGTCCAGGTCGGGGGCTGACACATCTCTCGTGTTTCCTGCAGCGTCTCTTTTACTTTCTCTTTTCGCTCTCGTTATAGTGTTCACTGTATCAATGTCATTTTCCTTCCTCTTTTGGTGGAGAGCAGGAGAGACATGGCTGATGCTGTCACTTACACCGACCTGAGATTCACTCAGATTCTGCAGAGGGAGAGAAAACCGCCCGGTAATGCCTGATCTGTCCGTGTCTTCTGGGACTTGTCTGATGAGGAGATTGGGGGAGATTTCTGTCATTTACTGGACAGGAGGAGTTTATGGTGCAGGAATATGAGGTTCAGTATGGGGAGGGTTTGTTACAGTGTATCAGGGCAGAGCGTTGTGCTTCTGCTGGTACACGCTCTGAACTCTGTGTACATGTGGTTAAATGGCTGCACCCACAGGACACAGAATACTCAGGGGGTGTATCTATCCTGGTGCCATATCCACACAAGCCTCCTGCCCCATCACATCATCTTGCTGGTCCTCCACACCACCAGAGGCTAGATACCGAGATGGACACCCCCATTATCCACCCTTACAAATGTCTCTTGTAACCAGCCATAGGTGCTGGAGCCATGTGATGTACTGCAGGGGCTGACATACCGCCAGAAAGGGAGGGGGCCCATCCCAGTGCCAGCTCAGGTGGTAGGGAGGGGGCCCATCCCAGTGCAAGCTCAGGAGGTAGGTAGGGGGCCCATCCCAGTGCAAGCTCAGGTGGTAGGGAGGGGGCCCATCCCAGTGCAAGCTCAGGTGGTTTTATTATTTATTTTATTATTTTCTTCACTTCCGTCCTATGCCAGGGTCACCTTGGGGTGGAGTTCGGTGGGGGGGGGGCTGATTAAGACTTACTGTGAATCTGCTGCCATTCTGCTTATACTCCATAACTGAAGGACCTGCGATGACATCAGAGTCATGTGATCTTATCAACCCTGGCAGTGGTGGTAGGACCTGTGAAGAGGTCACCGTCATGTGACCAGTGCAGCAGTGGAGACCTGGGATGAGGTCCCTGTCATGTGACCAGTGCAGCAGTGGAGACCTGGGATGAGGTCACTGTCATGTGACCAGTGCAGCAGTGGAGACCTGGAGTGAGGTCACTGTCATGTGACCAGTGCAGCAGTGGAGACCTGGGATGAGGTCACTGTCATGTGACCAGTGCAGCAGTGGAGACCTGGGGTGAGGTCACTGTCATGTGACCAGTGCAGCAGTGGAGACCTGTGATGCCATGGGATGAATGTGAGAGACATGCTGGGAGATGTGGTTCTCCCCATTATACCTCCTCCCTGCTTAGTGGGAGGGAAAGATGTTATTCAACTGGGACTGTATGTTAGAGGGGCTGAAGGGAGGGGTGTTATTTACATGGGACTGTATGTTATAGAAGATTGGGGGGGATGACTGGTGTTATTCACATAGGACTGTATGTTATAGAAGATTGGGGGGGGGGTGACTGGTGTTATTCACATAGGACTGTATGTTATAGAAGATTGGGGGGGATGACTGGTGTTATTCACATAGGACTGTATGTTATAGAAGATTGGGGGGAGATGACTGGTGTTATTTACATGGGACTGTATGTTATAGAAGATTGGGGGGGATGACTGGTGTTATTCACATAGGACTGTATGTTATAGAAGATTGGGGGGGGGGGTGACTGGTGTTATTTACATGGGGCTGTATGTTATAGAAGACTGGATGGTAAGGAGTGATGTTATTTACATGGGACTGTTTGTTAGAGGTGCTGTAGGAGGGGATTTAAGTTATTTACATGGTACTGTATGTTATAGAAGATTGGGGGGTGACTGGTGTTATTTACATGGGACTGGAGGGTAAGGAGTAATGTTATTTACATGGGACTATGTGTTGGATGAGTTAAAGGAGGGGATTTATGTTATTTACATGGGACTGTATGTTATAGAAGACTGTAAGGAAGATAGGTTATTTACATGGGACTGTATCATATAGAAGACTGGTGGGAGAGGACTGGTGTTATTTACATGGGACTGTATGTTATAGAAGACTGGTAAGAGAGGACTGGTGTTATTTACATGGGACTGCATGGTATAGAAGACTGGAGGGAGAGGACTGGTGTTATTTACATGGGACTGTATTGTATAGAAAACTTAGTCCAAATAAATAGGAGACAATTGCTTTAGGAAACACAAGGACAAATACAAATAGACATGTTAGAGATGAGCGCCTTAATCAGCATGCCCTTTATCAAAGCAATGCAGGTAGAATCGGCTTTTCTAGTAGAGGCCTTGGTAGGCCTCTGGGTGGGTATTATTTCTATTATGGAGACCAGTTAATATACATGATGACTATTGAAGGCTAGGCAACACTCTTGTTGGTTTTTGGGAAAATATATGCAAATTAGCATGTCTCCTTTTTGTCAGGAAAGCTGATGCTAGTGACTAGAAGAGCTGATATCATCTACTCCGCTCTGATAAAGAGGGTTTTTTTGTTCTGGAAGGGCCAGATGTAGATGTGAGGCTGCTTAGCTATTATCTTGTGATGTTAGGAAGCCAGTTATTACAAGGCTATACTGTAATGCTTTTTTATTGTTTTTGTAAGAATTGCACATGCTTTTCACATATTAATATCTCTTGATTTGACTGAAATGAATCGCAAAATCTTGGAATCCAAAAAATAATAGACTGACTGTTTATACTTACGTCCTTGTGCTTCGTAGATCAATGTTCGCCCACTACATGTTTTGGTGGTAGCCTCAGACTATTCAGTCTGTGCTTTTTCATATTAAGACTTTATCTATGGCTCTGCTTGTATCGGCTCATACCAGTTGGACCACGTTCACATCACCATTTATTTTTCTGATCCATCAGAACAGAAAAATAAACAAAAAAAAAAAACAAATTCTGTGATGCATATTTTGTATCAGTTTTAGCCACTTCTGTCTAAGATCCATTATTTTAGAAGGAAAAAATAGTCGACATTTCCTGCGCAAACGGGCATTGCCAAAAGGGGTGTAAGGGTGTTCCCGCCTGGAATGGGCACCTGGGGCAGTACCTGGTGTTGCATAGTCCATGGGCATGCATGAATTTCTCAGGGATCAGGTCTTAGAGCCCACGGGTTAACCTGCTAGAAGACACGCTCTTCCAAACAGTCTCAATGGTGGCGGCAGGAAGCCCTGGAATAGACTCCATTAGGGCCTGTGCTTCAAACATCTTGTGAATAGTGTTTCCATGAGTTGGGCTTGAGTCCCTCCAGCTGGTGTTCCCTTACACATTTCAGCAGCTCCTGGTGGTACCAGGGGTCCCAGTTGTAGGGGTAGGACCTGTCCAGAAACAGGACATGGACCATCCCATCAAGCTGTCTTCCTTGGATGTCAGAGTCCAGCACATAAAGGCTGCCCGCTGAAGAGCGGCGATGTCTGGAACTCCATTCTCACTCCTGTGGGGGTCTTTGTACTTGACTGTCTATTTTACTCTGTCCATTTTGGAGTCCCAGATAAAGGGAAGGACAGTCCTGGCAATGGTCTTGCGTACAGTGATGTAGGAGGTCCGGGCTTGTGCTGTGTACTGTACGTTTCGCAGCACAAGAGTCTTCCCCTCCATAGTGACCTGTCTGAGGATGCACAGTGCAATCTTTTGGTTGACTTTTGCCAAACAATCTTGCCAGGACTTCAGGGCTCTTCTTTCCTTCCGGAGCCAGACTCCCAGGATCCTAGTCTGACTGAATGGAGGAGGGGAAGGATGCGGAAGAAGTCAGGACCTGCTCCTCAAACCGCATGGCCTCTGACCTCCTGCAGTTGGCTCCTGAAGCTTGGATGAACTTCTCACAGGTCTGGATGATTGCCGTCACTGAGCTCCAGTATGGACAGAACCTCATCACGTCATCCATGTACAGCAGGCACTTGATCGTTGGTCCTGGTGCGGTGATCCATTTCACCTCTGGATCTTGTCAGATTTACTCCGCGAAGGGCTGAATAACACAAATAAGAAGAAGAAGTGTAAGAGGCAGACTTGTCTGACCCTAGAGAGGACTGGGAGGAGGTCCGTCTTCCGGCCGTTCACCAGCGCCATGCCCAAACCTTCGCAGCAAAATCAAATGCCGCTTCCAGGCCGCAGACATGCAACAGGCTTTGATGTATTGCACGCTGTCTCTAAAGTGTTCGCAAGTTAGTGATATTTTATTCCATCCTTAAGGTGCACATATACTGTATTTTTCATTCTATAAGACACACTTTTCCCCAAAAAAAAGTGTGGGGGAAATGGCAGTGCGTCTTATGGGGCGTATGCTGCAGTTCATACTGATACACCGCCGACTGCATGCTGCACAGCGCTGTCGGCGGGTGTATCAGTGGGGAGGGAGGAGGGGCTGGGGGCCGGCATCTAGTTTTGTAATGGCAGCGGGGCCCAGTGCAGTCACTGTATTCTGTTGCACCGGGCCCCGCTCACTGTAGTATTCCTATCTGTAACTGCAGGCATTGTTTACCTATAATAATCGTCAATCCAATCCATTAATCTTCACTTACTAACGTCGTATCAGGCAGGAGGCGGGCACTGGCAGCGCAACTCACTACGTCACGTGCCTAAGCCGCCTGCTTCATTCATAAAGTGGACGGAGCAGGCGCGTGACGTAGTGAGTTGCGCTGCCAGTGCCCGCCCGCCTCCTGCCTGATACGACGTTAGTAAGTGAAGATTAATGGATAGGCTTGACGATTATTATAGGTAAACAATGCCTGCAGTTACAGATAGGATCACTACAGTGAGCGGGGCCCGGTGCAATAGAATACAGTGACTGCACCGGGCCCCGCTGCCATTACAAAACGAGGTGCCGGCCCCCAGCCCCTGTATTGGGGGTCATTCACACTACACAGGGACACTATGTACCAAGGAAAATATACAAAATATATTTATTACTACACATACCTCTAGGAAATATGAAGAATTGTAGATGTTCCTTTTCATACATTTTTTATATTTTGTAAATTTTCCTTGATTCCTCTATTAATCCCACATACATTTTTTTAGATATGGTATTTATTGTGCGACTACCTCCATTTTAGTATTTTTTTATATATATAAAAAACATGAAAAAATAATTTCAGTACTGCTGCTGAATCGATTAGAATACCGAGATACAAGTAAATTTATTTATTTATTCTATATTCCATTTATATTGGAGTATGGAAATATTGGTGCTCATAATGAAGAATGTTTTTTTATTTTTTTTTATACATATCTTTTATTTTTTAATGATGGTCTATTATGGTCCATATGAATGAGTCTTTATGAGTAATGTGGAGTCGTGCCTTTTACTTAATTTTAATCTTACATAATGTGCAACTAAGATTTATGAGTAAAATGTCAGGAATGATCCTCAATTAACCCTATTTTAAAAATCCTCAATTATTCCTGCCAATAACATTACACCTATTGTTTGCTCTCAATATGGATCCGGTCCGGTTTTTCCATATGACTTAGGAGCAATAGGGACAGAGAACTTAAAAAGCGTGAACTGATGAGCTGGGGGTTTCTACCACTGAGGAAGGGGACAGTCAGAGCCCCGAAACGCGTTTGGCTTTGGAGGACCCCCGATATCTCTATTGGATTATGCATTTTGACTTGGAATAATTTACCCATCCCAGCACGGAGCACTCCGATACAAGTTTTTTCCTGCATCAGACTAAGTAGGCAGCCAGACACATCGGGCAGCATAGTGGAGAACGCTTGAACAAAGATTACAGGCATCCCAGTGTGTGACACAGAGTAAGGACGTTACCAGAGGTAAGACTCCTCCGTGCAGCGGCCTGACACGTGGGACACCGCGGTCGGGACCGAAGCAGGATTGCCGGCCAAAACGCTGAGTCCAGGTAAATGACTGTACTGTACCTCTGCTCTGAACGCATAGTAGGGAGAGCCACATCTGGTAATCCAAGGTTTATCTGCTGTCATTCAAATTACCACATCGGCTGCTCTTTTATAGGACAGCTCTGTGCAATGCATTTGTGATATTATGACCCGCGGACATCTTCTTACAGTTACTAAAAGGGAATCCTCCGACCACACAACTTTATGCATTAATTGTAATCTAGTAGTAAAATATGAGGATATGAACTAAGGTTCGGCTATATTAGGCTTTGGCTACACAAATAGGCAGACATCGAGCTCTGTGCTACATTAACCCTTTGTGGCAAAGCATGCATCATGTATTATGTATTGATGGACTGATGTTCTTTATCCTATTTTAACTTTGTCTCATTGTTCTAATTAATTCTTGGGTATATTAATAAATAGTTCTTTTATATTTTAACTATACTTGCGGCTTATGAGTTCCAGATATTGAGTGCCGATCATTTCTATATTTTACTATATTTTCTCTATGTCTGCGTGAGACACATTTGATCTCAGCACCTGTCACGAAATTAACTAGTGATCCATCCATTCCTCTATACACTGGATACAGCCTGATACAATTGTATACAGTAGGATACAGCCTGATACAATTGTATACAGTAGGATACAGCCTGATACAATTGTATACAGTAGGATAGAGCCTGATACAATTGTATACAGTAGGATAGAGCCTGATACAATTGTATACAGTAGGATAGAGCCTGATACAATTGTATACAGTAGGATACAGCCTGATACAATTGTATACAGTAGGATACAGCCTGATACAATTGTATACAGTAGGATAGAGCCTGATACAATTGTATACAGTAGGATACAGCCTGATACAATTGTATACAGTAGGATACAGCCTGATACAATTGTATACAGTAGGATAGAGCCTGATACAATATTATACAGTAGGATACAGCCTGATACAATATTATACAGTAGGATAGAGACTGATACAATTGTATACAGTAGGATAGAGCCTGATACAATTGTATACAGTAGGATACAGCCTGATACAAGTGTATACAGTAGGATACAGCCTGATACAATTGTATACAGTAGGATAGAGCCTGATACAATTGTATACAGTAGGATACAGCCTGATACAATATTATACAGTAGGATACAGCCTGATACAATTGTATATAGTTGGATACATTTATTGTCTTTTTGTTGAATTCACTTTTATATCAATAGGAAGTTCTTACTCTGTATGTCACAATATACTGGGAGTCTGATGGAGGTAAATCCTTGTGTTACAGAGACCTCACCAGAAGAAGAAGCTACCTATGAGAATGTTGTTAAACCGCAAAGAGAACAAGAAGACCCTGAAGCGCCCCCTAGTGGAAGAGGTCGTCTGCTCCTGGCAGGTAGGTCAGAAGATGTCATGTGCTCTCGGCAGGTAGGTCAGAAGATGCCATCTGCTCTCGGCAAGTAGGTCAGAAGATGTCATCTGCTCCTGGCAGGTAGGTCAGAAGATGTCATCTGCTCCTGGCAGGTAGGTCAGAAGATGTCATCTGATCTCGGCAGGTAGGGCAGAAGATGTCATCTGCTCTCGGAAGTTGTGGTCAGAAGATGCCATCTGCTCCTGGCAGGTAGGTCAGAAGATGTCATCTGCTCTCGGCAGGTAGGTCAGAAGATGCCATCTGCTCTCGGCAGGTAGGTCAGAAGATGTCATCTGCTCCTGGCAGGTAGGTCAGAAGATGCCATCTGCTCTCGGCAGGTAGGTCAGAAGATGCCATCTGCTCTCGGCAGGTAGGGCAGAAGATGTAATCTGCTATCGGAAGTTGTGGTCAGAAGATGTCATCTGCTCTCGGGAGGTAGGTCAGAAGATGGCATCCCACTGTGAGCAACAAGGCCTAACAGGATGTGTATCAATGAGACATTTAGTAAAAAGTGCAGCAATGACAAATGTGAGGTATGGGAGACACCACCAGAGAGAGACACCACCAGAGAGGGACACCACCAGAGAGAGACACCACCAGAGAGGGACACCACCAGAGAGGGACACCAGAGAGAGAGACACCACAAGATAAAGACACCACCAGAGAGAGACACCACCAGAGAGAGACACCACCAGAGAGGGACACCACCAGAGAGGGACACCACCAGAGAGAGACACCACCAGAGAGGGACACCACCAGAGAGGGACACCATCAGAGGTCTACACCACCAGAGAGGGAGACACCACCAGAGAGGGACACCACCAGAGAGAGACACCACCAGAGAGGGAAACCACCAGAGAGGGAAACCACCAGAGAGGGAAACCACCAGAGAGAGACACCACCAGAGAGAGACACCGCCAGAGAGGGAGACCCCACCAGAGAGGGAGACACCACCAGAGAGGGACACCACCAGAGAGGGACACCACCAGAGAGAGACACCACCAGAAGGCTACACCACCAGAGAGGGACACCATCAGAGGGCTACACCACCAGAGAGGGAGACACCAACAGAGAGGGACACCACCAGAGAGAGGGACACCACCAGAGAAAGACACCACCAGAGAGGGACACCACCAGAGAGAGACACCACCAGAGAGAGACACTCCCAGAGAGGGACACCACCAGAGAGGGACACCACCAGAGGGCTACACCACCAAAGGGAGACACCACCAGAGAGGGACACCACCAGAGAGGGACACCACCAGAGAGGGACACCACCAGAGAGAGACACCACCAGAGGGAGACACCACCAGAGAGAGACACCACCAGATAAAGACACCACCAGAGAGGGACACCACCAGAGAGAGACACCACCAGAGAGGGACACCACCAGAAGGCTACACCACCAGAGAGGGACACCACCAGAGAGGGACACCATCAGAGGTGTACACCACCAGAGAGGGACACCACCAGAGAGGGAGACACCACCAGAGAGAGACACCACCAGAGAGGGACACCGCCAGAGAGGGACACCGCCAGAGAGGGACACCGCCAGAGAGGGAGATACTACCAGAGAGGGAGATACCACCAGAGAGAGACACCACCAGAGAGAGACATCACCAGAGAGAAACACCAGAAGGCTACACCACCAAAGAGGGACACCACCAGAGAGGGACACCATCAGAGGGCTACACCACCAGAGAGGGAGACACCACCAGAGAGGGACACCACTAGAGGGAGACACCACCAGAGAGAGACACCACCAGAGAGGGACACCACCAGAAAGAGACACTCCCAGAGAGGGACACCACCAGAGAGGGACACCACCAGAGAGGGACACCACCAGAGAGAGACACCACCAGAGGGAGACACCACCAGAGGGAGACACCACCAGAGGGCTACACCACCAGAGAGGGAGACACCACCAGAGAGGGACACCACCAGAGAGGGACACCACCAGAGAGAGACACCACCAGAGAGAGACACCACCAGAAGGCTACACCACCAGAGAGGGACACCACCAGAGAGGGACACCATCAGAGGGCTACATCACCAGAGAGGGAGACACCACCAGAGAGAGACACCACCAGAGAGAGACACCACCAGAGAGGGACACCAACAGAGGGCTACACCACCAGAGAGAGACACCACCAGAGAGGGACACCACCAGAGAGAGACACCACCAGAGGGAGCCACCACCAGAGAGGGACACCACCAGAGAGGGACACCAAAAGAGAGAGACAACTCCAGAGAGAGACACCGCCAGAGAGGGACACCACCAGAGAGGGAGACACCACCAAAGAGAGAGACACCACCAGAGAGGGACACCACCAGAGAAAGACACCACCAGAGAGAGACACCACCAGAGAGGGACACCACCAGAGAGGGACACCACCAGAGAGGGACACCACCAGAGAGAGACACCATCAGAGGGCTACACCACTAGAGAGGAGACACCACCAGAGAGGGACACCACCAGAGAGAGACACCACCAGAGAGAGACACCACCAGAGAGGGACACCACCAGAGAGGGACACCACCAGAGAGAGCCACCACCAGAGAGAGACACCACCAGAGAGGGACACCACCAGAGAGAGACACTCCCAGAGAGGGGCACCACCAGAGAAGGACACCAACAGAGGGCTACACCACCAAAGAGGGAGACACCACCAGAGAGGACACCACCAGAGAAAGACACCACCAGAGAGGGACACCACCAGAGAGGGACACCAAAAGAGAGAGACACCACCAGAGAGAGACACCGCCAGAGAGGGACACCACCAGAGAGGGAGACACCACCAAAGAGGGAGACACCACCAGAGAGGGACACCACCAGAGAAAGACACCACCAGAGAGAGACACCATCAGAGAGAGACACCATCAGAGAGAGACACCACCAGAGAGGGACACCACCAGAGAGGGACACCACCAGAGAGAGACACCATCAGAGGGCTACACCACTAGAGAGGGAGACACCACCAGAGAGGGACACCACCAGAGAAAGACACCACCAGAGAGAGACACCACCAGAGAGGGACACCACCAGAGAGAGACACCACCAGAGGGAGACACCACCAGAGGGAGACACCACCAGAGGGCTACACCACCAGAGAGGGAGACACCACCAGAGAGGGACACCACCAGAGAGGGACACCACCAGAGAGAGACACCACCAGAGAGAGACACCACCAGAAGGCTACACCACCAGAGAGGGACACCACCAGAGAGGGACACCATCAGAGGGCTACATCACCAGAGAGGAGACACCACCAGAGAGAGACACCACCAGAGAGAGACACCACCAGAGAGGGACACCAACAGAGGGCTACACCACCAGAGAGAGACACCACCAGAGAGGGACACCACCAGAGAGAGACACCACCAGAGGGAGCCACCACCAGAGAGGGACACCACCAGAGAGGGACACCAAAAGAGAGAGACAACTCCAGAGAGAGACACCGCCAGAGAGGGACACCACCAGAGAGGGAGACACCACCAAAGAGAGAGACACCACCAGAGAGGGACACCACCAGAGAAAGACACCACCAGAGAGAGACACCACCAGAGAGGGACACCACCAGAGAGGGACACCACCAGAGAGGGACACCACCAGAGAGAGACACCATCAGAGGGCTACACCACTAGAGAGGGAGACACCACCAGAGAGGGACACCACCAGAGAGAGACACCACCAGAGAGAGACACCACCAGAGAGGGACACCACCAGAGAGGGACACCACCAGAGAGAGCCACCACCAGAGAGAGACACCACCAGAGAGGGACACCACCAGAGAGAGACACTCCCAGAGAGGGGCACCACCAGAGAAGGACACCAACAGAGGGCTACACCACCAAAGAGGGAGACACCACCAGAGAGGACACCACCAGAGAAAGACACCACCAGAGAGGGACACCACCAGAGAGGGACACCAAAAGAGAGAGACACCACCAGAGAGAGACACCGCCAGAGAGGGACACCACCAGAGAGGAGACACCACCAAAGAGGGAGACACCACCAGAGAGGGACACCACCAGAGAAAGACACCACCAGAGAGAGACACCATCAGAGAGAGACACCATCAGAGAGAGACACCACCAGAAGGCTACACCTCCAGAGACGGACACCACCAGAGAGGGACACCATCAGAGGGCTACACCACCAGAGAGGGAGACACCACCAGAGAGGGACACCACCAGAGAGAGACACTCCCAGAGAGGGGCACCACCAGAGAAGGACACCAACAGAGGGCTACACCACCAGAGAGAGACACCACCAGAGAGGGACACCACCATAGAGAGACACCACCAGAGGGAGCCACCACCAGAGAGTGACACCACCAGAGAGGGACACCAAAAGAGAGAGACACCACCAGAGAGAGACACCGCCAGAGAGGCAGACACCACCAGAGAGGGAGACACCACCAAAGAGGGAGACACCACCAGAGAGGGACACCACCAGAGAAAGACACCACCAGAGGGGGACACCACCAGAGAGGGACACCACCAGAGAGGGACACCACCAGAGAGGGACACCACCAGAGAGAGACACCATCAGAGGGCTACACCACCAGAGAGGGAGACACCACCAGAGAGGGACACCACCAGAGAAAGACACCACCAGAGAGGGACACCACCAGAGAGAGACACTCCCAGAGAGGGGCACCACCAGAGAAGGACACCAACAGAGGGCTACACCACCAAAGGGTGACACCACCAGAGAGGGACACCACCAGATGGCTACACCTCCAGAGAAGGAGACACCACCAGAGAGGGACACCACCAGAGAGGGACACCACCAGAGAAGGAGACACCACCAGAGAGGGACACCACCAGAGAGGGACACCACCAGAGAGGGACACCTCCAGAGAGACACCACTAGAGGGAAGCACCACCAGAGAGGGACACCACCAGAGAGGGACACCACCAGAGGGCTACAGCACCAGAGGTCTACACCACCAGAGGGAGACACCACCAGAGAGAGACACCACCAGAGAGGGACACCACCAGAGAGGGACACCACCAGAGAGGGACACCACCAGAGGGAGCCACCACAAGAGAGGGACACCATCAGAGGGAGACACCACCAGAGGGAGACACCACCAGAGAGGGACACCACCACAGAGTGACACCACCAGAGAGGGACACCACCAGAGAGTGACACCACCAGAGGGAGACACCACCAGAGAGGGACACCACCAGATGGCTACACCTCCAGAGAAGGAGACACCACCAGAGAGGGACACCACCAGAGAAAGACACCACCAGAGAGGGACACCACCAGAGAGAGACACCACCAGAGAGAGACACCACCAGAGAGGGACACCTCCAGAGAGACACCACTAGAGGGAAGCACCACCAGAGAGGGACACCACCAGAGAGGGACACCACCAGAGGGCTACAGCACCAGAGGTCTACACCACCAGAGGGAGACACCACCAGAGAGAGACACCACCAGAGAGGGACACCACCAGAGAGGGACACCACCAGAGAGGGACACCACCAGAGGGAGCCACCACAAGAGAGGGACACCATCAGAGGGAGACACCACCAGAGGGAGACACCACCAGAGAGGGACACCACCACAGAGAGACACCACCAGAGAGAGACACCACCAGAGAGGGACACCACCAGATAGAGACACCACCAGAGGAGGGACACCACCATAGGGCTACACCACCAGAGGGCTACACCACTAGAGGGAGCCACCACCATAGAGAGAGACACCACCAGAGAGAGACACCTCTAGAGGGCTACACCACTAGAGGGAGACACCACCAGAGAGAGACACTACTAGAGGGAGACACCACCAGAGAGGAACACCACCAGAGGTAGACACCACCAGAGAGAGACACCACCAGAGAGAGACACCACCAGAGAGAGACACCACCAGAGGGAGACACCACCAGAGAGGGACACCACCAGAGGGAGACACCACCAGAGGTGGACACCACCAGAGAGGGACACCACCAGAGAGAGACACCACTAGAGAGGGACACCACCAGAGGGAGACACCACCAGAGAGGACACCACCAGAGAGGAGACACCACCAGAGAGAGACACCACCAGAGGGCTACACCACCAGAGAGAGACACCACCAGAGAGAGACACCACCAGAGAGGACACCACCAGAGAGAGACACCCCCAGAGAGAGACACCACCAGAGAGAGACACCACCAGAGGGCGACACCACCAGAGGTAGACACCACCAGAGAGAGACACCACCAGAGAGGGACACCACCAGAGAGAGACACCACCAGAGAGAGACACCACCAGAAGGCTACACCACCAGAGAGGGACACCACCAGAGAGGGACACCACCAGAGAGCTACACCACCAGAGAGGAGACACCACCAGAGAGAGACACCACCAGAGAGAGACACCACCAGAGAGAGACACCACCAGAGAGGACACCACCAGAGGGAGACACCACCAGAGAGAGACACCACCAGAGAGAGACACCACCAGAGAGAGACACCACCAGAGGGAGACACCACCAGAGAGAGACACCACCAGAGAGAGACACCACCAGAGAGAGACACCACCAGAGAGAGACACCACCAGAGAGAGACACCACCAGAGAGAGACACCACCAGAGAGGAGACACCACCAGAGAGGGACACCACCAGAGAGAGACACCACCAGAGAGGGACACCACCAGAGAGGGACACCACCAGAGAGAGACACCACCAGAGAGAGACACCACCAGAGAGGGACACCACCAGAGAGAGACACCACCAGAGAGAGACACCACCAGAGAGGGACACCTCCAGAGGGCTACACCACCAAAGGCAGACACCACCAGAGAGGGACACCACCAGAGAGGGACACCACCAGAGAGAGACACCACCAGAGAGAGACACCACCAGAGGGAGACACCACCAGAGGGCTACACCACCAGAGAGGAGACACCACCAGAGAGGGACACCACCAGAGAGAGACACCACCAGAGAGAGACACCACCAGAGAGGCGACACCACCAGAGAGGACACCACCAGAGAGGACACCACCAGAGGGCTACACCACCAGAGAGGAGACACCACCAGAGAGGGACACCACCAGAGAGAGACACCACCAGAGAGGACACCACCAGAGAGAGACACCACCAGAGAGGGACACCACCAGAGAGAGACACCACCAGAGAGGGACACCACCAGAGAGAGACACCACCAGAGAGAGACACCACCAGAGGGACACCACCAGAGAGGACACCACCAGAGAGAGACACCACCAGAGAGGAGACACCACCAGAGGGAGACACCACCAGAGAGAGACACCACCAGAGGGAGACACCACCAGAGGGAGACACCACTAGAGGGAGACAACACTAGAGGGAGACACCACTAGAGGGAGACACCACCAGAGAGGGACACCACTAGAGAGAGACACCACCAGAGGAGACACCACCAGAGAGGAGACACCACCAGAGAGACACCACCAGAGAGAGACACCACCAGAGAGGAGACACCACCAGAGGGACACCACCAGAGAGGACACCACCAGAGAGGGAGACACCACCAGAGGGAGACACCACCAGAGAGAGACACCACCAGAGAGAGACACCACCAGAGAGGACACCACCAGAGGGACACCACCAGAGAGACACCACCAGAGGAGACACCACCAGAGAGAGACACCACCAGAGAGAGACACCACCAGAGAGAGACACCAGCACAGGGAGACACCACAGAGGGAGACAACACTAGAGGGAGACACCACCAGAGAGAGACACCACCAGAGGAGACACCATCAGAATGCTACACCACCAGAGGGAGACACCACTAGAGGGAGACACCACCAGAGGGAGACACCACCAGAGAGAGACACCACTAGAGGGAGACACCATAAGAGAGAGACACCACTAGAGGGAGAAACCACTAGATGGAGACACCATAAGAGAGAGACTCCACTAGAGGGAGAAACCACTAGATGGAGACACCAAAAGAGAGAGACACCACTAGAGAGAGACACCATAAGAGGGAGACACCACTAGAGAGAGACACCATAAGAGGGAGACACCACCAGAGAGAGACACCATCAGAAGGCTACACCACCAGAGAGAAACACCATAAGAGGGAGACAACATTAGAGGGAGGCACCACTAGAGTGAGACACCACCAGAGGGCTACACCACTAGAGGGAGACACCATTAGAGGGAGACACCACTAGAGGGAGACACCACTAGAGGGAGACACCACCAGGAAACCATACTCCCATAAACATTAGAAATGGTGGATGTGAAGGCCAGTCACTTCTATATAGAAGATAATCATTTTCGGTAAGGCACCTACAGTATAGTGGAGACTTGGTGGTTGTCAGATACACGGGCTGAGACACTGTTCAGTTAAAGGGGTTTTCTGAGACTTAGATTACTGATGACCTATCTTCTGATGCCCGGGACCCCTGCTGATCAGTTGTTAGATTGCTGATAACCCATTTTCTGATGTCCGAGACCCTGCTGATCAGTTGTGAGGTTGCTGATGACCTATCTTCTGATGTCCGGGACCCCTCTGATCAGTTGTTAGATTACTGATGACCTATCTTCTGATGCCCGAGACCCCTGCTGATCAGTTGTTAGATTACTGATGACCTATCTTCTGATGTCCGGGACCCTGCTGATCAGTTGTTAGATTACTGATGACCTATCTTCTGATGTCCGGGACCCTGCTGATCAGTTGTTAGATTACTGATGACCTATCTTCTGATGTCCGGGACCCTGCTGATCAGTTGTTAGATTACTGATGTCCTATCTTCTGATATCCGGGGCCCTGCTGATCAGTTGTTAGATTGCTGATGACCTATCTTCTGATGCCCGGGACCCCCGCTGATCAGTTGTTAGATTACTTATGACCTATCTTCTGATGTCCGGGGCCCTGCTGATCAGTTGTTAGATTACTGATGTCCTATCTTCTGATATCCGGGGCCCTGCTGATCAGTTGTTAGATTGCTGATGACCTATCTTCTGATGCCCACAACCCCTGCTGATCAGTTGTTAGATTACTGATGACCTATCTTCTGATGTCCAGGGCCCTGCTGATCAGTTGTTAGATTACTGATGACTTATCTTCTGATGTTCGGGGCCCTTCTGATCAGTTGTTAGATTACTGATGACCTATCTTCTGATGCCCGAGACCCCTGCTGATCAGTTGTTAGATTGCTGATAACCCATTTTCTGATGTCCGAGACCCTGCTGATCAGTTGTTAGGTTGCTGATGACCTATCTTCTGATGTCCGGGACCCTGCTGTTCAGTTGTTAGATTACTGATGACCTATCTTCTGATGCCCGAGAACCCTGCTGATCAGTTGTTAGATTGCTGATAACCCATTTTCTGATGTCCGGGACCCTGCTGATCAGTTGTTAGATTGCTGATGACCTATCTTCTGATGCCCGGGACCCTCTGATCAGTTGTTAGATTACTGATGACCTATCTTCTGATGTCCGGAGCCCTGCTGATCAGTTGTTAGATTGCTGATGACCTATCTTCTGATGTCCGGGACCCTGCTGATCAATTGTTAGATTACTGATGACCTATCTTCTGATGTCCGGGACCCCTGCTGATCAGTTGTTAGATTGCTGATGACCTATCTTCTGATGCCTAGGGCCCCTGCTGATCAGTTGTTAGATTACTGATGACCTATCTTCTGATGCCCAGGACTCTGCTGATCAGTTGTTAGATTACTGATGACCTCTCTTCTGATGTCCGGGGCCCTGCTGATCAGTTGTTAGATTACTGATGACCTATCTTCTGATGCCTGGGACCCCTGCTGATCAGTTGTTAGATTACTGATGACCTATCTTCTGATGCCCAGGACTCTGCTGATCAGTTGTTAGATTACTGATGACCTATTTTCTGATGTCTGGGACCCCTGCTGATCAGTTGTTAGATTGCTGATGACCTATCTTCTGATGCCTGGGACCCCTGCTGATCAGTTGTTAGATTACTGATGACCTATCTTCTGATGCCCAGGACTCTGCTGATCAGTTGATAGATTACTGATGACCTATCTTCTGATGTCCGGGGCCCTGCTGATCAGTTGTTAGATTACTGATGACCTATCTTCTGATGTCCGGGACCCTGCTGATCAGTTGTTAGATTGCTGATGACCTATCTTCTGATGTCCGGGGCCCTGCTGATCAGTTGTTAGATTACTGATGTCCTATTTTCTGATGCCCGGGACCCCTGCTAATCAGTTGTTAGATTGCTGATGACCTATCTTCTGATGCCTGGGACCCCTGCTGATCAGTTGTTAGATTGCTGATGACCTATCTTCTGATGTCCGGGACCCTGCTGATCAGTTGTTAGATTACTGATGACCTATCGTCTGATGCCCAGGACCCTGCTGATCAGTTGTTAGATTACTGATGACCTATGTTCTGATGTCCGGGACCCTGCTGATCAGTTGTTAGATTACTGATGACCTATCTTCTGATATCTGGGACCCTGCTGATCAGTTGTTAGATTACTGATGTCCTATTTTCTGATGCCCGGGACCCCTGCTAATCAGTTGTTAGATTGCTGATGACCTATCTTCTGATGCCTGGGACCCCTGCTGATCAGTTGTTAGATTGCTGATGACCTATCTTCTGATGTCCGGGACCCTGCTGATCAGTTGTTAGATTACTGATGACCTATCTTCTGATGCCCAGGACCCTGCTGATCAGTTGTTAGATTACTGATGACCTATGTTCTGATGTCCGGGACCCTGCTGATCAGTTGTTAGATTACTGATGACCTATCTTCTGATATCTGGGACCCTGCTGATCAGTTGTTAGATTACTGATGACCTATCTTCTGATGTCCGGGACCCTGCTGATCAGTTGTTAGATTACTGATGACCTATCTTCTGATGTCCGGGACCCTGCTGATCAGTTGTTAGATTACTGATGACCTATCTTCTGATGTCCGGGACCCTGCTGATCAGTTGTTAGATTACTGATGACCTATCTTCTGTTGCCCAGGACCTTGCTGATCAGTTGTTAGAAGGCACTGTACTCACAGTAGCGCTGCAGCCTTCTCTCAGCTTTCCCTAGGACGAGTGATGTCACATTCACTGGTCTCGTTGCCTGGGAGCAGCTCAGCCCCATAAAAGTAAATAGGACTGGGCGTGATATGAAGCACGCCCACTGTATATGTACGCTGTGCATGGTAAACAGAGAGTAGGCAGCGGAGCTCAAGCAGCTGATTGGTAGGGATCCCGGGTGTCAGACCCCTACTGATCAGTAATAAAATCTCAGAAAACCCTTTTAACTCTTTTCTTAGGTAAACCCCTTTACACAGTGTCACGTACGGGGGCCACCCTGTCACGTTACCCTTGTGCAACTCCCAACGGTCGATCTGTTTCACACACTCAATCTCGCACGCCCCCACACACAGGCCACAGATTGAGCCTTGATCACACCCTGACACAGCCTTCTGTGCACCCCAACATGCTACCACCATCTAGGACAATTAAATGAGGGGCTCATAGAAAACCCCACAGCGCCCCCACTGGCAGGCAAGCGCACAGTTGTACTAGCCACGGTAACACAGACAGCACTCACACGCGTATTATGGAGGTTACTAGGCTTGTTCAGTGACCTGTATTATTTTTCCTTTAAGATAAACAACCACACAATATTTTAGTTAAAATAAAGCGGTCACGAGACGCAACTGTGCGAATGGAAGTCACTGAAGACTCTTCGCATATAACCTGTAGGTAGGAGACCTCTGCGATATTCACCTCCTATAGAGTAAGAGATAACATACGTTAGTATCAGTATATGGCTCACATCGTTACTGTGCTTGTCACTTGGCCACAATACCACTCTCTCCCAGTAAATATAGTTCGGGTCTATTGTAGGATGTATAAGGTATCTTACTTAGGATAGCTGTCCCTAGTTTGTAGTATTCCACTCCCTCTAAATATAGTTCGGGTCTATTGTAGGATGTATAAGGTATCTTACTTAGGATAGCTATCCCGAGTTTGTAGTAGTCCACTCCCTCTAAATATAGTTCGGGTCTATTGTAGGATGTATAAGGTATCTTACTTAGGATAGCTATCCCTAGTTTGTAGTATTCCACTCCCTCTAAATATAGTTTGGGTCTATTGTAGGATGTATAAGGTATCTTACTTAGGATAGCTTTCCCTAGTTTGTAGTATTCCACTCCCAGTCAATATAGTTCGGGTCTATTGTAGGATGTATAAGGTATCTTACTTAGGATAGCTTTCCCTAGTTTGTAGTATTCCACTCCCTCTAAATATAGTTCGGGTCTATTGTAGGATGTATAAGGTATCTTACTTAGGAAAGCTATCCCTAGTTTGTAGTAGTCCACTCCCAGTAAATATAGTTCGGGTCTATTGTAGGATGTATAAGGTATCTTACTTAGGATAGCTGTCCCTAGTTTGTAGTATTCCACTCCCTCTAAATATAGTTCGGGTCTATTGTAGGATGTATAAGGTATCTTACTTAGGATAGCTATCCCTAGTTTGTAGTAGTCCACTCCCTCTAAATATAGTTCGGGTCTATTGTAGGATGTATAAGGTATCTTACTTAGGAAAGCTATCCCTAGTTTGTAGTAGTCCACTCCCAGTAAATATAGTTCGGGTCTATTGTAGGATGTATAAGGTATCTTACTTAGGATAGCTGTCCCTAGTTTGTAGTATTCCACTCCCTCTAAATATAGTTCGGGTCTATTGTAGGATGTATAAGGTATCTTACTTAGGATAGCTATCCCTAGCTTGTAGTAGTCCACTCCCAGTAAATATAGTTCGGGTCTATTGTAGGATGTATAAGGTATCTTACTTAGGATAGCTATCCCTAGTTTGTAGTAGTCCACTCCCAGTAAATATAGTTCGGGTCTATTGTAGGATGTATAAGGTATCTTACTTAGGATAGCTATCCCTCGTTTGTAGTATTCCACTCCCTCTGTATCCCTAATCCCTATTTTCCCTGCCTATCATCTATGGGAGCGCCCGCAGCTCACTCCGTATTGTTACTACATACACCGCTGCATCCGCTCATGACCTCTTCAAACTTAAAACCTAAATCGCAGCTCCCCCGACATGTTTCGCCACCTAACGCGGTGTCTTTAGGGGTGATGGAGCCACCGCGAACACGAGTGTTTAATCCTAAAGCTATTTAAGGGTTAGGGGCAGGATCGCCCCCTCCGTTCAGCCAGTGTCTCAAGCCAACCCGTGTTGGAGGCAGCCAATTACGATCCAAGGTATTACCTTGATGAGGAATGATGGGTTATAGGTCCGCGCGTCCCTCAGGATTCCTCCGGATTCCCCTTTTCTATTACGTACGTCCCTGTGCGCTACTGCGCATGTCTTGGGACTTAGTAAATTTTTGCCTGTTTTTTCTATGTGCACATGTCTTACTCTATACCAAGATATTAGTGATTTTAAGATGGTATCACCCTAATATCTTAATATTACCATACTGAAATCACTAATATCTTGGAATAGAGTATTATACAATGATCATAGAAAAATCAAGTCTGGAACTAAATAAATATATAAAAAAGGAGAGTCTGGTCCTAATAAAGAACATCTTACTTCACTGGAATAAGATGTTGATAAAAATAGAACTTCTAAGCAATGGTCTATGTTAGGTATAGATAGGGATTTCGTGACTTGCGCACATAATAAAAGCGGGTGAGGATTCCACGCACAAAGAGCAGCAATAAGAGAGTTTGGAGAGTGCGCAGCTGAGGGCCAATCAGCACCTCCTTTAGCATTGCCAGCATTAAGTTTGATGCGGCTAGGTTTGATGGGCTGGGTACAGCTCTGAACCCCTTTAACATCTAAATTCTATAAGACCTCTAAAGGAACCTTAATTCCCCACTTGACTGCAGTGTTTAATGAGTGTTTTATCTCAGGCACTCTCCCATAGTCAACGAGGAGGTCTGCCTTGATCATTTTGTTGACGGGTAAGGATTAGACCCGTATTGAGAATTGTGGTCCAATCGCGCTCCTCAACACGGACAGAAATATTCTGGCAAAATGACTGTTTAATCTGCTGGTGAAGTTTGCACCGGCTCCTTTTGGCGGCCCAGTATTGCTCTGTGCCAGGCCGCAGTACTGTTAGTGCTCGGTGTCTGAGAGGCAGTGCAGCAGGATAATGCAGGCTGCTGGAAGGGCTATGCGCTGTCCAGGCTAAAGCTTCTGACCGGGTGAACCATGAGTACCTCTGGTCTGTCCTTCCTGGGGAGTTTGTCAATTGGCTTCAGATATTGTATGCTGGGGCAGAAACTTTCTCGCTGGTGAACGGTTGGGTCAGAACCCCCTTTGAGGTTGGGTCCGGTGTCTGGCAGGGGTGTCCTTTGCTATATTTTTTGCGATTGATCCTTTTTTTAGAAGGATTGAACGTGGACCATTGGCGGGATGAACCAGAGGCCACTATCTTTGTGTCCTTGAGAGGGGAGGCAGAGTGGGTGATGTATGAAGTGCTACATTAATCAGAAGCATCCGGGTCCAGGATAAACGTGAAAGTCTCAGGCTGAGAGAAGGAGATCCTGATTTCACTCTCCCGGACACCCTTCCAGAGCCTCAGGAGTCTGCTAAAATCTTAGGCAGGGAATTTTATCCCGGGTGATTACCCAATGAAAAACTGAGAGGGTAGGCCGAAAATAGCTGCTCAGAAGGTAGGTCAGTGGAAGGGTTGGTCTTCGAGCCTTTGGGAAAGGGTTCACTTAGTCAAGGCTTACCTGTTACCATTGTTAATATACTTGGGCAGTGTATGTCATTTGTCTGAACCGCTGTGGACTCGGGTCTATAACCTGGGGGGGGGGGGGGATAGGCTTAAGCTAACCAAGAGGGGGGGGGTTACTTACCTACTGGAGGGTTAGGTATGGTTAACCCTGTGGTGTTCCTTGTGAACACCTTTGTTAAGATAAACGTGGCAAGCCTCTGGCAAGAGAGGGCTCCCCTAAGGATATCCTCCTGTAGGAGATGGTTTTGGCCTTTTTTCCAGGAATGGGAGAATGGAGGGCGGCTGATAGACTTGCGTAGACCCATGGACATCTCCCGGCTTATGCCGCCCCGGTTTTGAAGATGATTTGTCAATGGGGTCTAGAGGTGTGGGAGATCAAGACCTTGTCCAGAAAGTTACTTGACAGTAGGGTTTTGTTGACCCATTTTCCCGAAGCCACTGGTGCTCAAAGACTGCCCAAGTGAGGTCCTCGAGGTGGGATTAAAACTTTTTAAATTCAGTGAGGATCCCCCAGAAGCATTGGGATCTGTCTTGGTGCAGCTTCCATTGGAGGCTCTTTGTAAGGGGCAACTTGAAATGAACGAGATTGTCCTCGGGAGGATAGTGATGACGAGTTGTAAAGCGCTGAGCACTTCCTGCTTCATTGCCCTTTTAATACAGAGGTAGTTGGAGGTGGGTTCCTCCCTCTGCTGGCCCGGTCTAGCTGGCCTCTCTTATGCGGAGTGGACCTATGGTTCATTCAGAGGTCTGGGTGGTAGGGATCGATGCACTTCATTTCTAGTTAGTATAGCGGTTACATGGAATGCACGGCGCTTAGGTTCCACACAGAAAAAAAATCCATATATACATAACATCATACACGGGAGGCCGGCCTCTATCACAGTCACTTTAATGTATCTTCTCTCTCTTGAATGCTCAGCAGCTCAACTTTTTGGGTAATCTTTTCTCTGCACACCTTGTGTCCTTTCGTAGTCCCTGAAGCTCCTCTGGAGCTATATGGCTCCTCTTATGCTATGTGGCCCTTGTATCCCACTGATCCCTGGGGTCCCTGCCTCTCCACAGGGTCCAGGCCACACACTGACACACTTCCTGCTTCACAGCTCTTCATATAACCTTTCACTCTACAGTGACCTGTAGTAACATTGTAGGCATGTTCAATACATGGCGTTAGATAGGAGTGGATGAACAGTTACTCCCGGAGTAGGGAGGAGGAGGAGGAGAGGAGGATGATGGGAGGAGGAGAGGAGGAGGAGGAGGATGATGGGAGGAGGAGAGGAGGAGGATGATGGGAGAAGGAGAGGAGGAGGTGGAGAGGAGGAGATGAGGAGGAGGAGGATGGGAGGAGAGGAGGGGGGAGGGATTGAGGAGGCTGTAAAGTCTTAAAGAGGCAGTATCACTTCCTTACACAACTTTATTGGTAACGTTTCAAGATTTCCCATTAGTCCAATTGACATTCAATTATCCGAATCACCTACAAGAAGTGATAAGACGGTGACATAGTGCCGCCTTATGTGCAATCATTGTCTTTGATTGTGAAAGATTATTTTTTAGAATGTTAATAGTAACTACAAAAGTCCAAAATCTTCACAAAGTAAACCCAAAGGGGGCGTGACAGAGCAATCTTGCAGTCAGTCTGTCATGTAATCTGTGGGATTAGGATGGGTGGTGGCACCAGCGTCAAGAAATTCCAGGGGTACAAAACCTTTGCTTGTCCGATTGTGCCAGGTCCAAGGGCCACAGTTAGACATTTGTATCTGAGATATAGATGGCATGTCATGTGTATATGGTCATCTCTGACAGGGTTTGGTACACTGTGGCCCCTTCCTGCCTATTTGGCAGTCAAATAAAGAGATGTGCCAGTGCGCAACCTCTGGTATGGCTACAGAAGGGACCAGCCGAGTATTCCACAGCAGCCACGTATTACAATGGAGAGAGCCACCACCACCTCCCACCTCATCTATAATCCCGAGTGGCCTTCTGCCCATTCCTGCATCCAGTAACCATCTCTGTTTTTTAGGGTTCAGACAATGGGCGCCACACTCAGCTCTTCTGCTTTTGCTGCTTTGTCTTCTACTTTCTGCAATCACCATTGAAAGGACAATGAAATGTAAGTGAAAACCCAATAAGAATGTGTCAAGCTCCTGAATCTAAGAATAAGGATCATGGCTGGAGGGTCACATGATGCCAGTCACATGCCCTGAACATGAGCCCCAGGCCGCACCCGGTGTGGGAGTTAAGGCCATCAATATGTGATCCATTGGTGGTCTCACCTCTAGACCTCCAGCATGAATCTGCAGTGAGAACATTGGTTCCTTCAAGGTTTGTATCTATATTTTACGTTTTGTATCAATTACACCCCATGATCTAGATCTGCATCCAGTCTGAGTGGAATGGGTGACAATACGTGTAATGGGGGTGACCCGGCGGCCATTGGGCCATTCATCAGACGATCAGTTTTCCTGTTGATTGTGACAGAGCATTGATCAGGGTTCTGCTCCCACAGACCTCCATGTGGCCAGTGACCTCCAGGATCTCGCCGCAACTCACCAAGCAATGAACGAAAGTCTTCTAATGGATCTGCAGAGCAAGGAGCACGCTCTGACCACCCTGCAGAAGGATCTGCAAAAAACGGAGGAAAGGCTGAAGGAACTGACCCAAGGAACACAGGGCCTCACCTCTGCATTAGAAGAAACTAAGGACCAGCTTCAGACCGAAAAAAACATGAAAAATGAAGCTCAGACTAAGCTCGAAAGAGCAGAGAAGACGCTGAGAGAAGCACAGGCGAAGCTAAGTCAGTGGGAAAAAGGTAGGTGGCTGGGTGATGGGCACTAATACTACAGAAGAGACTTACCTGATGACAGGACAGATAAGGAGGGCTTATACTCAGATCCAAACCCTCCATGACTCCTGAGGGGCAGCGTTATGTGGTTATTACAAGACATATACAATATTTCTTCTGTACTGGCCTCATATGTGTTGGTCTCCTACTTGCGATCCTCCAGCTGTAGTATAACTACTGCCTCTGGGGACCACGTGCAACATGCCGCCCCCCCAGGGCCGATCGTGTCCCAGATCTATAGGAATGCCGAGTGGTGTGGTGCAGCCTTAATAGTCTCTGTGTGTCACGATGCTCCTACCTGGATACCGTCGATCCCCGGGGCTTGGCTCTGAAGCAATAAAGGGGATGAGTAACGGTGGAGAATAAGTCGAGCACTAAGTCCAGACTCTTATAAAGTTCAACAGATTTACTTGCATCAATTTGTATCCAGACAAGATTCAGGCTTTCTCTTGGTTCCAGCAGGCTTTGGCATAAACTGTGAGGCAAACTTGATAACTCTGTTTACTCTCTCCCGAGCCAAACTCGGCTTTAGTCTGGTAGCTGGACTTCAGGACCGTTTTGGTATCTCTGGGGTGGGATGCTTTTGGCTGCTGACCCCCTCGCAATATTCTGTCTGTAGATCTGTAAGGAGCCAGGATGCTCTACGAGCTACTTTCCTCTGGATAGACTCCTGCTGAAGCAGGGGGAACTTTCCCCTCACTGCTATACCTTGGCACTCCTTTTCAGCTCCGCTGTCTAGACTAGACTGGAATAAACTAGAACAGCAACCCCTCCTTTTTCTAGGAAACAGGACTGGCTCACTTTTGCCTAAAAGGGGGAAAATGGAATGGTAAGTTCCATTCTATCTACGGATCTCTCTCTCTCTGCCAGATACACACCGCCATCTGCTGGACAACCAGGAACATTACATGAACATAACAGCTTCAGAGCGATATTATCAATGCACAGGGACAAACGACCTGGAATAAGTGGAATAAGTCCACAGATGACATTGTGGTTCGCAGTGAAAGACAGTAGCAGGGTGTAGGAATGGTAATACCACTCTGCGGTGTTACACATGCCGCTAAACAGTACCCTAACTAGAGAGCCCCGTTAACATAATAAGGACCATGAGGAGATGCACCTGAGCCCAGGAGCCTGATGGGAGGACAGTAGTGTAAATGAAGCATGATAGGTGGAGGGTCCTGGAGGACCATAGATATAGGTAATGTAGGGTTAGAGGCAGGGTTAATGGTCCGACCTCTATAGGACCCACCTACAGCAGATCAGCTCTGCCAGGGACTGTTGTGATGCGTCCCCTCTATACGTATAATTGGCCACTCTCTTATTTGCCGCAGTCCTTTCACGGTTCATGTTGTTGTATAAGAAGAACTGTCCGTCTTGCCCATTCCAACCAATCACATAGGAACTTTCATCTTCCAGAGCAGTTTAGGAAGCCGAGCTCTGATTGGTTGATTTTGGCAGGGTCAGTATAGTCTCGGCTGATGCTGGTGGATTGGGTCGGTGCCGCAGTCGGTGCCGCAGCCGAGCTCTGATTGGTTGATTTTGGCAGGGTCGGTATAGTCTCGGCTGATGCCGGTGGATTGGGTCGGTGCCGCAGTGTGTGTTTTTTTTATTTACTGTAAAAATGCGATGTAGTTTTAGGTCAAATTTATGCAGAATTATAGAAATTCAGAAGGCTTTACAAACTGTCAAGCACCACTGAAGTGTTATTAACCCTTTCCTGATGAGGTGATTTTCAGTTTTTGCATTTTCGTTTTTCACTCCCTGTTTTCTCGGAGCCATAAACTTTTTATTTTTATGTTCACATAGCTGTATAAGCACTTGTTTTTTGAGGGACAAATTGTACTTTCTAATGCCACCATTTAATATTGCATAGGATGTAGTGAGAAGTGGGCAAAAAAATCCAAACGAGGTGGAATTGGAAAAAAACGCAATTCTGCCACAGTTTTACGGGTTCATTATGTGCTAAAGCTGACTTGTGCTCTTCATTCTCCTATGGTCAGCATGAATCCGGCAATTCCACATATGTATAGTTTTTTTTGCGTTTTCATACTGGAAAAAAAAAACGTGAAAAATATATTTTTTTTTTCTTCGTCATTTTCTGACCCCTATAACTTTTTTGTAGTCATGTTTACGGAGCTGTAGGAGGGCTTATTTTCTGCAGGGCGATCTGTACTCTACAATGTTACCATTCTGGGGTGTGTACGACTTTTCAAGGCATGGCGCAGTGCAATGATGTCATCGCGAACATGCACACATGATGCCGCATATGCTGGGACAGAGTAAGACTCAGGCAGAGGCTTCTGGCTTACATCATGGGATGCACAACACTGGGGGCAGCCCTGGCTGGATCCTCAGTATTTTTGGGAACTGCGCCGTGAATACTGAAGTTTTTATGGACTGTCCATGAATCCACAGACGGTTGGCAACCCTGCAGATGGACAAAGGCTGCTGATGCGCCTGTGCAGTAATGATACCAGATGTACAGCGGCTGCTGATGCGCCTGTGCATTGATGATACCAGATGTACAGCGACTGCTGATGCGCCTGTGCATTGATGATACCAGATGTACAGCGACTGCTGATGCGCCTGTACATTGATGATACCAGATGTACAGCGACTGCTGATGCGCCTGTGCATTGATGATACCAGATGTACAGCGACTGCTGATGCACCTGTACATTGATGATACCAGATGTACAGCGACTGCTGATGCGCCTGTGCAGTGATAATACCAGATGAACAGCGGCTGCTGATGGGCCTGTGCAGTGATGATATTAGATGTACAGCGACTGCTGATGCGCCTGTACATTGATGATACCAGATGTACAGCGACTGCTGATGCGCCTGTACATTGATGATACCAGATGTACAGCGACTGCTGATGCGCCTGTACATTGATGATACCAGATGTACAGTGGCTGCTGATGCACCTGTGCAGTGATAATACCAGATGTACAGCGGCTGCTGATGCACCGGTGCAGTGATGATATTAGATGTACAGTGGCTGCTGATGCGCCTGTGCAGTGATGATATCAGATGTACAGTGGCTGCTGATGCGCCTGTGCAGTGATAATACCAGATGTACAGCGGCTGCTGATGCACCGGTGCAGTGATGATATTAGATGTACAGCGGCTGCTGATGCGCCTGTGCAGTGATTGTCTAAGTCTTTACTCCACGTCAGCCACACAATCTGTCCTCCTTCCTTGTGGGAGGTACAAAGGTTCATATGGAGTGATTGTTTCTATGTGCATTCGAGTAAGGACCGTATTTTGAGCGTCCGAAACATGTAGACCGTGTACTTCTATCCTGTGTTTGGAAAACATTTTTTTACTTTTTTTGGGATAAAGGATCTAACTTTTAGAAGCTGGATTTTTCTTTTCTTTTGAGATTATATGGAAGTATATTATAGAGAAGGATTGTGGGTTAGAAGATAGCAATGTGTTGCTGCATCTCATAGGAATATACTGAAGGTTCTGCACACAGCACTCACAGATAGTATAGACAGGCAGTGTCAGGGGATAGCAGTGTAACGCGGCATATCAGGAATACACTGAAGGTTCTGCACACAGCACTCACAGATAGTATAGACAGGCAGTGTCAGGGGATAGCAGTGTAATGCGGCATATCAGGAATACACTGAAGGTTCTGCACACAGCACTCACAGATAGTATAGACAGGCAGTGTCAGGGGATAGCAGTGTAACGCGGCATATCAGGAATACACTGAAGGTTCTGCACACAGCACTCACAGATAGTATAGACAGGCAGTGTCAGGGGATAGAAGTGTAATGCGGCATATCAGGAATACACTGAAGGTTCTGCACACAGCACTCACAGATAGTATAGACAGGCAGTGTGGGGATAGCAGTGTAACGCGGCATTTCAGGAATACACTGAAGGTTCTGCACACAACACTCACAGATAGTATAGACAGGCAGTGTCAGGGGATAGCAGTGTAATGCGGCATATCAGGAATACACTGAAGGTTCTGCACACAGCACTCACAGATAGTATAGACAGGCAGTGTCAGGGGGGATTGCAGTGTAACGCAGTATATTACGAATACTCTGAAGGTTCTGCACACAGCACCTACATTATAGATAGTGTCAGTCAGAGGAGAACAGTGTGAAGCTGCATCTGCCCAGAACTCACAGATAATATAGACAGGCAGTGTGAGTGAGAGAATAGCAGTGTGAAGCTACATCTTATCAGAATATAATGGAGGTTCTGCATACAGCACTCAAAGATAGTATAGGCAGGCTGTGTGAGTCAGGGATTACAGTGTGAAGATGCATCTTAGTAATACAGATGCAGTACTGACTACTACACACAGTACTGACAGTATAAATAAACAGTGTGAGTCAGAGGATAGCAGTGTGAAGCTGCATCTAATAGAAATGCACTATAGTCTATGCTCCGAGCACTCATAGAAAATATAGATAGGAAGAGTAAGTGAGGTATAAAGCTGTATCTAATAGGAATACACTGAAGGTTCTACAGACAGGACTCACAGAAGAGTCAGTGAAGTTTTATATCTTTGGAGCTAATTATTGTATGGGACTCACCTATTACATCACTGCTGACCGGCTCTATTAGTGAGGGCAGAAGGGATATCTGCAGGGGTGGAGTTTTGTGGGGAGGGGGGGGGGTGGCGGCAGATAACTTGTCTACAAAGGAGAGAGCTATAATGAAAGCACTGGAAGTATATGTATAACAGACAATGGTTGTGGACCCACTGTGGTAACTAACTGGTTTGGCTTAGGGCTAGGCCTAAGGACGTTATCCCGCCAGTCCCTGGGTGTTCATCCTTTAACCCCTATACAGGGATCTGTCCTTTGCTGCATGGCTGCCACCAGGCTGCTACCTCTTAGCCCCAGTGTAGTTGGCAGCTGACCTGCCAGGTGAGAGACACCAGTGCAAAGCACCGCGAGATCAGATAATAAATGTAATCAGTGACAGGCTGAGATCAGGGCAGGTAGAGTTCACGCAGATCTGTAAAACAATCCAAGGTCAAGGCAGACAGCAGATGGTCAATACAATAAACAGGCAGAAGTCAGGACAGGCAGTATAGAATCAGAATTAGTATATGGGCAGACAAACGGAAATCCACATCACAGTGGAAACTAGCAAGCAAGGTGTCTACAATAGCCCAAGGTGACCAGCCATTGGCTGGCATAGATTGAGGTAATTGAGTACTACCCCTTTAAGAGTCAGGAGATGCGCACCTTACGGGGACGGGAAAGAGGCCTTGCAGCCTGGTGCTGGCTCTGGTCTCCAACATTGGACTATGACAACCTTCCCTGCTAGTGGAAGGTAGAGAAGAGGTAGCGGGGACTGGCTGGTGGGATAGGCGAGTGACACAGTCCCATGCCCACCCTGGATAGCAGGATGGTGGCAGGCACAAAGCGCCGTCGTGACGGTATGGCTATGAATGAGCTGGGATGAAACTGCTAAAATTCTGCTGGTGATTTAGCATTATATGTCCAAAAAATGGTGGCGTGCATCTTTAAGGGTCTGATATCTGTGTGCGCAGTAGTGAGATGACGCCCATCCTATTGTACATATTCCAATTGCTTGAAAAAGACTCTGAGGAGTCGAAACGTCGCATACTGGGGCAATAAAGAGGAATTAAAGACCAACTACAGGAGTGCTGTGGTACAATCTTTCTGACTATTTGTATATATTCCAGATATTTGCCCAGAAAATTGGATTCTGCTGGGTAGAAAATGTCTACTCATCACAGATGAAAAAAGAAGTTGGACGCAATGTGAGGAGTTTTGTAGAAGTAAAGACTCTAACCTTATTGTTGTCCAGTTGGATGATCGGACACTTCAGGTACAGCCCAATGAGAAGTGTTGAGCGCGAATATTCGAATAGCGAATTTTTATCGTGAATATCGCAACTTCGCAATTTCGAATATTATTTTTTTTTTTTTGTTAATCCTTGTTGCTCTCTGGTTGTCTTCCCACTTCCCAAACTGTTCTTACCTGTCCGGAGGATTCCTGGCTCCCTGCCCGCTTCAGTCAATGCCCGTTGCCGCTTCTGCCGACTTCCCGTGTGCATGGAGCGTCCCCATCCCTATGGGAACGCCTCCATGCTAAAATGTGTCGGATGTGAGAATCACGATCTCACAAATTTGACTAAGTTGTAATCGCAATGCGATTAATATAACCTGAATTATTCGCAGAATTATTTGCAGACAGCTGTTTCGGGGTGATTACCCCTCATCAGTGCAGATCAGAGAGGACTGGCTTAACTAGAGAGGCCAAGTCAGGATTTGGGGGATATTATCTCTCCTTTTGAATCTCTGATCTCTTTTTGTAGTTAAGCCAGTCCTCTCTGGTCTGCACTGATGAGGGGCAATCACCCCGAAACAGCTGTCTGCAGATGAGGTGCTGGCTTATTTATTATCCAAGTCAAATCTTAAGGCCTTGAACACTGATTTACAGGATAGCCGCCTTACATCTGGTGGCATCAGGACGCACCGCCCTAAGAGCTCATTTGCATCCCTTCTTCCTTGTTATAAGAATGACACACTCCTTGATTTACAATGTTTTCATATTTCCAGGCCTTTGTGTCTAATAAAACTGAAGATTCCTGGGTTGGGAAAGAATTTACATATAAAGATTACAGGCAAAGCTGGGAATGGCCGCAGCAGTACTGGTGAGTCTGACAATGCTCTATCACAATGGTAGATGCCTTCTAAGGCCTTATATTGGGCACCATGTCATCTCCCTGCATTTACTTCACTTCAAACCAACGCAGCATTTTCTATATCCAAGGGCTCATGGTGCCTGCAGGGTCCTCCCAGGGGGAACGTCTTAAAGTGCTATGTAATATATATTAGCCCAAATGGATAGTAAGAAACGGGAGAGATGATAAGAGGAAGAGAGGAGAAGGGGAAGAGGTGAGAGGACAGGAGAGAAGAAGAAAGGAGGAGAATGGCGGTCATGAGAGGAAAATACAGAGGACAGGAGAGTGGAAGGGAGAAGCAGAGTTGAGGTAATGAGTGGAAGGGAGAGAGGAGGAGAAGATGGAGAGAAGGGGTGAGGAGAAGATGGAGAGAAGGGAGGAGGAGAAGATGGAGAGAAGGGAGGAGGAGAAGATGGAGAGAAGGGAGGAGGAGAAGATGGAGAGAAGGGAGGAGGAGAGTTGAGGTAATGAGCGGAAGGGAGAGAGGAGGAGAAGATGGAGAGAAGAGAGGAGGAGAAGATGGAGAGAAGGGAGGAGGAGAAGATGGAGAGAAGGGAGGAGGAGAGATGACAGGAAAAAAGAGGAGAGTACAGTAAAGGAGGAGAGTAGAGAAGAGAGGATAAGCGGAAGAGAGGGGGAGAGAAAGGGACAATAAAAGAAGAGAAAGCAACAAGAAGTGATGAGAAAAAAGGAGAGAAGAAGATGATAGGGAAGGAGGAGAAGAGGAGAGGGGAGTGGTGGTAATAAGTGGAAAGGTGACAGAAGGGGATAGAGGGAAGAGAGAGGAGGAAAAGGGGAGAAAAAAGAAGAGAAGAAGAAGGGAGGAGAGTGAAGATGATGAGAGGAAAAGAGAGAGAAGGGGAGGGAAGGAAGAGAAGAGGACTGGAAGGGAGGGGAGCGGGGGTGATGAGAGGAGAGGTACACGAAAGATAAGAGAGGAACCAAGAGAGGAAGAAGAGTAAAGTAAAGATAGAGCTACATTACATGAGGTGCAGAGGTAGCGGGGACCTTTGGTTCATTACAAGGTACCAGTATTATAAATGGCATGTGGTGGGGCCCCTGGGGCAGACATAAGGTCTCAGAGTCTAGAGAGAAGAGAAATCAAATCTACCAGCTTCATATACTGTACAATGAGCTGAGGGCGCCTCACTAGATGATCCCCCAGATCATTATTCCAGGGTCCCTGGTATTACTGGCCACGTGGACATGATGGACCAGCCCCTGTAATTGATGGATGTGTCACCGGGGAGGGGCTCCTGGATCACCAGCGAGGGGCCCTTATGAAGCTGCCCTGATGTGTAGAGGCTGACGTTTATGGACAGAGACCCCTTTTGTATTTTATATTTTTGACTACGATTTTTGTTTTTCAGGAAACCATCAATGAAATATTGTTGGAGTCTGAGAACTGGAAACTTGGCTACTGAGGAATGTACAAAACAGAAATTGTGCGTCTGCGAAAAGAATCTTGTCCTAATGACAATAAAGAAAGTATCCCCCGATTTATACAATGAATATCCGCAATTCACTCTGTGGAACACAGACTATCAGTGCTGGAGAAAATAGCGACAGCCCAAGACATTCATGTGAATGGACCAGCCCTGAGGCCTGCTGCTACCTTTAGCTTATTTCTGTGCTGGCTGTGCGTGACGCAGGCGTAGCAGTGCTTTCCCACAATTCCCAGGTGTATGGTCACATGACACTGTCTCATCATGTGATACCCACAGTCCCGCTGGCTGTAGCGGTGCCTGCGCATGCTCAGTTACACCAGAGAGCAAGGAATTAAGCTGCTCATACGTCAACAACTAAATTGATTGCCCTGGAGGCTGTTATCAATGGCAGCCAGTCTTCTCCATGTGCCTCGGGTGTATGGCGGGTTATAGAGCTCTGCCACCTATGGAGATATATAGTATTGCGGGGGGATGAACTGCCACTGAATGTAGATATAATGCACTCTTAAAGGGAACCAGCACAATTAGTTATCATATTGTTTTTAAAGTGGTTTTCCAAAGATTCACACTTATCCACAGGAGGGATGATAAGTGTCTGATTTCAGGGGGTCCGACCCTTGGGATCCCCACTGATCGCAATCCATTCATCTATATGCTCACTGGTGTCTCCGCTCACTAGTGTCTCCGCTCACCGGTGTCTCACTGAACTAGTTATATGTGTTTACTTGCAGTTCCACCAAATTGCAATCTCCAAACTGCAAATTGCGACCAATCTGTAAATAGCTCATATAAACTGCTCAAAGCAATTGGATAGAGCAAACTGCAAACCAAGGAGAGCAAGTAAAACTATTTGTTAAACCTCAGATATACTTCTCAGAGAGATCATAAAGTGCTTAAATAACTTAAAGTGAGAGTACAGATACTGAAAAGAGAAATATATCCACCATTTTATGTCGAATGACAAGATTGAACAGTTGAACCGCAATTTTGTGATACTTTATTCAACACGTGTTTTGTACATGGACTATCTGCTGCGGAGGCGGCAGTGTTATATATGAAGAAAAGTTGAAGATAACTAAGAAGTTATTTCAAGGATTTGGTGTGGTCTTTAAACCTACTGCTTTCATGAAACGGCGCTAGAGGAATTACAGGGTCATAGACAATCTGCTTAGACTAAAAGGTCAGAGATATCAAGATTATTTTAGTGCCACAGTTCAAAAGGCACTTCATAGTGCTGCATTTTCCACAGGAGAACTATTACCCTCAGAGCAATAATGCTTCGCAACTTGCAGAGAAAAGAGCGCATTAGAGCAGCGGAGCGCCAGCATATGCCGCCGCAGAGCAACTGTTCCCTGAGTGAGCAAGTAAAGACACCTCAGCGGAGCTACCATAGAGGCCATAGAACATGTATATTAGTCAAACTGCAGCCGACTCTTAAAGGGGCAGAATGGCAAAGGCAAGATAGTCAGAGAAAGAGCGCCAACCCTCCTGCGATCCCTAGAGGGAGAAAGAGACACATGGTGGGAGGCCAGAGTCCAGAGCTAGAGTGCCCACACCACTATCCACAAAGAGGCTACATACTGCAGCCAGCTAGTTTTCCGCCACTAGGCCCAAATCCTGCAGCAGCGTAGTATCCAAGCCAGCGCATCGCAAGTCAGCAAATAGCATTGCAAGTCAGCAAAGAACATCGCAAGTAGCGTATCCAAGCCAGCACATTGCAAGTCAGCATAGAGCATCGCAAGTCAGCGCAAGCATTACATCAAGAAAAGACACGTCTCCTTTAAGACTGACATTTGTTCCTGCTCTTCAGAATAAGGTCAAAGCTTTCCTTTTATTACTTATCATTGCACATAACTTTGGGCATAAAGAGACATTTTCGTGTTCAGGAATAAAAGACTTTAAAGTAAAACAAAGGACAGTTTGTAGTACACGGACTCTAAAGTATTTAAAGTGAAAGTTATTTATTGCCTGCATTTATCGCTGTTACATTTAAAGTGAAAGTCATTTATTTCTGCATTTGTCAGTATTGCATTTAAAGTGAAAGGTCCTTTAATATTCGTATTGATTGTTATAGCATTTAAAGTAAAATTTCTGAGCCTAGTATTACCATGCTGGCATTGCTCCCGGTTAGCCAGAATCCTACTCCACACTGATGAGGGGCAACACCCCGAAACAGCTGTCTGTGGATGGATAACTGGCTTAGGTTTTCCCCGTCATATCCTTAAAGCTTATAAAAAAGCGGGATCTTGACATAGGGGCCACTTGATATGGTGGATTTGGTGATCTCTGTGATGGAGACACCCCTTTGCTCGGTTTTCCTTCTTTTGAGGGATATCTGGCTTTCATTGTGTTGTAGATCCAATACTGGGGCTCCACATTTATTTTGCATATTACATGCCACTGTTAGGAGGACACAAAGATAGATAGGATAGAAGGTGAAGAGCAAGAGAACCTGTCTGAGGTAGAAGAGTCTGATGCAGCATTAGTCTTGCCCCAAACAAATATAGCCCAAACAAATGAACTAAGACGTTTATCACGTGCCAGAAAACCGACCCCAAAGATGCTGGAAAATTTGGAGCAAGAAGCAGCATTAAAAGAGAAAAAGTTCACCCGGATGTATGATAAGTGGAAATTATACATTAGATTAATTCATGGAAAGCTAAAACAATAAAGTATAAAAAGGAACTTGATTGACATGGTAGAGACGGTGAAGGAATATGCTGTCTTCAACTTTGTGCAAGAACATTCTGTCATAACCAGAATGTTCTGGGCAGCCGAGTATCTAACCGGAATTCCTTATCTTGTCCGTGTCAGCTAGTACGTGGAGCATGAAGGCCAGGATGTAACTGGGAAAAGTATGTTGTATGACGGTATGTGTCTCATTATGATTGGAAGTTATATTGCTTGGAAAAAGATGATTGAATAATGAAAGGGCGTATAATGTCCTATAAAGGCTTGAACCTTATTATCAATAAACAGAGTAATTTTGATCATCATATGTGTCGTGTCTGATATGGTCTATTTCACTCTCCTGGCGCCAGAAAAGACTTAATCCAAGCTGATGCATCTAGTCATCTTTTATTATCATCCTATCAGACGGTAGAAGAATCTGAATAAGAGCTTATGACAGCATATGTCAACCTGCGGTCATCTACGATACCTTCCCAGGATATTGTAAGTAACATGGACACGTACTGCGGTCACTAAAGATTTAGTAAAGCTCATGAGAGAACTATCATCTGCAGCTAACTATGATGAACTAAAAGCAAGAAGTAGAATGAACGAGCTTTTTATGATAGACTATGCTAAATCCTTAGGTGGAACCACAATCTCAAGTGGGACTACCTTCACTAGCAGAAGTGCCAGCAACATATCAGAGTCCTCAAGTATTTTAGGCAAAAGAAAGAAATTGGTTGAACAACTTGCTGTCAAGAGAGCAGAAAATGAGATGAAAGCTGCCATCGAGGCACAGTGCCATCAAATGGAAGCTGAAATGGAGGCACAGGTCCATCAAATGGAAGCTGAAATGAAAAGTCTGGAAAGGCAGAAAATCATTATCCTTCCATCCCTGCTCAGAAAGACAAAGAGAGGCTTAGTCCAGTGGTAGGAAAAAGTTGTGTAAATTTACACTCTATCTCTACATGAAAAGAAAATGAAAAAAGGGACTTATCTAATTCAGAACTAAGTGAGAAAATAGAACTGGGTGATTCTATCCCTTGATGTCACTGCAACGGTCAAGAAAATTTCACAACTATTGTCCCAGCAAGACAACAGAGAACATGCCTTGCTAGACTTCCTGTTTCGGAAACTACTGAATCTTTAGGAGACGTACTAAAGTTCATAGAGTGGAAAGCAAGTTTTGAAATGATCATTGAGCATCATTGCTTCAGTTCAGTCGACAAGTTATTCTACATTCAGAGATATGTTGGTGGAGAAGCAAAGAAAGTTCTTGAAGGTAACATCTATAGAAAAGTTGAAGAAGCCTACAAGCAAGCTTGGGAAAAATTGAATGCAAGATATGGTCATCCTTTCTTATTACAAAGAGCTTTTAGAGAGAAACTGAATATCTGGCCTAAAATAGGTCCTAAAGAACACTTCAGACTCCAAGAGTATGGTGACTTCCTGCAAGCATGCAGCAATGCCATCCCACATGTACGAGGACTAGAAGTACTGAACGACTATCTAGAAAACCACAGGATGCTAGTTAAGCTACCTGAAGAAGTGGCTTCTAGATGGAACCGCTATGTGACTGAACAGTTAGATCTAAGCAAGGACTTCCCAAGTTTTAAAGAGTTCTCTGAGTTCGTAAATAAGGAAGCACGGATAGTATGTAATCCAGTAACAGCATCTTATGTCTTAATATCCTTAGAAGAAAGGCCTGCAAGAGAGATAAGACGTGCAAGAGCAACTAGCTTTGCAACCAACACAACAGCTAAATGTCTAGATACCTATAAGAGCAAGTACAAAGTCACTACTGGGATCAGTAGAGAGACAGAACCAACAAATCTTCAGACTAACTTCAAGTGTATGTTCTGTGGAGAGAACCACTCCATACACAAGTCCAAACAATTGAAGGAGAAGTCCCCAGAAGAAAAGAAAAAATTTGTACTGAAAACCATCTGTGTTTTGGATGTCTAAGAAAAGGCTTGTTACTAAGGAGTGTAAGAAAAAGGCCACATGCAGCGTTAGCAAAGGACACCATCCTACACCACTACATGAGGAACGTCCAAAGAAAGATAAATCTTCAATACCTAAAGATGCTGAGTGAGGGAAGGAGAAAGCAACGGCACATCAATGGTTGTACCAGTGTGCATTTCAAATCCTAAAAGGAGGAACAAGAAGGTACTGGATGCCCAGAGTGACGTCACCTTCATTGATCAAGAAATCTGAAAGAAATTACAAGTGGCTACAGAACCAGTGAAGCTCAAACTTACCACAATGACGGGGAGAGACACATTAGTGAACAGTCAAAGGGTCAGAGGACTGAGAGTTAGAGGACTTCATTCAAACTGCACATTAGATCTACCTCCAGCTTATTCAAAAGACGACATACCTCTAGATCAAGATAGCATACCTACCTGTGAAACAGCCAATGCATGGGAACACCTATCTGTCATATCTCATGAAATATCCCCGCTGAAGGAGTTTGGTGTTGGACTGTTGATCGTCTACGATTGTCCCAAAGCCTTGGTACCACGAAAGGTAATCACAGGAGGAAAGAGTTATGCGCAAGAGGAAACCTGCGCCTTCACAAATTCATCTCAAACAACAGAGAGGTACTGGAATCCATCAGTGACTCTGAACGTGCATCAACAATGAAGAATGTAGTTCTCAATTATGATCATCTTCCAGTTCAGAACGTACTTGGATTGGGATGGAATGTAGAGAATGATGAGTTCTTCTTTGAAGAATCTATTGAATAAAAAGTTTCAACTAGATGTACCGTATTCTTTCCTCAGTGGCTTCTATTTATGATCCATTGAGATTCTTGGCCCCAGTGATCCTCAGAGCAAGAGAAATACTACAAGAATTATGCAGACAGAAGTTAGGATGGGATGAACCCATATCTGAAAAATTGAGACCAAGGTGGGAGAGTTGGATAAGAGACCTGCAAAAATTGAGAGAAATTTGGATAACCCAGATGTTTTGTACCTCATGATTTCGGAAAGTACGAGACAATAGAACTTCATCACTTTTCAGATGCCAGTAGTTATGGTTATGGTCAGTGCTCCTATATCAGAGTGATAGGAGAAGAGAAGATACTCTGTGCCCTGGTTATGGGAAAGGCCAGAGTCGCACCTACCAGTATTTAGACAATACCAAGACTTGAACTTACAGCGGCTGTTGTTTCAGCATCAGTAAGCAAGTTTCTGAGAGAAGAGTTGGAATTAAAATAAGATGAAGAATATTTTTGGACAGACTCACAAGTTGTCCTAGGATACATAAACAACGAAGCCCGAAGAGTCCATATCTTTGTTGCCAATAGAGTCCAGAAAATTCTGGAAATAACAAATCCGTAACGTTGGCATCACATTGACACAAAGCACAACCCAGCAGATCATGCTTCAAGAGGCCTGAATGTAACAGAATTGAAGAATTCAAACTGGTTCACCGGTCCAGAGTTCCTTTGGGAAAAGGAAATCATACCCAATAAAGGTCATACAGAATTGTCTATAGGTGATCCAGAAGTAAAGGTTGTTCAAACATTGATGACATACTTGAAAGACTAGCCAGATGTTCAAAATGGAATACAGTCATAATTGTAGTAGCTCAAATTCAACGTTTTGCTAAGGGAATCAGAAAGAAGGAATCATTGAATGTAGAGGAAAGAGAAAAGAGATTCTACAGTGAAGAGTTGAAGAAACTTAGTCAAGAACCTAAAAGGCTTCCCAGCAACCACCCATTGTACAAGCTTAATCTTGTTCTGCAGGACGGTATACTGAAGGTGGGAGGGAGACTGGAAAATGCATCATTACCTGGCAGAGTGAAGCTTCCAGAAATTCTACCCAAAAATTCTACCTTTACAAGATTGATTATTGATCACTGCCACAACAAATCCTTGCACCAGAGCAGAAGCTTTACCCAAAGCTGTTTGAGAGAAGGTGGTTACTGGATTGTGAAAGGAAGCAAAGTTATAGCAAAGTATATAAGTAAATATGTAATCTGTAGAAAGCCATCACCACCATTTCTTTATAGCGAAATGGATTGTTTTGGCCCATTCATCACCAAACAGAACAGCAAGGAGTACAAGAGATATGGACTAATATTTACATGTCTGAGCTCCAGAGCGCTTCACCTGGAAATGTTAGAAGATATGTCAACTGACGCATTCATCAACGCTTTAAGATGTTTCATACCCATTAGAGGTACTGTCAGAGAGCTTAGATCTGACCAAGGATCTCATTTTGTCAGAGCAAAAAATGAATTGAAGAAAGCTCTAAATAATCTTGATAGAGAAACAGTGTGATTTTCACATGAATGCTCCACGCACAAGCCATACAGGAGGAGTTTGGGAAAGACAAATCAGAATTGTAAGAAATGTGTTAAGTTTGGTGTTGAAAAAGAATGCCGGAAGAATGGATGATGCTTCACTTAGGACCCTGTTCTATGAAGAAATGTCTATTGTTAACAGTCGTCCACTTACAGTTGATAACATCAACGACCCAACAAGTTTGGACCCTTTAACTCCCAACCATCTACTTCACCTTAAGTCTGATTACATACAGCCACCGCCTGGCAAGTTCACCAAAGAGGATTTATATGCCAAAACGAGATGGCGAAGAGTTCAATATCTATAACAGTTTTGGAATATATGGAGGAAAGAGTACTTAGCCAATCTGATGCTAAGAAGTAAGTAGCAAACACCCAGAAGAAATGTCAAAGTTGGTGACATAGTGTTAGTTAAAGAAAACTTACCTAGAAGTCAATGGAAATTGGCCAAAGTTCTAGAAGTTTAAAAGGATGACGACAGACTAGTAAGAAGAGAGTTGTTACAAATAGGAGACTCAAAACTTGAGAAAAAGGGAAAACATCTCACTACTCTACTCAAGTTGGAAAGTCCTATACAGAAGTTATACTTGAGAGTGATAAAAGACACTTGAGAGATGAGAATCTGATGGAAAATTCCCCAAATTCATGTTCAAATCCTACTACAGAGAACATAGAATTATAGGTAATTTTGGTGGGAGTGTAGCTGGCCAGCTAAGACCTGTCCTGGGTCGTTAATACAGCTTATATGTGTATACAGCTAGACCTGCCAATAACCTTAATACAGTTCATATGTTTATATGTTAAAGGGATTCTGTCACCACATATAAGCCCTGTGAGCTAAACATATGCTCATATCCAGGGTATCATTATAATTTCTAAGGTGGCCAGCGGTTGATCAGGTGCACTGGGAACAACAAATGCACGTTATATTGTTCTCTTAATAAATGCATCCACACCAAGCCAATAAATCCGCTCTTTGGGCGGGGCCCCCAAGACCTACGTTGCAGCCGATTGTGAGGTCTTAGGGGCTCACTGGTTTTCCATTGAATCCAGGCCAAAGGAAATAGGACATGTAGTCAGGGTTTTTTGTTTCCATTCCTTCTATACGCTTGTAAACACGGGGTAAGGACATTTCCACAACAGATGGCGAGAAGGAGGACTTTCCCTCCCCTTCCTTAAAGGATATTATATAGCCGCACAATTGAGATGGTGTATAAAATAAATCGGAAGAATGAATGTGTTCGGCTTCTATTGTGGAGGATATTTTCCACATCCTTGATACTGGGACTATGGAGAAGAGAGTAGGGGAATGCCCGTTTAGTAAAATGCTTAAGGAGATCTAGAGCCAGGTTAGATCTATCGTTGGCCTATCACAAGCCGTCCAGTTCACTCCTCTTTGGAGAAACGTTAATTTATCACATATTATGAAGATAGTGGATGTTGAATACTGGGAAAAGCTGGTTTTTTATTTTATTTCACAGGTCTTTTTTTAAGGGGCAGGTTAGAGCACTAACTGAAATCCTCCCGGATACAACACTAAGATTTATAGACACATTTCGGTATGAACAGTTAAGACACGGAGAATAAGAACTACTTTATAATCGCACACAACACTTTTTGGGATTTTCGTCATGAAATGACACAAAATAGCCCTGTTACATCACATATCTATGCAAAGTTGAGGCAAGAGTATACAAAACAGACCACATTTAAAAGGGAAGCTTAATGGGAAATAGATTTGCAATGTAATGAGCACATTTCTTGGGATATTGGGATATTGTTTATAGGAATATTAAAAAGTCTACAGTCTCTCGAGCACATATGTGGACCCTCCTTAAAATAATACATCTTTTATACTTTACACCGCTATTAATATCCACTATCTACAAAGATAAAGAGCAGAAATGCTATAAATGTACATGGATAGGGGAGACTATAAACATCAATTATGGGAATGTCGAGGTATTGGGGAATATTGGATTAAAGTATTTGGGAAAAGACAGAATAGCTCCCCCTTAAAATATGATGCCTTTATTGAATATGCCATCCTAAGCAATCTCCCGGGAACTAAGAAACAAAAAAGGAGCAATTACTCTGGGTTAGGGGGATAGCCCTGGCTAAGATTATAATGGCGAAGTACCGGGGCTCAGCTGAATATCCTACCCTCCAGGAATGGAAGGGATACATGGATAAGGTAAAGGAATATGAATTTATACTCGCTCAGACAGAAAAGAGAAGATTAACCTGGTTAAAGATGTGGGGTAATTGGAATTAGGTGCCAATTGGATTGTGATGGGGCTCTAACGGAAAAAGCGGAAAGGGTTTTTTGGGGAAGGTTTGGGGTTTAAAGATAAAAAAGTTGTTTTAAACTGTAGTAATACAATGGTGCAATATGTTTTTAAGTATTTTGTATACTTTACCTTTTTTGGGGGAAAAAAAAAAAGAAAAAAATCTACCTACATCATATATCCTAGGGGAGATAACACTAGGAGAGTCACTTGTAGAGAAGGATTGGGTACTAATAATCTAAATACATCATATGTCCTAGGAGGAGTAACACTGGAGAGTCACTTGTAGAGAAGGATCGGGTACTAATAATCTACATACATCATATGTCCTAGGAGGAGTAACACTGGAGAGTCACTTGTAGGGGAGGATCAGGTAGTAATAATCTACATTCATCATATGTCCTAGGAGGAGTAACACTGGAGAGTCAGTTATAGAGAAGGATCAGGTACTAATAATCTATATACATCATATGTCCTAGGGAGAGTAACACTGGAGAGTCACTTGTAGAGAAGGATCAGGTACTAATAATCTACATACATTTATATGTCCTAGGGGGAGTAACACTGGAGAGTCACTTATAGAGAAGGATCAGGTACTAATAATCTATATACATCATATGTCCTAGGAGGAGTAACACTGGAGAGTCACTTGTAGAGAAGGATCGGGTACTAATAATCTACATACATCATATGTGCTAGGAGGAGTAACACTGGAGAGTCACTTGTAGAGAAGGATCAGGAAATAATAATCTACATACATCATATGTCCTAGGAGGAGTAACACTGGAGAGTCACTGGTAGAGATGGATCAGGTACTAATAATATACATACATCATATGTCCTAGGAGGAGTAACACTGGAGAGTCACTTGTAGAGAAGGATCGGGTACTAATAATCTACATACATCATATGTTCTAGGAGGAGTAACACTGGAGAGTCAGTTATAGAGAAGGATCAGGTACTAATAATCTATATACATCATATGTCCTAGGGAGAGTAACACTGGAGAGTCACTTGTAGAGAAGGATCAGGTACTAATAATCTACATACATTTATATGTCCTAGGGGGAGTAACACTGGAGAGTCACTTATAGAGAAGGATCAGGTACTAATAATCTATATACATCATATGTCCTAGGGAGAGTAACACTGGAGAGTCACTTGTAGAGAAGGATCAGGTACTAATAATCAACATACATCATATGTCCTAGGAGGAGTATCACTGGAGAGTCACTTGTAGAGAAGGATCAGGTACTAATAATCTACATACATCATATGTCCTAGGAGGAGTAATACTGGAGAGTCACTTGTAGAGAAGGATCGGGTACTAATAATCTACATACATTTATATGTCCTAGGGGGAGTAACACTGGAGAGTCACTTATAGAGAAGGATCAGGTACTAATAATCTATATACATCATATGTCCTAGGGAGAGTAACACTGGAGAGTCACTTGTAGAGAAGGATCAGGTACTAATAATCTACATACATCATATGTCCTAGGAGGAGTATCACTGGAGAGTCACTTGTAGAGAAGGATCAGGTACTAATAATCTACATACATTTATATGTCCTAGGGGGAGAACCAATGGAGAGTAACTTTTAGAGAAGGATCAGGTACTAATAATCTACATACATTTATATGTCCTAGGGGGAGTAACACTGGAGAGTAACTTATAGAGAAGGATCAGGTACTAATAATCTACATACCTCATATGTCCTAGGAGGAGTAACACTGGAGAGTAACTTATAGAGAAGGATCAGGTACTAATAATCTACATACCTCATATGTCCTAGGAGGAGTAACACTGGAGAGTAACTTATAGAGAAGGATCAGGTACTAATAATCTACATACCTCATATGTCCTAGGAGGAGTAACACTGGAGAGTCACTTGTAGAGAAGGATCAGGTACTAATAAACTACATACATCATATGTCCTAGGAGGAAAAACACTGGAGAGTCACCAGTAGAGAAGGATCAGGTACTAATAATCTACATACATCATATGTCCTAGGGGGAGTAACAATGGAGAGTAACTTATAGAGAAGGATCAGGTACTAATAATCAACATACATCATATGTCCTAGGAGGAGTAACACTGGAGAGTCACTTGTAGAGAAGGATCGGGTACTAATAATCTACATACATCATATGTTCTAGGAGGAGTAACACTGGAGAGTCAGTTATAGAGAAGGATCAGGTACTAATAATCTATATACATCATATGTCCTAGGGAGAGTAACACTGGAGAGTCACTTGTAGAGAAGGATCAGGTACTAATAATCTACATACATTTATATGTCCTAGGGGGAGTAACACTGGAGAGTCACTTGTAGAGAAGGATCGGGTGCTAATAATCTACATACATCATATGTCCTAGGGGGAGTAACACTGGAGAGTCACTTATAGAGAAGGATCAGGTACTAATAATCTATATACATCATATGTCCTAGGGAGAGTAACACTGGAGAGTCACTTGTAGAGAAGGATCAGGTACTAATAATCTACATACATCATATGTCCTAGGAGGAGTAACACTGGAGAGTCACTTATAGAGAAGGATCAGGTACTAATAATCTACATACATCATATGTCCTAGGGGGAGTAACACTGGAGAGTCACTTGTAGAGAAGGATCAGGTACTAATAATCTACAGACATCATATGTTCTAGGATGAGTAACACTGGAGAGTCACTTGTAGAGAAGGATCAGATACTAATAATCTATATCCTCATATGTCCTAGGAGGACTAACACTGGAGAGTCACTTGTAGAGAAGGATCAGGTACTAATAATCTACATACATCATATGTTCTAGGACGAGTAACACTGGAGAGTCACTTGTAGAGAAGGATCGGGTACTAATAATCTACATACATCATATGTCCTAGGAGGAGTAACACTGGAGAGTCACTTGTAGAGAAGGATCTGGGTACTAATAATCTACATACATCATATGTCCTAGGAGGAGTAACACAGGAGAGTCACTTGTAGAGAAGGATCAGGTATTAATAATCTACATACATCATATGTTCTAGGAGGAGTAACACTGGAGAGTCACTTGTAGAGAAGGATAAGGTACTAATAATCTACATACATCATATGTCCTAGGAGGAGTAACACTGGAGAGTCACTTGTAGAGAAGGATCAGGTACTAATAATCTACATACATCATATGTCCTAGGAGGAGTAACACTGGAGAGTCACTTGTAGAGAAGGATCAGGTACTAATAATCTACATACATCATATGTCCTAGGAGGAGAAACACTGGGGGAGTCACTTGTAGAGAATGATAAGGTACTAATAATCTACATACATCATATGTCCTAGGAGGAGTCACACTGGAGAGTCACTTGTAGAGAAGGATCGGGTACTAATAATCTACATACATCATATGTCCTAGGAGGAGTAACACTGGGGGGGTGACTTGTAGAGAAGGATCAGGTACTAATAATCTACATACATCATATGTCCTAGGAGGAGTAACACTGGAGAGTTACTTGTAGAAAAGGGTCGGTACTAATGATATACATACATCATATGTCCTAGGAGGAGTCACACTGGAGAGTCACTTGTAGAGAAGGATCGGGTACTAATAATCTACATACATCATATGTCCTAGGAGGAGTAACACTGGGGGAGTCACTTGTAGAGAAGGATCAGGTACTAATAATCTACATACATCATATGTCCTAGGAGGAGTAACACTGGGGGAGTCACTTGTAGAGAAGGATCAGGTACTAATAATCTACATACATCATATGTCCTAGGAGGAGTCACACTGGAGAGTCACTTGTAGAGAAGGATCGGGTACTAATAATCTACATACATCATATGTCCTAGGAGGAGTAACACTGGGGGAGTCACTTGTAGAGAAGGATCAGGTACTAATAATCTACATACATCATATGTCCTAGGAGGAGTCACACTGGAGAGTCACTTATAGAGAAGGATCAGGTAATAATAATCTACATACATCATATGTCCTAGGAGGAGTAACACTGGAGAGTCACTTGTAGAGAAGGATCGGGTACTAATGATATACATACATCATATGTCCAAGGAGGAAACACACTGGAGAGTCACTTCTAGAGAAGGATCGGGTACTAATAATCTACATACATCATATGTCCTAGGAGGAGTAACACTGGAGAGTCACTTCTAGAGAAGGATCGGGTACTAATAATCTACATACATCATATGTCCTAGGAGGAGTAACACTGGAGAGTCACATGTAGAGAAGGATCAGGTACTAATAATCTAGCTACATCATATGTCCTAGGAGGAGTCACACTGAAGAGTCACTTATAGAGAAGGATCGGGTACTAATAATCTACATACATCATATGACCTAGGAGGAGTCACACTGGAGAGTCACTTATAGAGAAGGATGAGGTAATAATAATCTATATACATCATATGTCCTAGGATGAGTAACACTGGAGAGTCAATTGTAGAGGAGGATCAGGTACTAATAATCTACATACATCATATGTCCTAGGAGGAGTAATACTGGAGAGTTACTTGTAAAAAAGGGTCGGTACTAATGATATACATACATCATATATCCTAGGAGAAGTAACACTGGAGAGTCACTTATAAAGAAGGATCAGGTACTAATAATCTACATACATTGTATGTCCTAGGAGGAGTAACACTGGAGAGTCACTTGTAGAGAAGAATCAGATACTAATAATCTACATACATCATATATCCTAGGAGGGGTAACACTGGAGAGTCACTTGTATAGAAGGATCAGGTACTAATAATCTACATACCTCATATGTCCTAGGAGGAGTCAAACTGGAGAGTCACTTATAGAGAAGGATCAGGTAATAATAATCTACATACATCATATGTCCTAGGAGGAGTAACACTGGAGAGTCACTTGTAGAGAAGGATCAGATACTAATAATCTACATACATCATATGTCCTAGGAGGGGTAACACTGGAGAGTCACTTGTATAGAAGGATCAGGTACTAATAATCTACATACCTCTTATGTCCTAGGAGGAGTAACACTGGAGAGATACTTGTATAGAAGGATCAGGTACCAATAATCCACATACATCATATGTCCTAGGAGGAGTAACATTGGAGATTCACTTGTAGAGAAGGATCAGGTACTAATAATCTACATACATCATATGTCCAAGAGAAGAGAAACACTGCGGGAGTCACTTGTAGAGAAGGATCGGGTACTAATAATCTACAGACATCATATGTCCTAGGAGGAGTAACACTGGAAAGTCACTTGTAGAGAAGGATCAGGTACTAATAATCTACATACATCATATGTCCTAGGAGGAGTAACACTGGAGAGTCAATTGTAGAGAAGGATCAGGTACTAATAATCTGCATACATCATATGTCCTAGGAGGAGTAACACTGGAGAGTCACTTGTAGAGAAAGATCAGGTACTAATAATCTACATACATCATATGTCCTAGGAGGGGTAACACTGGAGAGTCACTTGTAGAGAATTGTCGAGTACTAATAATCTACATACATCATATGTCCTAGGGGGAGTAACACTGGAGAGTTACTTGTAGAGAAGGATCAGATACTAATAATCTACATACATCACATGCCCTAGGAGGAGTAACACTGGAGAGTCACTTGTAGAGAAGGATAAGGTACAAATAATCTACATACATCATATGTCCTAGGAGGAGTAACACTGGATAGTTACTTGTAGAGAAGGGTCGGCTACTAATAATCTACATACATCATATGTCCTAGGGGGAATAACACTGGAGAGTCACTTGTAGAGAAGGATCGGGTACTAATAATCTACATATCTCATATGTCCTGGGAGGAGTAACACTGGAGAGTCACTTGTATAGAAGGATCAGGTACCAATAATCCACATACATCATATGTCCTAGGAGGAGTAACATTGGAGAGTCACTTGTAGAGAAGGATCAGGTACTAATAATCTACATACATCATATGTCCAAGGGAAGAGAAACACTGGGGGAATCACTTGTAGAGAAGGATCGGGTACTAATAATCTACAGACATCATATGTCCTAGGAGGAGTAACACTGGAGAGTCACTTGTAGAGAAGGATCAGGTACTAATAATCTGCATACATCATATGTCCTAGGAGGAGTAACACTGGGGGAGTCACTTGTAGAGAAGGATAAGGTACTAATAATCTACATACATCATATGTCCTAGGAGGAGTCACACTGGAGAGTCACTTGTAGAGAAGGATCGGGTACTAAAAATCTACATACATCATATGTCCTAGGAGGAGTAACACTGGGGGAGTCACTTGTAGAGAAGGATCAGGTACTAATAATCTACATACATCATATGTCCTAGGAGGGGTGACACAGGAGAGTCACTTGTAGAGAAGTGTCGAGTACTAATAATCTAAATACATCATATGTCCTAGGGGGAGTAACACTGGAGAGTTACTTTTAGAGAAGGATCAGATACTAATTATCTACATACATCATATGCCCTAGGAGGGGTAACACTGGAGAGTCACTTGTAGAGAAGGATAAGGTACAAATAATCTACATACATCATATGTCCTAGGAGGAGTAACACTGGATAGTTACTTGTAGAGAAGGGTCGGCTACTAATAATCTACATACATCATATGTCCTATGGGGAATAACACTGGAGAGTCACTTGTAGAGAAGGATCGGGTACTAATAATCTACATACATCATATGTCCTAGGAGGAGTCACACTGGAGAGTCACTTGTAGAGAAGGATCAGGTAGTAATAATCTACATACATCATATGTCCTAGGATGAGTAACACTGGAGAGTCACTTGTAGAGAAGGATCAGGTAGTCATAATCTACATACATCATATGTCCTAGGGGGAGTAACACTGGAGAGACACTTATAGAGAAGGATCAGGTACTAATAATCTACATACATCATATGTCCTAGGAGGAGTAACACTGGAGAGTCACTTGTAGAGAAGTATCTGGTACTAATAATCTACATACATCATATGTCCTAGGAGGGGTAACACTGGAGAGTAACTTGTATAGAAGGATCAGGTACTAATAATCTACATACATCATATGTCCTAGAAAGGAGTAACACTGGAGAGTAACTTGTATAGAAGGATCAGGTACTAATAATCTACATACATCATATGTCCTAGAAAGGAGTAACACTGGAGAGTAACTTGTATAGAAGGATCAGGTACTAATAATCTACATACATCATATGTCCTAGAAAGGAGTAACACTGGAGAGTCACTTGTAGAAAAGGATCAGGTACTAATAATCTACATACACCATATGTCCTAGGAGGAGTAACACTGGAGAGTCACTTGTAGAGAAGGGTCGGGTACTAATGATATACATACATCATATGTCCTAGGAGGAGTCACACTGGAGAGTAACTTGTGGAGAAGAATCAGGTACTAATAATCTACATACATCATATGTCCTAGGATGAGTAACACTGGAGAGTCATTTATAGAGAAGGATCAGGTACTAATAATCTACGTACATCGTATGTCCTAGGGGGAGTAACACAGGAGATTCACTTGTAGAGAAGGATCATAAACTAATAATCTACATACATCATATGTCCTGGGAGGAGTAACACTGGAGAGTCACTTGTAGAGAAGGATCGGGTACTAATAATCTACATACATCATATGTCCTAGGAGGAGTAACACTGGAGAGTCACTTGTAGAGAAGGATCAGATACTAATAATCTACATACATCGTATGTCCTAGGGGGAGTAACACAGGAGATTCACTTGTAGAGAAGGATCATAAACTAATAATCTACATACATCATATGTCCTGGGAGGAGTAACACTGGAGAGTCACTTGTAGAGAAGGATCGGGTACTAATAATCTACATACATCATATGTCCTAGGAGGAGTAACACTGGAGAGTCACTTGTAGAGAAGGATCAGATACTAATAATCTACATACATCGTATGTCCTAGGGGGATTTACACTGGAGAGTCACTTGTAGAAAAGGATCAGATACTAATAATCTACATACATCGTATGTCCTGGTAGGAGTAACACTGGAGAGTCACTTGTAGAGAAGGATCGGGTACTAATAATCTACATACATCATATGTCCTGGGAGGAGTAACACTGGAGACAAGATGCATTTTTCAATTCCACAATTTAATTTACCATATCTTATATTAGAAAACGGGAAAAAAAGCTTCTTTGTGTGGCAAAATTGAAAAACAAATCAGAACTCTGCCAAGGTTTTTGGGGTTTTGACATCACAGCATTCACTGTGCGCTAAAAATTACCCGACGTCCTTATTCTGTGGTACCGTGGCTCAATCTGATGAATATGTGGAATATTTGAATGTGACTAATCGCATGAATATGCAGTTTACCAGTAAGATAGACATTGGATGTTAAGGTTAGGGTAAGAGATAGTAATTTCTTATAGGAAAGAGTTCATTGAACAATCGAAGAAGTTAAAAAGATGTTTTTTGCAGAGAGGCTCCCCGAGAATGTGCTTATAGGAAAGCCCTTGCACAGAACGAGGGAACCTTATTAAACGAGTGAGAGACGGATTTTTTCTTTTAATTCCACCCCAATGGCTCCTATTATCAAAAGGGACATTCTAAACAACTGGAAAGTATTGGCCCAGGATGAATCCTTAAAGGAGAACTCCATCCCATTATCAGTCTCAGGAGGAGGAGAACTAGTAAGGATTTTGTAGTAAGGAGTCGCTGCCGAGAAGAGGGACGTAAACCCCACAAGGTAATTTTAGTTGTGGGCATTGCTCCATGTGGAGATTTATGCGCAGATGTAAGTACCTTAAAATAGGAGGTGAGGCACTTCATATTCCGCAAGACACAACTTGTGGTACGTGTTATTTTTTGCCCGTGTGGTAGGTTTTATATAAACCATAAGATGTCTGCATGTGAGATGGGAACCTAGGAGGCCCATAGAGAAGACTAGGAGCGTCTAGATTGATAGAACACGTACATGAAGCGAGAAATGATGTCCTGGCGTGTGCAGGAATAGCGATGGTCGTGGTGGGGACAGAAGCCGGACACCACTACAAGGAGAAGCTTCGTGGATTATCCAGACAAATGCAATGCATCTTTGGGGTTAAATGAGGAGCGGTACGATTTAGCGGTATTTGTATAGGTTTGTTTTTGTGCTGTTTTTTATTTGAGTTGTTTTATGTAGTGATGGTGACGTAGCTGGCGTCGGGGTATTGTACGTGTATGCGCCAGCGTTGTCATGTTGAGGCCTGAGGAAGAGCAGGAAGCGTGAATCGGCTGCTGCCTTTTGCTGTGCGTTTCCCGCATCCACCGTGTTTTAATGGAACGATAAAAGCTGCAGGAAGAATATCGGTGAGCGCCGCCGTTTTCTTCTACATGATGTTGATTTAAGAGTTGAAGCTGAGGGCCCGCTAAGCACCGCCGGAGATCACAAACGTACGCAGGAGTAGTCCACATATGCTTATGGTCCACTCTGGGCGTGCCGACCGCCTCGCTACATATTTACGTAGGTCAACCACTTTAGTGACGCTAATTCACAACCATGGGGGACCACGGACAACCCCTTTAAGGCTGTTTCTTATCGCTTTTCTCAGTCACAGTTGTGTCTAATTTCTGACCTGACATTTCTAGGCCATGATGTTTAGTATGAGAAGAAACACGATTTTCTGGTCTTCAGAAAACTTACGATTTATTTTCAAATTTACTATTTCACTTATTTTCTTCCTCTTTTCTCAACGACTGAGGCACTCAACTGTTCAACCACAAGGATGGTGCAGGAAGCCAGAATGTGTGACTTCACGCTTGTGGGATGTGACAGATCGAGGGTCCCACGCCACGTTGAGCCCAATCTATTCAGAAGACAGTAGTGATGTTCATGACGTAGGGGAGTCACGGTACAGTAGACAGTGGTGGAACGTGTGTGGCTCCCGGAGCCTCCAGAGATCACTGCCTCAAAATGTACACTGATACCCCACCTGAGCCACAGTCCACGACAAGTCCTGAAAGGCCACAGGCTGAATAACAACTAATACTGCTTGGTCCGAGAAGAATTCTGTTCTCAAGCCATCCACACCAGAAAGAGGAAGTCCCCCTCACCAGATAGCTATTAGTGGAAGCTGAAATGCAAATGAATAAAGAACAACAAAAAAAACTAACAATGTGTGTGCTTTCCGGGTCTTATGACGAAGACTGATTTCCCTACTATATGCCCCAAATATCACTGCTATAATTAGATTCCTTACATCTGCATTTAGGTTACACAGAAAATAATATATAATCATTCAATCAAATTATACACCTTATATATAGCATTCTACTTATAGAAATAGCTTTACACTCCAGAGCTGCACTCACTATTCTGCTGGTGCAGTCATTGTGTACATTACTTATCCTGTACTGATCCTGAGTTACATCCTGTATTATACTCCAGAGCTGCACTCGCTATTCTGCTGGTGCAGTCACTGTGTACATACATTACTTATCCTGTACTGATCCTCAGTTACATCCTGTATTATACACCAGAGCTGCACTCACTATTCTGCTGGTGCAGTCATTGTGTACATTACTTATCCTGTACTGATCCTGAGTTACATCCTGTATTATACTCCAGGGCTGCACTCACTATTCTGCTGGTGCAGTCACTGTGTATGTACATTACTTATCCTGCACTGATCCTGAGTTACATCCTGTATTATACTCCAGAGCTGCACTCACTATTCTGCTGGTTCAGTCACTGTGTACATACATTACTTATCCTGTACTGATCCTGAGTTACATCCTGTATTATACTCCAGAGCTGCACTCACTATTCTGCTGGTGCAGCCACTGTGTACATACATTACTTATCCTGTACTGATCCTGAGTTACATCCTGTATTATACTCCAGAGCTGCACTCACTATTCTGCTGGTGCAGCCACTGTGTACATACATTACTTATCCTGTACTGATCCTGAGTTACATCCTGTATTACACTCCAGAGCTGCACTCACTATTCTGCTGGTGCAGTCACTGTGTACATACATTACTTATCCTGTACTGATCCTGAGTTACATCCTGTATTATACTCCAGGGCTGCACTCACTATTCTGCTGGTGCAGTCACTGTGTACATACATTACTTATCCTGTACTGATCCTGAGTTACATCCTGTATTATACTCCAGAGCTGCACTCACTATTCTGCTGGTGCAGTCACTGTGTACATACATTACTTATCCTATACTGATCCTGAGGTACACCCTGTATTATACTCCAGAGCTGCACTCACTATTCTGCTGGTGGAGTCACTGTGTACATACATTACTTATCCTGCACTGATCCTGAGTTACATCCTGTATTATACTCCAGAGCTGCACTCACTATTCTGCTGGTGCAGTCACTGTGTACATACATTACTTATCCTATACTGATCCTGAGTTACATACTGTATTATACTCCAGAGCTGCACTCACTATTCTGCTGGTGGAGTCACTGTGTACATACATTACTTATCCTGTACTCATCCTGAGTTACATCCTGTATTATACTCCAGAGCTGCACTCGCTATTCTGCTGGTGCAGTCACTGTGTACATACATTACTTATCCTGTACTGATCCTGAGGTACACCCTGTATTATACTCCAGAGCTGCACTCACTATTCTGTTGGTGCAGTCACTGTGTACATACATTACTTATCCTGTACTGATCCTGAGTTACATACTGTATTATACTCCAGAGCTGCACTCACTATTCTGCTGGTGCAGTCACTGTGTACATACATTACTTATCCTGTACTGATCCTGAGTTACATACTGTATTATACTCCAGAGCTGCACTCACTATTCTGCTGGTGCAGTCACTGTGTACATACATTACTTATCCTGTACTGATCCTGAGTTACATCCTGTATTATACTCCAGAGCTGCACTCACTATTCTGCTGGTGGAGTCACTGTGTACATACAATACTTATCCTGTACTGATCCTGAGTTACATCCTGTATTATACTCCAGAGCTGCACTCACTATTCTGCTGGTGCAGTCACTGTGTACATACATTACTTATCCTATACTGATCCTGAGTTACATACTGTATTATACTCCAGAGCTGCACTCACTATTCTGCTGGTGGAGTCACTGTGTGTAACAGACCGTTGCTGCAGACAAGGGGTAAAAACCGTTTAGGCGATCGGCCCCCTTTACAGAGATATAGGCCCAGCTACTGCAGAACACCAAACTCCCGAACTGGATACAAAATAGCACTCCAACTCCCGTACTGGAACCTCCCAAATAGCTGCTAGCAGACGAACAGGAAAAGCAGACAATCAGCTTACACTCCTGGCAATCAGTCTCTAACAGCATACAGTGAATCCCCCCAAGAACGAGACGAGGCTCCGTATTGATGGTAAACAGGAATTCTCACATTTATTAACGGCTACCTGCCTGGTATTTATCCAGGTCTCCCACCTGGTGGACACTCCCTAGGGGACCAGAAGGAAGACTGCGACACGGGATACAGCAGCCAATCACACACATTGGGACAATACAGACACCCCCAGCATATCCTCCCCTCTGCCTGTGATACCATCACCCTACATGGGTAATGCAATCATCACAGGCAGACGAATACACAATGTCTTCTGTCCTGGAGACAATTGAGGAGTCATTCAATTATCTCTCAGGACAAAGGGAAATCGCCAATACACATGTGGGGACAATAGGACAGACATCACTATTCAATATACAATGTCCCACCCTTTACAATACACACAGACATTTCAGAGACAAGACTCCATTATGCACATGGGGACACAGAACAAGCATTACTGATAAAATACACCAGGTAAGACACATTACATTAAAACTATACATTTAACATATCCCCAGATAGCTCAGGTCTGAGCGCACATTATTAAGTGAATGGCGCTCAGACCACACGAATCACAGTTTAATCGCCATGGAGCCAAAGTCTTTACAGTCAGTTTCATACGAATGGGCTCCATGGGATTCCTATCTGGGGTATAACACATTCAACCAAAACTACCGAACCCCAGGCAGAAAAGCACGAATTAAGCTTTTCTGCAGGTAAAAAGATGTCTTTTAACAGGGGGCCATAGTCCAAAGGCAGCAGGCGAGCAACCAGGTTTCTCCAATGCAATGTGGCGAGATTGGTCTCGTCACATCTCTCCCCTTTTCCAAACAGACTAACAGGGTATCTGACCTCCTGCCGGTCAGTGCCCTTGTTAGTCCAGCAGCCCACCCACAAAACACAATCAACAGCACAGCCCACCCACAATAAATAGTTACTGCAACTGGGTAGAGGAGAAGCTTGTCCATGTCCAGGTGCCTCACCACGGCTGTGCTGGAGTACGGGTACGCTGACTTGGTGGGGTGCTGCATGGGCAGAGACCCGCGTCACTCTGCCCTGTTGCCAGCGCTACTGGGAGGGTAGCCTGGTTGAAGCCTGGTTGTTGGAGGGGAGACCGACTGTCTCCCCTTTAGATATACAGTCCTGCTGCTGGAGACCGACTGTCTCCCCTTTGGTTACACAGCTCTGCTGCTGGGGAAAGGAGACTGAGCTCTCTATTCCCTGCCCATTAGTGATCCGCCGCTGGGGAGAGGTGGTAGTAAGCTCCTCTCCCATACATACCTTCCTCCTCAGTGGAGGGAGACCGACTGTCTCTCCTCCCAATACAGAGTCCTGCTGCTGGAGAAAGGAGACTGGGCTCTCTATTCCCTGCTGGTTACTCTGCCGCTGGGGACTGGAGACCGGGCTCCCAATTCCCAACAAATAATACTGCCGCTGGGGAATGGAGACCGGGCTCCCAATTCCCGAAAAATCACGCTGCTGCTGTGGGGCAGGAACAACTACCTCTGCCCCTGTAGCTCAGCCTGCCGCTGGGGAATGGAGCTCAGGCTCCCAATTCCCTGTAATATCTCCCGCTGGGGAATGGAGCTCAGGCTCCCAATTCCCTGCAATATCTCCCGCTGGGGAATGGAGCTCAGGCTCCCAATTCCCTGCAATATCTCCCGCTGGGGAATGGAGCTCAGGCTCCCAATTCCCTGCAATACCGGTGGAGAGACCTCGGTCCCATCTCCACCTGCCGCCTGGGGTTCCTCCCAGTAAATTTCAATAATATCTTCCCAGCGGAATGGGTCTGGAACTGGATCTGTCACCTTGCTGTCCTGCTGAGCCTTCCCAATGGAGTGGAAGAGATCTCGGTAGTCCTGCTCCAGTTCCCACTCCAGGGTTGCTAGGTGAGCCAGGTCTTGCTCTACCTCATGGGGGTCATCCCCGTCATGCCTAGCCTCCCTCTCGTAGAAAATGTCCTGAAGTCTGTTCTGCGCAGGACTCCCGAAGTCAGGCTCTGCAAAGGACTCCCATAACAAGCCAGAACCATCAAACTCCTCTCCCTCTGGCTTGTCATGCTCGGCTGTCCAGGGTATATACTGTGCCATATACCACCAGAGCGCCTGGTAGGCATCCTCCAGCCATAGCTCCTGCCATACCCGGTGCTCTAGTTCCTTCACCCATTCATCCAGGGGCTGCTCTCCCAGAAAGGGCAGCCGCAGGGCCACTTGCTTCTGCCACCGCTGCTCTTCACTGGGGAGACTCTCACCCCGCTGGTATTGTACATTGTCCAGGGCCTGGTACCAGATGCCTTTCCTTAATGCATCCCGGCCATCCAGGTCCTCCTCCTCGTATGACACTGCTGGTTCCATTCTGGTGCTTTTAGGGTCGCTGTACTGGGACATGCGTTGCCCCCACTTGTAAATCCAAGGAAATGGTGTCTCCTGTAGCTGTCCTTCTGGCTGTAGGAACGATCCCGCTGCTCGCCACCAATTGTAACGGACCGTTTCTGCAGACAAGGGGTAAAAACCGTTTAGGCGATCGGCCCCTTTACAGAGATATAGGCACAGCTACTGCAGAACACCAAACTCCCGAACTGGATACAAAATAGCACTCCAACTCCCGTACTGGAACCTCCCAAATAGCTGCTAGCAGACGAACAGGAAAAGCAGACAATCAGCTTACACTCCTGGCAATCAGTCTCTAACAGCATACAGTGAATCCCCCAAGAACGAGACGAGGCTCCGTATTGATGGTAAACAGGAATTCTCTCATTTATTAACGGCTACCTGCCCGAGTATTTATCCAGGTCTCCCACCTGGTGGACACTCCCCTAGAGGACCAGAAGGAAGACTGCGACACGGGATACAGCAGCCAATCACACACATTGGGACAATACAGACACCCCCAGCATATCCCTCCCCTCTGCCTGTGATACAATCACCCTACATGGGTAATGCAATCATCACAGGCAGACGAATACACAATGTCTTCTGTCCTGGAGACAATTGAGGAGTCATTCAATTATCTCTCAGGACAAAGGGAAATCGCCAATACACATGTGGGGACAATAGGACAGACATCACTATTCAATACACAATGTCCCACCCTTTACAATACACAGACATTTCAGAGACAAGACTCCATTATGCACATGGGGACACAGAACAAGCATTACTGATAAAATACACCAGGTAAGACACATTACATTAAAACTATACATTTAACATATCCCCAGATAGCTCAGGTCTGAGCGCACATTATTAAGTGAATGGCGCTCAGACCACACGAATACAGTTTAATCGCCATGGAGCCAAAGTCTTTACAGTCAGTTTCATACGAATGGGCTCCATGGGATTCCTATCTGGGGTATAACACATTCAACCAAAACTACCGAACCCCAGGCAGAAAAGCACGAATGAAGCTTTTCTGCAGGTAAAAAAGATGTCTTTTAACAGGGGGCCATAGTCCAAAGGCAGCAGGCGAGCAACCAGGTTTCTCCAATGCAATGTGGCGAGATTGGTCTCGTCACACTGTGTACATACATTACTTATCCTGTACTCATCCTGAGTTACATCCTGTATTATACTCCAGAGCTGCACTCGCTATTCTGCTGGTGCAGTCACTGTGTACATACATTACTTATCCTGTACTGATCCTGAGTTACATCCTGTATTATACCCCAGAGCTGCACTCACTGTTCTGCTGGTGCAGTCACTGTGTACATACATTACTTATCCTGTACTGATCCTGAGGTACACCCTGTATTATACTCCAGAGCTGCACTCACTATTCTGTTGGTGCAGTCACTGTGTACATACATTACTTATCCTGTACTGATCCTGAGTTACATCCTGTATTATACTCCAGAGCTGCACTCACTATTCTGCTGGTGCAGTCACTGTGTACATACATTACTTATCCTGTACTGATCCTGAGTTACATCCTGTATTATACTCCAGAGCTGCACTCACTATTCTGCTGGTGGAGTCACTGTGTACATACATTACTTATCCTGTACTGATCCTGAGTTACATCCTGTATTATACTCCAGAGCTGCACTCACTATTCTGCTGGTGCAGTCACTGTGTACATACATTACTTATCCTGTACTGACCCTGAGTTACATCCTGTATTATACTCCAGAGCTGCACTCACTATTCTGCTGGTGCAGTCACTGTGTACATACATTACTTATCCTGTACTGATCCTCAGTTACATCCTGTATTATACTCCAGAGCTGCACTCACTATTCTGCTGGTGGAGTCACTGTGTACATACATTACTTATCCTGTACTGATCCTGAGTTACATACTGTATTATACTCCAGAGCTGCACTCACTATTCTGCTGGTGCAGTCACTGTGTACATACATTACTTATCCTGTACTGACCCTGAGTTACATCCTGTATTATACTCCAGAGCTGCACTCACTATTCTGCTGGTGCAGTCACTGTGTGCATACATTACTTATCCTGTACAGATCCCGAGTTACATCTTGTATTATACCCCAGAGCTGCACTCACTATTCTGCTGGTGCAGTGACTGTGTACATACATTACTTATCCTGTACTGATCCTGAGTTATATCCTGTATTATACTCCAGAGCTGCACTCACTATTCTGCTGGTGCAGTCACTGTGTATGTACATTACTTCTCCTGTACTGACCCTGAGTTACATCCTGTATTATTCTCCAGAGCTGCACTCACTATTCTGCTGGTGCAGTCACTGTGTACATACATTACTTATCCTGCACTGATCCTGAGTTATATCCTGTATTATACTCCAGAGCTGCACTCACTATTCTGCTGGTGCAGTCACTGTGTATGTACATTACTTCTCCTGTACTGACCCTGAGTTACATCCTGTATTATACTCCAGAGCTGCACTCACTATTCTTCTGGTGCAGTCACTGTGTACATACATTACTTATCCTGTACTGATCCTGAGTTACATCCTGTATTATACTCCAGAGCTGCACTCACTATTCTGCTGGTGCAGTCACTGTGTATGTACATTACTTCTCCTGTACTGACCCTGAGTTACATCCTGTATTATACTCCAGAGCTGCACTCACTATTCTTCTGGTGCAGTCACTGTGTACAAACTGTATGTGTCAGGTACGTTCTAGTGGCTGTAGATAATTAGAGATGATTGAAGTTTTGAAAAATAAAATTCAGCTGATTCATCGAAGTCTGCTAAGAAAATTGATTATTTACAAAATAATGTGTCACAAATCGCTATAATTTGCGTATACCCTTATGTGGCTGAGGGGATTTATGGAGTGGACTGCTGCAGTAAGCCCGCTCAATAGGTGGTGTTTGCTGGCTGTATCATACTGCCAAACCCCATTGTTTAACCCCTCAGATGCTGTGATCACCATGATCGCGGCATCTGTGGGGTAAGGCAGAGTTAGGCTCCATTCACACGACCGTATGTTGTCCGCAAAAAAATGGATCCGTTTTTTTGTGGATTAGATGCTGTCCCATTCACTTTTATTCCATTGCACAGCTCAGCAAAAAAAATGAAACATGTCCTATACCTAAATCAGGACATGGCCCTATTGAAGTCTATGGATCAGCAAAAAAACGGAATCCAATCTGTTTTTTTGCGGACACGGATCCGTTTTTTTGCGGTCAACATACGGTCGTATGATCGGACCCTCGCTGTGAAATCGTGGGGCTCCGATTGGTTATCATAGCAGCCTGGATGCTTGTGAAGCTTCCAATAGCTGCCATGGTAACCTCCCTGCTGTGCTGTGCACGAGGCACAGGGAGTGCGTCAAAATGCTATTCACCCTAATAGATCTCTGTTAGGGTGAACAGAAAAAGAGATCAAAAGATCTAGCCCGCACACGGGGTTAAAAGTTGTCACTGTAAAAGTAAAAAAAAATTAAAAAAATTTTAAGTTTAAATTGCCACTCTTTCCCAATTTTGCATATTGTAAGTAGAGATGAGCGGGTTTCATATTTTGAAATTCATTCACGCTTTGTTTACTAGTAAAAGGTAAATTGCGTTATGGATTCCGTTACCACGGACCATAACGCATTTCTATGACGGAATGCATAAGGGAATGCCTTTAGAGAAATTCTGTTATTCATTCCGTCATAATAGAAGTCTATGGGCTGTATGACGGATCCGTCCCGTTTCCGGTATGCCGGTGAGTCCGCTCCTGATCCTGAGTCCTCTCCTGATCCCGAGTCCTCTCCTGATCCCGAGTCCTCTCCTGATCCTGAGTCCTCTCCTGATCCCAAATCCTCTCCTGATCCCAAGTCCTCTCTTGATCCCGAGTCATCTCTTGATCCCGAGTCCTCTCCTGATCCCGAGCCCTCTGCTGATGCCGAGTCCTCTCCTGATCCCGAGCCCTCTGCTGATGCCGAGTCCTCTCCTAATCCCGAGTCCTCTCCTGATCCCGAGTCCTCTCCTGATCCCGAGTCCTCTCCTGATCCCGAGTCCTCTCCTGATCCTGAGTCCTCTCCTGATCCTGAGTCCTCTCCTGACCTAGAGTCCTCTCCTAATCCCGAGTCATCTCTTGATCCCGAGTCCTCTCCTGATCCCGAGTCCTCTCCTGATGCCGAGTCCTCTCCTGATCGCGAGTCCTCTCCTGATCGCGAGTCCTCTCCTGATCGCGAGTCCTCTCCTGATCGCGAGTCCTCTCCTGATCGCGAGTCCTCTCCTGATCGCGAGCCCTCTCCTGATCCCGAGCCCTCTCCTGATCCCAAGCCCTCTCCTGATCCCGAGTCCTCTCCTGATCCCGAGCCCTCTCATGATGCCAAGACCTCTCCTGATCCCGAGTCCTCTCCTGATCCCGAGTCCTCTCCTGATCCCGAGTCCTCTCCTGATCCCGAGTCCTCTCCTGATCCCGAGTCCTCTCCTGATCCCGAGTCCTCTCCTGATCTCGAGTCCTTTCCTGATCCTTAGCCCTCTCCTGATCCCAAGCCCTCTCCAGATCCCGAGCCCTCTCCAGATCCCGAGTCCTCTCCAGATCCCGAGTCCTCTCCAGATCCCGAGTCCTCTCCAGATCCCGAGTCCTCTCCAGATCCCGAGTCCTCTCCAGATCCCGAGTCCTCTCCTGATCCTGAGTCCTCTCCTGCATAACGGAAATGGGACGGATCCGTCATACAGCCCATAGACTTCTAATATGACGTAATGAATAACAGAATTTCTCTAAAGGCATTCCCTTATGCATTCCGTCATAGAATTGCATTATGGTCCATGGTAACATAATCCATAAAACAGCTCATCGTTTACCAGTAAACGAATCACAAATGAATTTCATAACCAGTGATTCGCTCATCTCTAATTGTAAGGGATCGCTCTCTCAAGCAGGACGACGATGACAGACCCCTCATCAGACAGCGGGCACTTCAGCAGTACAGGAGACCATCCCAGTTATACTGTCACTGGGAGAGATGAGGTTCCAGCACAACAAAGCGTAAAACAAAACCTGCCCATCTGGGCTCTACCTAATACACAGGCAATTCCTCTCTCATCTATAGAGTCCTGTTCACACCAGGGAAGTTCAGGCTGCACGCACCTCATGGTCAGCCATATACAAGTTTGTTATCGCTGTATTTGTATAGAGCCTCAGAATAAGGCCTCATGCACACGACCGTTGTTTGTTTCCGCGTCCATTCCGTTTTTTTTCACGGATAGGATGCTTCCCCATTCATTTCAATGGGTCCGTCAAAAAATGCGAATGGTCAACCGTTTTTGCTCCGCATCCGTGGTCCGTGTTTTCATTCCGTCAAAAAAATAGTGCATGTCCTATTTTTTTCACGTTTGCGGACAAGGATAGGCATTTTTACAATGAATCTGCCATAAAAATCGGATCCGTCAAAAAAAACGGTCCGTCATCCGTTTTTTTTGACGGACGCAAAATTTGCAGGAGGAGCGGACGCGGAGGCAGGCAACGGTCGTGTGCATGTAGCCTAAGGACGTTATGTCATTTTTAGAGTAAAGTGAGCACCATGATGTGAAAACCCCAAAAACTTTTTTTTTTAAATTTGACCCCAAAAATAATTTTTTCCCCCCATTTTCTAATAACAGACGCGTTCCCGCGCTTCTTACTTTTGCTTTGTAACATGTGCCGCAGCCATTTTAGGAAAACCTGATTCTTTACCACGAAGTGCAAAGAAATTCGACTTTGTTGCAAATCGAAGTTTTCCTAAACTTCGGACAGAATTCTGCTTCGAATGCTTCGCTTTGCTGAACACTTGCTATAATATACACCGTATTAATATCAGTCTATAGGTGGAGATTAGAGAGGAGCGAACCCAGTTTATAATGCTATGAATGAGCCAATCAGCAGGGAGGTGACCTAGCGAAACGCAGGGACGTAGCTAAAGGTAGATGGGCCCTGGTGCAAGAGCCCCCCTTCTCCCCACCCCCTCAGTGCTTTGTGGCCAGGGGCAGGGGAGCACCTAACCTTTCTACTGCCTGAGGTAAAAACTAAAACGCCCCCCCATGCTAACTTCTCAAACTAACCCCCTACCTCCATCCCTACTATGAAGGGGTTCTCCTCTTTTTACTATTTATGACCTATCCCTTTGCACGTCAAAAGAGAGCTGCCATCTCTGCTCTGTTTACCTGCTGGCCGCAGCAGTATCGGTGGTGAGCAGGTGTAATTACAAGTATGGCGTCCCCATTCACTGCTATGGGACGGCTCCGTCTGTTCAAGCGAATACCACAGAGCCGTCACATGGAAGTCAATAGTAAAAAGCGAACAACCCCTTTAAAGACATACTTGGAAAACATTACATACCGCGCTACAGAACATTCAGAGCCACATATGTACCTCTTACATCCAGTGATGTCTCCTCTCTGATGTAGACAGTCTCTTTTCTCATCTTCTCCATTCAGACCAGACCACCTTGATGGCTTCTTTCAGCCATCTCTTGTCTCTGCTGAGTATGACAAACAGACATCTTAGTTTCCTACTTTTCCATCATCCTCCCACCTTTGGAATGCCCCATCCTGCTTCCCCCCCCATTAGACCTACAGACCCCCTATATCAGACCTCAGACAGACCCCCATTAGACATCTAGACCCCATATTAGATCTCGGACCTGACCCCCGTTTGACCTCTAGACCCCCATATTAGACCTCAGACCAGACCCTCATTAGACCTTCAGACCCTCATTAGACCTCCTGACTCCCATATCAGACCCCCATAAGACCTTGAGCCTGACTGTACATCCTGAAGCTGCTAGCAGCCAGGCCACTAGAACGCGGGCCCTGAGAAGAGCAAGCAGGGAGGAGGGGTAAGTACAGCGCTCACAGCTTTCCACTGCACCGCCTCCTGCAGACTAGTAAGCACTTCCATAAAAAACCACAGTGCCACTGGTAAGGGGGGCCCTGCAACGCTGAACGCCATTCTGTGCTGGGTCTTACAGTATCAGAACAGTACATCTTAGGGAGTCAGGGAGAGTCAGAAATCAAACTGCCAGAGGGAGTAAAGGGAAAGTCTAGAATTACAAAGAAGAAGAAGAATAGTGTGTGTATAATAGGGACAGGCAGGGAAAGCTGTCAGCCAGGGAGTGAGGGGCTGAGGCTGGATGTGCCTCCTAGCAGAGCTGCAGCAGATGCAAACCTCAAAAGCAGCGACCAGCAGAGACATAATTTTTTTCCCATTTGAACAGAATACAGTTTTTTTTTTCCAATCCTGAATTCAAGTCTTCGTGTGGGAGAAAACAACCTCAATACAACAGTACAGCACGTGTTTTACAATCCCGAGGATAGATAGTATTTAAATCTAATTGAAACACATGAAAAAGTAGTCTGAAATCTGTGTCAGGACATCTCCAGACAGTTCAAGTGTTGGTGTGGGGGGAAGAATCGCACAGTAGGTGACAACTTGGGTTTTTACACTCGAGAAAGCGTTCTTCTAAATCTGGATATTGGAACACGCAGAAGATATTAGGCCCAAATCTGTCACTGGCGCAGATATTGCATTATTTCCAAAGTAATTTGTCAGTAGCAGGGTGAGGACTTTTAACCCCTTATTTCGTTTTTTCTATCCATAACTTTTTTAGTTTTCCATTTACATAACAATGAGTTTTTTATTTTTTTTTGAGGGATAACTTAATTTAACGTGCCTTGTATTTGAAATCGTGAAAAAAAAAGTTGTATAAGGTTTTTTGGGTTTTGACATTACAGCGTTCACAGTGCGCTAAAAATGACATGTCGTTATTCTGCAGCTCAATAGGATTGCGGTGGTACCAAGTTTGTACAGTTTTTTGTTTTTTTACTTTTAAAAAATATAAATCTTTTTTTTTTTTTTTTTTTTTTTTATTTCTTTGCATTGCAATTTTCTGACAGCCATAGCATTTTTATTTTCTACGGGACAAACTCGTTTTTATTGGTGTGCGTACAACTTTTTGATCACCAGTATTCAACTTTTTTGGGGGGGGACAAAGTGAGAAATCACTTTTGATTTTTTTCTGTTACAGCGTATACCACAAAGGAAAATTTTTAGAACCTTTTAATAGTTCTGACATTTCAAATGTGGCTATACCTAAACTGTTTATTTTATTATTGTTTATATATTTTTATATGTAAAATTTGAACTTTTAATATTATTGTTTTTAAAAATAAAATATTTTACCTTATAACTTTTAGCCCCCTTGGGGGGCTACAACCTGGAATCTTTTAATCCCTTATCCCATTTACCATATTTGAGACCTATCATGGTGAATTATATTCTGACATGCTCCCTGCTGAGCCATGCCTTGTGCACAGCTTAGCAGAGAGGTTACTATGACTGGCCTGAGAAGCCTCAGCAGGGAGCCATGGTAACTGATCAGAGCCTCACTGTAGGGGCTCCGTTCATCAGGCAGAGGAAGCCGCATCCCTCTGCCTTACCTCCCAGATTCGCCTCTCTGTCTTTATATTCTAGAAAAGCAGACTTGCAAACCCTTGCATACTTTGACTGTGTAAATTAGCCAAATGTCAGGACTATGAAAGGGTTCCTAACAAAAGACGCAGAGCCAGAATGTGGGTAGTAGCAGCACCGCTACCCGGCGGGAAGTAGTGGTAGTAGTAGTGGTAGTAGTAGTGGTAGTAGTGGTAGTATTAGTGGTAGAAGTGGTAGTAGTAGTGGTAGTAGTAGTGGTAGTAGTGGTGGTGGTAGTAGTGGTAGTAGTGGTAGTAGTGGTAGTAGTGGTGGTAGTAGTGGTGGTAGTAGTGGTAGTAGTAGTGGTAGTAGTAGTAGTAGTAGTGGTGGTAGTAGTGGTAGTAGTAGTAGTGGTGGTAGTAATGGTAGTGGTGGTAGTAGTAGTGGTAGTAGTGGTAGTAGTGGTAGTAGTGGTAGTAGTGGTAGTAGTAGTAGTAGTAGTAGTGGTAGTAGTGGTAGTAGTGGTGGTAGTAGTGGTAGTAGTGGTGGTAGTAGTGGTAGTAGTGGTAGTAGTAGTAGTAGTGGTAGTAGTAGTGGTGGTAGTAGTGGTAGTAGTAGTAGTAGTGGTAGTAGTAGTGGTAGTAGTAGTGGTGGTAGTAGTGGTAGTAGTAGTAGTAGTGGTAGTAGTAGTGGTAGTAGTAGTGGTAGTAGTGGTAGTAGTAGTGGTAGTAGTGGTAGTAGTGGTAGTAGTGGTAGTAGTGGTAGTAGTAGTAGTAGTAGTGGTAGTAGTGGTGGTAGTAGTGGTAGTAGTGGTAGTAGTTGGCCGCAGTTGTTCCTGCTAGCTTCTGAAATGAACAACATTATAGACTAGTTGAGGAGAAAGAGAATGAGATTGTGGATTGGATGGCTCACTTCTCCTCTCAGTTGCAGCAGGATGACGTGACGGTGTCTTCGGAGTCCAACACCGTGCCATGGAACCAGAGGTCACAGCGTTAGTCCTGCTCCTCCTCCTTGCAGCCCCAGAGAAGTCTTTACTGCCCCTTCCTAATGGGACGTCTTCCTTTTTTACCTAAGAAATGGCAAGAAAACCCCACCACACCCTACGGCATAGGAGGAGAGATTTTCTTTTGACAACTTGTGTGAGATCAGTCAGCATTTGTACTGCCATAATGAGGAGGTGGAGGAGGAGGCTGGGGACCCCATGCATTTGGTAGTGGGAATGGTGGCACCTGTAGCCATGGTATTTCCGGTGGGGACAGTGACAGTGGCAGTTGGGGCTGGAGTATATGTACGAGCAGTGGAAAGCCTTGAACGATTTTGTCATGCACCAGACCAGTGGCAGTGGCAGCTCATCCAAGACGCCTGTCGGGTGCTGAATCCCTTTGAAGAGGCCAAAAAATTTGCCAGTAGGGACAACTGCAGCATCAACTATGTCACCCCCCTCATATTTAATAGATGCTGACACTCATGAAGCAAGGGACGACGGCAGAAGAACAGCTAAACCAGTGTGCTTTTTTACTGGAGGAATTCGGGTACAAAACAATAAAGGCGAAGCATAGGGCTGGCTTCTCCAGTCTCCTCCCTAGGACGAGGCATAGGGCTGGCTTCTCCAGTCTCCTCCCTGAGACGAGGCATAGGGCTGGCTTCTCCAGTCTACTCCTAGGACGAGGTACAGGGCTGGCTTCTCCAGTCTACTCCTAGGACGAGGTACAGGGCTGGCTTCTCCAGTCTCCTCCCTAGGACGAGGCATAGGGCTGGCTTCTCCAGTCTCCTCCCTAGGACGAGGCATAGGGCTAGCTTCTCCAGTCTCCTCCTAGGACAAGGTATAGGGCTGGCTTCTCTAGTCTCCTCCTAGGACAAGGCATAGGGCTGGCTTCTCCAGTCTCCTCTGTAGGATGAGATATAGGGCTGGCTTCTCTAGTCTCCTCCTAGGACGAGGCATAGGGCTGGCTTCTCTAGTCTCCTCTGTAGGTTGAGGTATAGGGCTGGCTTCTGTAGTCTCCTCCTAGGACGAGGCATAGGGCTGGCTTCTCCAGTCTCCTCTGTAGGACGAGGTATAGGGCTGGATTCTCTAGTCTCCACCTGGGATGAGGCATAGGGCTGGCTTCTCCAGTCTCCTCTGTAGGACGAGGTATAGAGCTGGATTCTCTAGTCTCCACCTGGGATGAGGCATAGGGCTGGCTTCTCTAGTCTCCACCTGGGATGAGGCATAGTGCTGGCTTCTCCAGTCTCCTCCTAGGACAAGGTATAGGGCTGGCTTCTCTAGTCTCCTCCTAGGACGAGGCATAGGGCTGGCTTCTCCAGTCTCCTCTGTAGGATGAGGTATAGGGCTGGCTTCTCTAGTCTCCTCTGTAGGTTGAGGTATAGGGCTGGCTTCTCTAGTCTCCTCCTAGGATGAGGCATATGGCTGGCTTCTCCAGTCTCCTCTGTAGGATGAGGTATAGGGCTGGCTTCTCTAGTCTCCTCTGTAGGTTGAGGTATAGGGCTGGCTTCTCTAGTCTCCTCCTAGGATGAGGCATAGGGATGGCTTCTCCAGTCTCCTCTGTAGGACGAGGTATAGGGCTGGCTTCTCTAGTCTCCTTCCTGGCAGAAGAAGGGTGTGATGTTGAGGAAATGCCCGAGCTAGCTGTCTCACTCTTTATCTCTCTCTCTCTCTCTCTCTCTCAGAAGGCTGGTACCCTGGCCAAAGGCTGGGTAAACTAAAACCTTCTAGTGGGAGGGGTGGAGTGGAGAAACTCAGCACAAACAGATACAATGTTACACTTTCCGTCTCTCATATACTTGCATTAGCGCTTCAGTGATACTCAATGGCAATGACAGCAGGTTTTCCAGGCAAAAACAGGTTTTCAGACATAACAACAAAGCTAAACCAGACATTCACAAGGTCAGTCTGTCTGGTTTTGGTGGTAAACAAGTCTGGCCTTTTCCCTCCAAAACATGGTCTTCTATAAACCTTATGGCAGCTGTGGAAAATTATCAGCTTCTCATTATTAGCTAGAACGTCCCAAAAGTCTCTCTTTGTTAATTAACCCTTTCTATGGTGCTGTGCAAAAACAATGCAAATGAACAGGATATATATGACAACATATAAAATGTGGTCACACAGTATTAAACAGTATAAGTCAATGCACGTTAACCCTTTAAAGTTAAAGAAAGGGTTGATGTCTTTGCATAGGGGAAACTGTGGCAAATGTCCACAAATGTCCAGACTTCAAAATACCCCTGCTCCAGGGCACCACATAAGGAGCTGCCACTAGAGGAGGAACATGATGATAATGATGATGACATTGAGACTGGCCATGATACCCAGTCATCTCATTGGGGTCGGAGCCAGAAACAGCTGGCTTCTGAGGCACACTGACCAGAATGGCGACCTGTATGCTGCAGGTGTATGGTTAACATCAAGCAGCCTGATGATTACTGGATGGCCATGCGCTTAGACCCTCGCTATCAAGACAAAATAGGGGAATGTTTTCCAACCTCCGAAAAGTAGGCTAAATTACATTAATACAGGAAACACTGAGTACACAGCGTGCTCCATCTTCCAAATCCACTACCACTACTACTACTACTATTACTAGTACTACTACTACTACTACTACTACTACTATTACTAGTACTACCACTACTACTACTACTACTACTACTACTACTACCTACCCTTTCCACATCCACACTGTACTGCTGCTGCTACTACTATTATCACTATTACTACTACCACTACTACTACTACTACTACTACTACTACCTCTACTACCTACCCTTTCCACATCCACACTGCATTGCTGCTGCTACTACTACTACTACTACCACTACAACTACTACTAGCACCACTACTACTACTACTACTACTACTACTACTACTACCACTACAACTACTACTAGCACTACTACTACTACTATTACTACTACTACTACTACTACTACTACCTACCCTTTCCACATCCACACTGTACTGCTGCTGCTACTACTATTATCACTACTACTATTACTACTACCTCTACTACTACTACTACTACTACTACTACCACTACTACTACTACCACTACTACCTACCCTTTCCACATCCACACTACATTGCTGCTGCTGCTACTACTACTACTACTACTGCTACTACTACTACCACTACTACCACCACTTCTGCTACTATTACTACTACCTACCCTTTTCCGCATCCACATTGCACTGCTGCTGCTGCTGCTGCTACTACTACTACTACCACTACTACTAATATTACCACTTTCCAATACCACTAATACTATTATTACTACTACTACCACTACTACTGCTGATACTACTACCACTGCTACTGCAATTACTACCACTATTACCACTACTAACAACCCTTTCCAGATCCACACTGCACTACTGCTGTTGCTACCACTACTACTACTACTACTACTACTACTACTAGATATACTATTACTACTACCACTACTACTATTACTACTACCACTACTACCTACCCTTTTCACATCCACACCGAACTGCTGCTGCTGCTACTACTTCTACTACTTCTACCACTACTACTATTACTACTACCACTACTACTACTATCACTACTGCTACTACTATTACTACTACTACCACTACTACTGCTACTACTATTATTACTAGTACCACTACTACTTACCCTTTCCACATCCAGTACTACTATCACTACTATTACTATTACTACTCTTATTACCAATACTATTACTACTAGTGTTGATCGCGAATATTCTAATCGCGAACTTTTATCACAAATATCGGCACTTCGAGAATTCGCAAATATCTAGAATATAGTGCTATATCTTCGTAATCGCGAATATTCTAGATTTTTTTCATCAGTACCCATGATCCCTCACTGCTTCTTGCTTGTTGGCCAATGAGAAGGCTGCAATATCTTTGACTTTAGGAGTAGTGTTGATCGCAAATTTTCCAATAGCTGATTTTCGCAATCAAGAAAATAATGACTGGAGATCACGAATTCTCGAATTCCCAAATATATAATGAATATCTGCCCAAATATTCACGAAATATTGCGAATTCAAATATTGCCCCTGCCGCTCATCACTGATTACTACCACTACTACCTACCCTTTCCACATCCACACTTCACTACTGATACTACTATTTTTACTACCACTACTATTACTCTATTACTACTACTACCACCATTACTACTACTACTACTATTACTACCACTACTACTATTACTACTACCACTACTACCTACCCTTTCCACATCCACACTGCACTACTGATACTACTACTATTTCTACTACCACTACTATTACTCTATTACTACTACTACCACCATTACTACTACTACTACTATTACTACCACTACTACTATTACTACTACCACTACTACCTACCCTTTCCACATCTACACTGCGCTGCTTCTGCTACTACTACTGCTACTATTACTACTACCACTACTACTACTACAATTACTACTACTACTACAATTACTACTATTACTACTACCACTACTACATACCCTTTCCACATCCACACTGCACTGCTGCTGCTACTACTACTACTACTACCACCACCACCACCACTGCTGCTACTACTATTACCACTATTACTACTACCACTACTATTACTACTACCACTACTGTTACTACTATTACTAGTACCACTACTACTTACCTTTTCCACATCCACCACACTGCTGCTGCTGCCACTACTACTACTACTATTATTACTATTACTACTCTTATTACCACTATTACTACTATTACTATCACTACTACATACTCTTTCTAGATCCACACTGCACTGCTGATACTACTACCACTATTATTACTACTACTACCACTACTATTACTACTACCACTACTATTGCTACTACCACTACTACCTACCCTTTCCACATCCACACCGCGCTGCTGCTGCAACTGCTATTACTACTACCACCACTACTACTACCACCGACCCTTTCCATATCCACACTGCTGCTGATACTACTACTGCTACTACTACTACCACTACTACTACTACCACCACTGCTGCTACTATTACTACTACTACTACTACTACTACTACTAACTACCCTTTCCACATCCACATTGCACTACTGCTGCTGATACTACTACTACCACTACTATTACTACTACCAATACCACTGCTACCACTACTACTGCTGATACTACTACCACCACTATTACTAAGACCAGTACTTCTACTATTACTACTACCACTACTCCCTACCCCTTCCAGATCCACACTGCACTGCTGCTACTGCTACTATTACTACTACTACTACTACCACTACTACTACTACTACTATTACCACTTTCACTACTATTACTAATATTATTAATACTACCACTACTACTAGTACCACTTCCACTACTATTACTAATACTATTAATACTACCACTACTACCTATTCTTTTCACATCCACAACACACTGCTACTACTACTACTTCTACCACTATCCAGAGGGAAAAAAAACAGGCTGGTTCTGAGAGCTCCATTTAGAGCAGACATATACCGGGAGTTTGAGCGGCGAATGTTTGTATAAGTGTGTGACTTCAGATTCAGGGACTTCAGTGAGGACTGCAATTAGTCAGTTTGCTATTACTACCTTATATTGTACTTTTCGCTTTTGTGTAATCTCCATTTAGCATGTGTTGCACAATTGACAGAGCCGTCCAGCGCACGTCTTCTCTGAGGTCTGCCGTCCTGGAACAGCCGTTTTCATATATTTGTTCAAAATGTGAGCAAATTACCCGTTTGGAATCGCACATCGAGTCTGTAAACAGGCGAGTTATCACTGAGAGGCGTTGAGAAAAGAGTTTGCTTCTCACCGAGCAAGCGCTCTATGGGGTAGATGTGGGGGGCTGTGACAGTGAGGGGGCTGAGGAGAGTGAGGTAGGTAGCTGGGTAACAGAAAGCAGGGTAGACGGAAGAGTGCAGGGAGGCTAGCCCTGATCTGGAAGAAGAGGTTGTCAGATGAGGGGGTTGTCAGTTCAGGGATGGCACTGCTCCAGCTGGACCCTTCCTCTGCCAGTCAGGGGAATGTCTGCTCCAGTAAGCAGGGGACCAGGAGAGCAGGGCAGAGCGGTGCTGGTAGTGGGAGACTCCATTATTAGGGGAACAGATAGGGCGATCTGTCACAAAGACCGGGATCGTCCAACACTGCGCTGTCTTCCTGGCGCTAGAGTTCGACACATCGTGGATCGGGTTGACAGATTACTGGGAGGGGCTGGAGAAGATCCAGCGGTCATGGTCCATATCGGAACCAATGACAAAGTAAGAGAAAAGTGGAAAGTCCTTAAAAATTACATTATAGGCGGGGAAGATAGTGCAGATAGAGACCAGGGGCGAGGTAGTGGGACTGGGGGGTAATTACATTATAGGCGGGGAAGATAGTGCAGATAGAGACCAGGGGCGAGGTAATGAGACTGGGGGGGTAATTACATTATAGGAGGGGAAGATAGTGCAGATAGAGACCGGGGGCGAGGTAGTGGGACTGGGGGGGAATTACATTATAGGAGGGAAGATAGTGCAGATAGAGACCGGGGGCGAGGTAGTGGGACTGGGGGGGTAATTACATTATAGAAGGGGAAGATAGTGCAGATAGAGACCGGGGGCGAGGTAGTGGGACTGGGGGGGAAATTACATTATAGGAGGGGAGGATAGTGCAGATAGAGACCGGGGCGAGGTAGTTGGACTGGGGGGGGAATCACATTATAGGAAGGGAAGATAGTGCAGATAGAGACCAGGGGCGAGGTAGTGGGACTGGGGGGTAATTATATTATAGGAGGGGAAGATAGTGCAGATAGAGACCGGGGGCGAGGTAGTGGGACTGGGGGGGTAATTACATTATAGGAGGGGAAGATAGTGCAGATAGAGACTGGGAGCAAGGTAGTGGGACTGGGGGGGTAATTACATTATAGGAGGGGAGGATAGTGCGGATAAAGACCGGGGGCGAAGCAATGGGACTGGGGGTAATTACATTATACGAGGGGAAGATAGTGCAGATAGAGACCGGGCGAGGTAGTGGGACTGGGGGTAATTACATTATAGGAGGGGAAGATAGTGCAGATAGAGACTGGGGGGTAATTACATTATAGGAGGGAAGATAGTGCAGATAGAGACTGGGGCGAGGTAGTGGGACTGGGGGGGTATAATTACATTATAGGAGGGGAAGATAGTACAGATAGAGACTGGGGGGGGGGTAATTACATTATAGGTGGGGAAGATAGTGCAGATAGAGACCAGGGGCGAGGTTGTGGGAATGGGGGGGTGATTACATTATAGAAGGGAAGATAGTGCAGATAGAGACCGGGGCGAGGTAGTGGGACTGGGGGAATTACATTATAGAAGGGAAGATAGTGCAGATAGAGACCGGGGCGAGGTAGTGGGACTGGGGGTAATTACATTATAGGAGGGGAAGATAGTGCAGATAGAGACCGTGGGCGAGGTAGTGGGACTGGGAGGGTAATTACATTATAGGAGGGGAAGATAGTGCAGATAGAGACCGGGGCGAGGTAGTGGGACTGGGGGTAATTACATTATACGAGGGAAGATAGTGCAGATAGAGACCAGGGCGAGGTAGTGGGACTGGGGGTAATTACATTATAGGAGGGAAGATAGTGCAGATAGAGCCCGGGGCGAGATAGCGGGACTGGGGGTAATTACATTATAGGAGGGAAGATAGTGCAGATAGAGACCGGGGGCAGGTAGTGGGACTGGGGAGATTACATTATAGAAGGGAAGATAGTGCAGATAGAGACCGGGGCGAGGTAGTGGGACTTGGGGTAATTACATTATAGGAGGGAAGATAGTGCAGATAGAGACCGGGCGAGGTAGTGGGACTGGGGGGCTAATTACATTATAGGAGGGAAGATAGTGCAGATAGAGACCAGGGGCGAGGTAATGAGACTGGGGGGTAATTACATTATAGGAGGGAAGATAGTGCAGATAGAGACTGGGGAAATTACATTATAGGAGGGAAGATAGTGCAGATAGAGACCGGGGCGGGTAATGAGACTGGGGGGTAATTACATTATAGGAGGGAAGATAGTGCAGATAGAGACCGGGGCGAGGTAGTGGGACTGGGGGTAATTACATTATAGGAGGGAAGATAGGGCAGATAGAGACCGGGGCGAGGTAGTGGGACTGGGGGGATTACATTATAGGAAGGGAAGATAGTGCAGATAGATACCGGGGCGAGGTAGTGGGACTGGGGGGTAATTACATTATAGGGGGATAGTGCAGATAGAGACCGGGGCGAGGTAGTTGGACTGGGGGGGTAATTACATTATAGGAGGGGAAGCTAGTGCAGATAGAGACTGGGAGCAAGGTAGTGGGACTGGGGGGGGGGGGGTAATTACATTATAGGAGGGGAAGATAGTGCAGATAGAGACCGGGGGCGAGGTAGTGTGACTGGGGGGGGGGGTAATTACATTATTGGAGGGGAGTATAGTGCGGATAGAGACCGGGGGCGAAGTAATGGGACTGGGGGGGGGGAGGAGGGGGTAATTACATTATAGGAGGGGAAGATAATGCAGATAGAGACCGGGGCGAGGTAGTGGGACTGGGGGTGTAATTACATTATAGGAGGGGAAGATAGTGCAAATAGAGACCACTGATGTTTCCTGATGATGAGGACATGGGAATACCACCTCATCGGAGTCCGCACGTCTCTGATGATGACGAAACACAGGTGCCAACTGCGCGTCTTTCTGCAGTGTGCAGACCGAACAGGAGGTCAGGGAGGAAGACTGTGTGGAAGACGATGCAGGGGACGATGAGGTCCTAGACCCACATGGAATGAAGGTCGTGCCACTGACTTTCATAGTTCAGAGGAAGAGGCAGTGGTGAGACCGAGCCAACAGCGTAGCAAAAGAGGGAGCAGGGGGCAAAAGCAGACCAGCCGCCGCCAAGAGAGTTCGCCTGCTACTGGCCACTGCCACCAGGGACCGAGCACCCCAAAGGCAGCTTCAAGGAGTTCCCTGGCATGGCACTTCTTTAAACAATGTGCTGAGGACAAGACCCGAGTGGTTTGCACGCTGTGCCATCAGAGCCTGAAGCGAGGCATTAACGTTCTGAACCTTAGCACAACCTGCATGACCAGGCATCTACATGCAAAGCATGAACTGCAGTGGAGTAAACACCTTAAAAGCAAGGAACTCACTCCGGCTCCCCCTGCTCCCTCTTCTGCTCCTGCCTCGGCCTCTTCCTCCGCCTCGGGAGGAATGTTGGCACCTGCCGCCCACCAAACAGAGGATGTGCCACCGACACCACCACCTGCGTCACCAAGCATCTCCACCATGTCACACGGCAGCGTTCAGCTCTCCATCTCACAAACCTTGGAGAGAAAGCGTAAATTCCCACCTAGCCACCCTCGAGCCCTGGGCCTGAATGCCAGCATTTCTAAACTCCTGGCCTTTGAAATGCTGTCATTCAGGCTGGTGGACACAGACAGCTTCAAACAGCTGATGTCCATGGCTGTCCCACAGTATGTGGTTCCCAGCCGCCACTACTTCTCCAAGACAGCCGTGCCTTCCCTGCACAACCAAGTATCCGATAAAATCAAGTGTGCACTGCGCAACGCCATCTGTGGCAAGGTCCACCTAACTACCCAAGCTGGACACGTGGCTCAAATTGCCACTCTACGCCTCAGAGGTGCTGGCCTGCCCTGCTGCCAGCGTTTTGTCAGAGCGAGTATTTAGTGTTGCTGGGGGCATAAGTGCATCCGTCTGTTAACTGAAAATGCTGATAGGTCGACTCATAATGTTTTAGAGGGTCAGTTTACCTGCAGGCCCTCACATATAATGTTTAACAGGGTCAGCTCACCTGCAGGCCCTCACATATAATGTTTTAGAGGGTCCGCTCACCTGCAGGCCCCCACATATAATGTTTTAGAGGGTCAGATCACCTGCAGGCCCCCACATATAATGTTTTAGAGGGTCAGCTCACCTGCAGCCCCTCACATATAATGTTTTAGAGGGTCAGATCACCTGCAGCCCCTCACATATAATGTTTTAGAGGGTCAGCTCACCTGCAGGCCCCCACATATAATGTTTTAGAGGGTCAGCTCACCTGCAGGCCCTTACATATAATGTTTTAGAGGGTCAGATCACCTGCAGGCCCTCGCATATAATGTTTTAGAGGGTCAGATCACCTGCAGGCCCCCACATATAATGTTTTAGAGGGTCAGATCACCTGCAGGCCCTCACATATAATGTTTTAGAGGGTCAGATCACCTGCAGGCCCTGGAAAATTATGTTTTTTAGGGTCAGCTCACCTGCAGGCCCTCACAAATAATGTTTTACAGGGTCAGCTGCCCTGAAGGTATTTGCAAATGTTTTAGAGGGTCAGCTGACCGGACGGCCCTTCCAAATAATGTTTTTGAGGGTTAGCGCACCTACATTCTTTTACTCAGCTTCATTGCGCCCAGGGCCACGGCCTCTGCGTGCACCCTCAGCATCACGGCCATTTCCATGGCCCTTACTGGCCGCCTTCTTAATATTAAATGTTATATACGCTTAAGCGTATGTCACGCGTACAGTAGTGCAGGATTTGTAAGTGTATGCGCCAATAAATTTAAACAGGTATTTGGGATGCGCACACGTTACACAGGAGATGTAGCCCTGATAATGTCACAGAGTAGCTTACACCGTCTGCGGATAAAGTACAGTATATGTCAGTGATATGTATGAAATGCACACACACTAGATGTGGCACAAATTATTAAAATGTTTTCTGATGTAGTACAGAATTTGTCACAGAACGACACACAGTATGGACACTAGATTAGGCCCAGATTATTAAAATTTTCGCTACAGACACTGTTTTCGGATGCAGGACAGTATATGTCACAGAAACCCAGAGAATATGGACACTATATGAGGCCCAGATTATTGGAATTTGTAATACAGACACTGTTTGCAGATGTCGTTCAGTATTTTTTACACAAAGCCACACACTATGGACACTAGATGTGGCCCAGATTATCAAAGACACAGTCTGCGGATGATGTACAGTATATGTCACTAATAGGTATAAAATAACAATATTTTGCTGCTGTCAAACACACACAGTAGTTTTTAAAAGGACTTTGGGGTCTTTGAAAAGCTTTTCTTACAGCAAATGTCTCTCCCTGCACTATTTGTCCCTTCCGAAGCACTGTCCCTGAGACCGCAGGAGGTTAATAGATTGCTGCTCTAAAACACACACACACAGTAGTCTTTAAAAGGACTTTTGGGTCTTGGAAAAGCTTTCCCAGAATAAAAACTGTGAAATTCGCTCCCTGCACTGTCTTTCCCTTCCTACGCTCTGCTCTCCCTGTCTACGTCTGTGCCGAACATGGTTCATCAGGTGCTATATAACCTCCGATGATGCGTTTTAGGCCAGCCAATCACTGTAATGCCAGCAGCCAACATGGCTACTGGCATTACAGTGAGGGCAGTACTTACCTGCACCTTTATTGGCTGCTTAAAACCCGTGAAACGTGCGGGGCGGAGACTCAAGCATTGCGCTCAAGCACATGTGGTACTTGGTCGAGTACTGCCATGTGCCGAGCATAGCGATGCTCGAGCCGAGCAGATATTTGGCCGAGCATGCTCGCTCATCACTACCAATAAAAAAAAAAAAGAGGCAACACAGAGACTTAAGGTAACCCTGGAAGAGCCGCAGAGTCCACAGCAGAGACTGGAGGATCTGTACAGAGGACGACAATAAGCCGTACGCTCCATAGAGTTGGGCTTTATGGCAGAGTGGACAGAAGAAAGCCATTACTGTCAGCTAAAAACAAAAAGGCGCGTTGTGAGTTTGCGAAAAGGCAAAATGTATGGAGGAAGGGGCTCTGGTGAGACATGGCGGTGGCAGCATCATGGGGGGGAATGGGACTGGGAAACTGGTCAGAACTGAGGGAAAGATGGATGGTGCTAAATACAGGGATATTCCTGAGCAGAACCTGTAGCACTCTGTGCGTGATCTGAGGCTAGGACGGAGGTTCATCTTCCAGCAGGACTGACCCCAAACACACGGATAAAGCAACACTTGGGTGGTTTAAGGGGAAACATGGAAATGTGTTGGAATGGCCGAGTCACAGCCCAGATCTCAATCCAATAGAAAATCTGTTGAGCTCCCGTGGCCGTATTGTGGGCCGCATACGGCGGTTCATTCAGTTGAATGGGTTTGCAAATCCAGAGATGTGGTGCAGTGTGGAACGGAAGAACGGAGCGGAACCCCACAGAATTACTACAGAGTGCTTCCATGGAGTTTCGATCCGTGCTTCCATTCCGCAAAAAATAGAACTTGTTCTATCTTTTTCGGAATGGACAGATCATGGACCCATTCAAGTTGAATAGGTCTGGATCCATACCGGCCGCCACACAGACATTACCCATACATTGGGGACCTCAAATTGCGGTTCCCAATGCACGGAATGGAACCCAAGGGCCGTGTGCAAGAGGCCTTAAAGATCGCTGTTCACATGCGCAAACCGTCCAACTGGAAGGAGCTGGAGCAGTTCTGCAAGGAGGAATGGGTAAAAATCCCAGAGGTAAGATGTGGTGAGCTCCTAGAGACTTATCCAAAGCAACTTGGAGATGTGATTGCTGCAAAAGGTGGCTCTACAAAGCATTGGCTTTAGGGGGTGAAGAGTTCTGCACGATGACTTTTTCTGTTATTTTGTCCTATTTGTTGTTTGCTTCACAATAAATAAAGAACAGTTGTCGGCATGTTCTGCAAATTACATGATGCAAATACTCAAACAATCCATGTTAATTCCAAGTTGTGAGGCACCAAAACACGAAAAAAGTCAAGGGGGTGAATACTTTTGCAAGGCACTTATAAATGTGGTGCACACACACAAAGCAAAGTAAAGCTTAAAACTGACAACCTTAACTAATGAATGAGCCCCCATGTGTGATTAATCATCATCAGCCCCCGATAAGGGACAATTTTTAGAAGCTTTGGAATATGAAGAAGCAGAGCACATGTGCCGGCGCGGTGTGATGTTAAACACGCGGTATGATAACATCGTCATACGTGAGTTTCCCCACTTTGTGCTGTCATTGTGTTTTAGAGCTTGGAGAGGAGAGGGCTGGGGGGAAGGGGAGAGCGAAAATTCATACAAAATAAACAAAAAGAGGTAACAAGTTTTCCTAAAAATACTAGGTCCTAAGAGAATACAGAGGGTTATAACGCTATTTACAGGGCAATTGGAGTCACTTTGGTTTGGGAAGAATTGATTTGGTTACAAAAACTTTGACGAGCCGAGACTAGACCAGATCTCAGAGACTTCGCTCATCTCTGGTGGACCTATACAGAAAACATGAGTCCTGTAACCCCTGCAGGCTCCAGATTATAGTGCTCCCTTATTATAATTACACCGCTTCCTTCCTCTTTCTATTCAGTACATTTTTTGTTTCAATCAAAGATTTTCTCCGCTGTCTTCTGCTGATCACGACGGACATGGCTGAAGCTGTGACTTATGCCGACCTGAAATTTAATGAGATTCCAATGAAGGAGATCAAAACAGCGGGTAACGTGTTATCTTATCCAAGTTGTAGGGATTCGGAGGGGAGATGTTTCTGGAAATGTATATAATAAGTATAGTGTTATAGTATACGTATTGTAGATCAGCTATCCATCTCAGTGATGTAGACCTCCAGTATAGTCATCAGGACAGTACTCAGGACTATGTGTGATATACCAGGACGTACTGTGTGTACAGGATATAATATATGTAGATCAGCCATCAATCTCCATGATGTAGACCTCCAGTATAATCATCAGGACAGTACTCAGGACTATGTGTGATATACCAGGACGTACTGTGTGTACAGGATATAATATATGTAGATAAGCCATCCATCTCCATGATGTAGACCTCCAGTATAGTCATCAGGACAGTACTCAGGACTATGTGTGATGTACCAGGACATACTGTGTGGACAGGATATAGTATATGTAGATCAGCCATCCATCTCCATGATGTAGACCTCCAGTATAGTGATCAGGACAGTGCACAGGACTATGTGTGATATACCAGGACACACTGTGTGGACAGGATATAGTATATATAGATCACCCATCCATCTCCATGATGTAGACCTCCAGTATAGTCATCAGGACAGTACTCAGGACTATGTGTGATATACCAGGACATACTGTGTGGACAGGATATAGTATATGTAGATCAGCCATCCATCTCAGTGATGTAGACCTCCAGTATAGTGATCAGGACAGTGCACAGGACTATGTGTGATATACCAGGACATACTGTGTGGACAGGATATAGTATATGTAGATCAGCCATCCATCTCCATGATGTAGACTTCCAGGATAGTCATCAGGACAGTACTCAGGACTATGTGTGATATACCAGGACACACTGTGTGGACAGGGTATAGGATATGTAGATCAGCCATCCATCTCCATGATGTAGACCTCCAGTGTAGTCATCAAGACATTATTCAGGACTATGTGTGATATACCAGGACATACTGTGTGGACAGGATATAGTATATGTAGATCAGCCATCTATCTCCATGGTGTAGACCTCCAGTATAGTCATCAGGACAGTACTCAGGACTATGTGTGATATACCAGGACGCACTGTGTGGACAGGATACAGTATCTGTAGATCAGCCATCCATCTCCATGACGTAGACCTCCAGTATAGTCATCAGGACAGTACTCAGGACTATGTGTGATATACCAGGACGCACTGTGTGGACAGGATATAGTATATGTAGATCAGCCATCCATCTCCATGACGTAGACCTCCAGTATAGTCATCAGGACAGTACTCAGGACTATGTGTGATATACCAGGACGTACTGTGTGGACAGGATATAGTATATGTAGATCAGCCATCCATCTCCATGATGTAGACCTCCAGTATAGTCATCAGGACAGTACTCAGGACTATGCGTGATATACCAGGACACACTGTGTGGACAGGATATAGTATATGTAGATCAGCCATCCATCTCCATGATGTAGACCTCCAGTATAGTCATCAGGACAGTGCTCTGGACTATGTGTGATATACCAGGACGCACTGTGTGGACAGGATACAGTATCTGTAGATCAGCCATCCATCTCCATGACGTAGACCTCCAGTATAGTCATCAGGACAGTACTCAGGACTATGTGTGATATACCAGGACGTACTGTGTGTACAGGATATAGGATATGTAGATCAGCCATCCATCTCCATAATGTAGACCTCCAGTATAGTCATCAGGACATCAGGACATCAGGACAGTATAGTCACCCAATATGCAGGTGCACATTGCTTTGGTGAAATACACATACAAACGTAAAAACAAAGGTGCAATGGCACACTGCAGCTAGAGCTCCGTCCTGCCACTATGCTGGATGTTAGATGAGGCATTAGTTTATATTTTGGCCAAATTATGTAAGCCACCCACCACTTCACGGTTGCCTCTCGAGTGGTCCCTAACATTAATTCTTACCTTTTATGGGCCATATCAGCCACACAAAACCCAGGGAGTGCAGGTGCAGCATGCATGCCAGATACACTCTGCTTGTAACCCCGTCTGGGGTTTTGTGTGGCTGATATGGCCCATAAAAGGTAAGAATTAATGTTAGGGACCACTCGAGAGGCAACCGTGAAGTGGTGGGTGGCTTACATAATTTGGCCAACATATAAACTAATGCCTCATCTAACATCCAGCATAGTGGCAGGACGGAGCTCTAGCTGCAGTGTGCCATTGCACCTTTGTTTTTACGTTTGTAAGGATATAGTATATGTAGATCAGCCATCCATCTCCATGATGTAGACCTCCAGAATAGTCATCAGGACAGTACTCAGGAATATGTGTGATATACCAGGACATACTGTGTGGACAGGATATAGTATATGTAGATCAGCCATCCATCTCCATGATGTAGACCTCCAGTATAGTCATCAGGACAGCACTCAGGACTATGTGTGATATACCAGGATGTACTGTGTGTACAGGATATAATATATGTAGATCAGCCGTCCATCTCCATGATGTAGACCTCCAGTATAGTCATCAGGACAGTACTCAGGACTATGTGTGATATACCAGGACACACTGTGTGGACAGGATATAGTATATGTAGATCAGCCTTCCATCTCCATGATGTAGACCTCCAGTATAGTCATCAGGACAGTACTCAGGACTATGCGTGATATACCAGGACACACTGTGTGGACAGGATATAGTATATGTAGATCAGCCATCCATCTGCATGATGTAGACCTCCAGAATAGTCATCAGGACAGTACTCAGGAATATGTGTGATATACCAGGACACACTGTGTCTACAGGATATAGTATATGTAGATCAGCCATCCATCTCCATGAAGTAGACCTCCAGTATAGTCATCAGGACAGTGCACAGGACTATGTGTGATACACCAGAAGGCACTGTGTGGACAGGATATAGTATATGTAGATCAGCCATCCATCTGCATGATGTAGACCTCCAGAATAGTCATCAGGACAGTACTCAGGAATATGTGTGATATACCAGGACATACTGTGTGGACAGGATATAGTATATGTAGATCAGCCATCCATCTCCATGAAGTAGACCTCCAGTATAGTCATCAGGACAGTGCACAGGACTATGTGTGATATACCAGGATGTACTGTGTGTACAGGATATAATATATGTAGATCAGCTATCCATCTCCATGATGTAGACCTCCAGTATAGTCATCAGGACAGTACTCAGGACTATGCGTGATATACCAGGACACACTGTGTGGACAGGATATAGTATATGTAGATCAGCCATCCATCTCCATGATGTAGACCTCCAGAATAGTCATCAGCACAGTACTCAGGACTATGCGTGATATACCAGGACACACTGTGTGGACAGGATATAGTATATGTAGATCAGCCTTCCATCTCCATGATGTAGACCTCCAGTATAGTCATCAGGACAGTATACAGGACTATGTGTGATATACCAGGACACACTGTGTGGACAAGATATAGTATATGTAGATCAGCCATCCATCTCCATGATGTAGACTTCCAGTATAGTCATCAGGACAGTACTCAGGACTATGTGTGATATACCAGGAGGCACTGTGTGGACAGGATATAGTATATGTAGATCAGCCTTCCATCTCCATGATGTAGACCTCCAGTATAGTCATCAGGACAGTACTCAGGACTATGTGTGATACACCAGGATGCACTATGTGGATAGGATATAGTATATGTAGATTAGCCATCCATCTCCATGATGTAGACCTCCAGTATAGTCATCAGGACAGTACTCAGGACTATGTGTGATATACCAGGACGTACTGTGTGGACAGGATACAGTATATGTAGATCAGCCATCCATCTGCATGATGTAGACCTCCAGTATAGTCATCAGGACAGTACACAGGACTATGTGTGATATACCAGGACGTACTCTGTGGACAGGATATAGTATATGTAGATCAGCCATCCATCTCCATGATGTCGACCTCCAGAATAGTCATCAGGACAGTACTCAGGACTATGTGTGATATACCTAGGATGTACTGTGTGGACAGGATATAGTATATGTAGATCAGCCATCCATCTCCATGATGTAGACCTCCAGTATAGTCATCAGGACAGTGCACAGGACTATGTGTGTTATACCAGGACATACTGTGTGGACAGGATATAGTATATGTAGATCAGCCATCTATCTCCATGATGTAGACCTCCAGTATAGTCATCAGGACAGTACTCAGGACTATGTGTGATATACCTAGGACGTACTGTGTGGACAGGATATAGTATATGTAGATCAGTCATCCATCTCCATGATGTAGACCTCCCGTATAGTCATTAGGACATTACTCAGGAATATGTGTGATATACCAGGACGTACTGTGTGGACAGGATATTGTATATGTAGATCAGCCATCCATCTCCATGATGTAGACCTCCAGTATAGTCATTAGGACATTACTCAGGAATATGTGTGATATACCAGGACGTACTGTGTGGACAGGATATAGTATATGTAGATCAGCCTTCCATCTCCATGATGTAGACCTCCAGTATAGTCATCAGGACAGTACTCTGGACTATGTGTGATATACCAGGACACACTGTGTGGACAAGATATAGTATATGTGGATCAGCCATCCATCTCCATGACGTAAACCTCCAGTATATTCATCAGGACAGTACACAGGACTATGTGTGATATACCAGGAGGCACTGTGTGGACAGGATATAGTATATGTAGATCAGCCATCCATCTCCATGATGTAGACCTCCAGTATAGTCATCAGGACAGTACTCAGGACTATGTGTGATATACCAGGACGTACTGTGTGGACAGGATATAGTATATGTAGATCAGCCATCCATCTCCATGACGTAGACCTCCAGTATAGTCATCAGGACAGTACACAGGACTATGTGTGATATAGCAGGACATACTGTGTGGACAGGATACAGTATATGTAGATCAGCCATCCATCTCCATCATGTAGACCTCCAGTATAGTCATCAGGACAGTACTCAGGACTATGTGTGATATACCAGGACGTACTGTGTGGACAGGATATAGTATATGTAGATCAGCCATCCATCTCCATGACGTAGACCTCCAGTATAGTCATCAGGACAGTACTCAGGACTATGTGTGATATACCATGAGGCACTGTGTGGACAGGATATAGTATATGTAGAACAGCCATCCATCTCTATGATGTAGACCTCCAGTATAGTCATCAGGATAGTACTCAGGATTATGTGTGATATACCAGGACGTACTGTGTGGACAGGCTATAGTATATGTAGATCAGTCATCCATCTCCATGATGTAGACCTCCAGTATAGTCATCAGGACAGTACACAGGACTAGGTGTGATATACCAGGACACACTGTGTGGACAGGATATAGTATATGTAGATCAGCTATCCATCTCAGTGATGTAGACCTTCAGTATAGTCATCAGGACAGTACTCAGGACTATGTGTGATATACCAGGACGTACTGTGTGGACGGGATATAGTATATGTAGATCAGCCATCCATCTCCATGAGGTAGACCTCCAGTATAGTCATCAGGACAGTACACAGGACTATGTGTGATATACCAGGACACACTGTGTGGACAGGATATAGTATATGTAGATCAGCTATCCATCTCCATGACGTAGAACTCTAGTATAGTCATCAGGACAGTACTCAGGACTATGTGTGATATACCAGGACACACTGTGTGGACAGGATATAGTATATGTAGATCAGCTATCCATCTCCATGACGTAGAACTCTAGTATAGTCATCAGGACAGGGCACAGGACTGTTTGTGGACTACATTGCTCTCATTGTCATATCCTTTAGGTCATTTCATGCTGAGACACATTAATGCTCTACAGTGTAGAAATAATTCCTTATGATGTCCTTATGGTGTCTGGGTTTGTGGACCTTTCAGCTGAACTCAGTCTCTTTTATTCACTCTTGTCCTCTGTGATTACAGTTGATTTCCAGGAGAATGATGTGGATGATGGGGATGTCACCTACGAGAACGTTACTGGAACAAAACCATCAAGTGTAAGACCAGAACCACCAACATTTCCTACCAGACCAAAGCGCCCACCGAGGACAGGTCTGTGTATTACAGGGCTACTATATGTGTCTGCACAATCATAGATTATCGAGAAATGAGTGGAATATTTCCTGGTGAAAGTTTTCTCTTCTCACGGTGAAAATATAGTATTTTCTGGAGCGGTTTTGTCCGGCGTGTAGATGTTTTGTGATAGATTTTTTTTGGTGTAGTGATCAGTCTCAGTGCCACTCTGATTTTCCAGTGTTGTTGGGTGGCCAGAGGTCCGGTTTTAGGCCGGACAGTCCGGCTTTCAGACTCCCTGTCCTCTGTCCTGCGCGGGGGCCTTGACGTACACAGGGATGTCCCTAAGAACAGCTCACTCTCAGACAGCAGCACCGTGCTGTCTGAGCATGAGCTGCAGGGAGAAAGTCAATACTTATCGCCCATACGGTACAGGTAGGTGAGTGGTAGGGCCTCGGACTACTTGAGAGACCTTGGCGCTGTGCCCGAGCTTATGACATGTCCTCCTAGTAGGATATGTCGAACTAACCTCTCAATTTTTCATCAGTGTGAGGGTTTAGTATTACCGCAGAGTGCACCTGTCTTTGCTATTGTTAAGTTTCTGATTGTTCTCCACATCCACATAATCGTTACCTTATGTAGGATGGGTATTGTGGTACTTGTAGTCCGTTGCTGGCATCTTCCATTGTATGCATTTTTTTGCTTTTGATTGCCATCAGCAACGGACTACAAGTGCAGGATATGCTCCCCTATATACAAGCACAACTGCATATGGGTTTGAGCATATCCGGCCTGTTTAACACCACGTTTTCTAACAGGGAGAAAGTCACCCTTTTTCCCACACCTATAGCTGACAGAAGTAGATTTTTACCTTCATTTTTTTAAATCCCCGTCGGCTGCTAAATGGTGGGAGGGATGTGGCCTAATAGATTGGGGAGGGGTTTTTAAATCCGTCTTTTGAGGGTGGCCTGAATGGCCACCCTAATGTGATTACCTATCAGGGTACTTGACACTAATGACGCCATCACCTGCACACATGATCTGAATCATTGGCATGATGTGATTTGTACTGATACAACTAAACCGTCCCTCCGGTCACCACCTATAAAGAAGGGCGGGGGTCTTCTTAAAGCTTGCAGTGATCCAATCTCATTTTTTAACAAATGTCCTGTCCTTTTTGCTGTTAGGGGCAGTGTTATCCAAGTATCCATCAACATCACTTTAAACTAGTGCTGGGCACGAATATTCGAATCGAGAATTTTAATTACAAATATCGCAACTTCGAGAATTCGTGAATATTTAGAATATAGTGATATATATTTGTATTTTCTATACAACATCCCTAGCAGCCAATAAGAAAGTTAACTAAAGCCTACCCCTTACTATAGCCATTTTCTGCTGTTTTTTGTAGTTCTGAGAGAACTGTCATTAGTGTGCTCTGTGCTTTCCACTCATAACATTAGATAGTTAGTTAGCTCATATATATAATACATATTATTAGTGGGAGATAGTCAGTGTAGGTTAGATAGTGATATAGTGTAGCTAATAGGTTCCAGTGCAGGGTGTTAGGTAGTGTGATAGGTTCTGCTGTTCATACATACATGCTACAGACATAGTGCTGTAATTTCACATTACATTAGACAGTTAGTTATCTTCTATATATAATACAGATAGTTAGTGGGAGATAGTCAGTGTAGGTTAGATAGTGATATAGTGTAGGTGATAGGCTCCAGTGCAGGGTGTTAGGTAGTGTGATAGGTTCTGCTGTCCATACATACATGCTACAGACATAGTGCTGTGATTTCACATTACATTAGATAGTTAGTTATCTTCTATATATAATACAGATAGTTAGTGGGAGATAGTCAGTGTAGGTTAGATAGTGATATAGTGCAGCTGATAGGCTCCAGTGCACGGTGTTAGGTAGTGTGATAGGTTCTGCTGTCCATACATACAGGCTACAGACATAGTGCTGTGATGTCACATTACATTAGATAGTTAGTTATCTTATATATATAATACAGATAGTTAGTGGGAGATAGTCAGTGTAGGTTAGATGGTGATATAGTGTAGCTGATAGGTTCCAGTGCAGGGTGTTAGGTAGTGTGATAGGTTCTGCTGTCCATACATACATGCTACAGACATAGTGCTGTGATGTCACATTACATTAGATAGTTAGTTATCTTATATATATAATACAGATAGTTAGTGGAGATAGTCAGTGTAGGTTAGATAGTGATATAGTGTAGCTGATATGCTCCAGGGCAGGGTGTTAGGTAGTGTGATAGGATCTGCTGTCCATACATACATGCTACAGACATAGTGCTGTGATGTCACATTACATTAGATAGTTAGTTATCTTATATATATAATACAGATAGTTAGTGGGAGATAGTCAGTGTAGGTTAGATAGTGATATAGTGGAGCTGATAGGTTCCAGTGCAGGGTGTTAGGTAGTGTGATAGGTTCTGCTGTCCATACATACATGCTACAGACAGAGTGCTGTGATGTCACATTACATTAGATAGTTAGTTATATTATATATATAATACAGATAGTTAGTGGGAGATAGTCAGTGTAGGTTAAATAGTGATATAGTGGAGCTGATAGGCTCCAGTGCAGGGTGTTAGGTAGTGTGATAGGTTCTGCTGTCCATACATACATGCTACAGACAGAGTGCTGTGATGTCACATTACATTAGATAGTTAGTTATATTATATATATAATACAGATAGTTAGTGGGAGATAGTCAGTGTAGGTTAGATAGTGATATAGTGTAACTGATAGGTCCCAGTGCAGGGTGTTAGGTAGTGTGATAGGTTCTGCTGTCCATACATACATGCTGCAGACATAGTGCTGTGATGTCACATTACATTAGATAGTTAGTTATCTTATATATATAATACAGATAGTTAGTAGGAGATAGTCAGTGTAGGTTAGATAGTGATATTGTGAAGCTGATAGGCTCCAGTGCAGGGTGTTAGGTAGTGTGATAGGTTCTGCTTTCCATACATACATGCTACAGACATAGTGCTGTGATGTCACATTACATTAGATAGTTAGTTATCTTATATATATAATACAGGTAGTTAGTGGGAGATAGTCTGTGTAGGTTAGATAGTGATATAGTGTAGCTGATAGGTTCCAGTGCAGGGTGTTAGGTAGTGTGATAGGTTCTGCTGTACATACAGACATACTGCAGACATAGTGCTGTGATGTCACATTACATTAGATAGTTAGTTATCTTATATATATAATACAGATAGTTAGTGGGAGATAGTCAGTGTAGGTTAGATAGTGATATAGTGTAGCTGATAGGTTCCAGTGCAGGGTGTTAGGTAGTGTGATAGGTTCTGCTGTCCATACATACATGCTACAGACATAGTGCTGTGATGTCACATTACATTAGATAGTTAGGTATCTTCTATATATAATACAGATAGTTAGTGGGAGATAGTCAGTGTAGGTTATATAGTGATATAGTGTAGCTGATAGGCTCCAGTGCACGGTGTTAGGTAGTGTGATAGGTTCTGCTGTCCATACATACATGCTACAGACATAGTGCTGTGATGTCACATTACATTAGATAGTTAGTTATCTTATATATATAATACAGATAGTTAGTGGGAGATAGTCAGTGTAGGTTAGATAGTGATATAGTGTAGCTGATAGGTTCCAGTGCAGGGTGTTAGGTAGTGTGATAGGTTCTGCTGTCCATACATACATGCTACAGACATAGTGCTGTGATGTCACATTACATTAGATAGTTAGTTATCTTCTATATATAATACAGATAGTTAGTGGGAGATAGTCAGTGTAGGTTATATAGTGATATAGTGTAGCTGATAGGCTCCAGTGCACGGTGTTAGGTAGTGTGATAGGTTCTGCTGTCCATACATACATGCTACAGACATAGTGCTGTGATGTCACATTACATTAGATAGTTAGTTAGTTATCTTCTATATATAATACAGATAGTTAGTGGGAGATAGTCAGTGTAGGTTAGATAGTGATATTGTGTAATTGATAGGCTCCAGTGCAGGGTGTTAGGTAGTGTGATAGGTTCTGCTGTCCATACATACATGCTACAGATATAGTGCTGTGATGTCACATTACATTAGATAGTTAGTTATCTTCTATATATAATACAGATAGTGGGAGATAGTCAGTGTAGGTTAGATAGTGATATAGTGCACCTGATAGGTTCCAGTGCAGGGTGTTAGGTAGTGTGATATGTTCTGCTGTCCATACATACATGCTACAGACATAGGGCTGTGATGTCACATTACATTAGATAGTTAGTTATCTTCTATATATAATACAGATAGTTAGTGGGAGATAGTCAGTGTAGGTTAGATAGTGATACAGTGTAGCTGATAGTTTCCAGTGCAGGGTGTTAGGTAGTGTGATAGGTTCTGCTGTCCGTACATACAGGCTACAGACATAGTGCTGTGATGTCACATTACATTAGATAGTTAGTTATCTTATATATATAATACAGATAGTTAGTGGGAGATAGTCAGTGTAGGTTAGATAGTGATATAGTGTAGCTGATAGTATCCAGTGCACGGTGTTAGGTAGTGTAATAGGTTCTGCTGTCCATACATACATGCTACAGACATCGTGCTGTGATGTCACATTACATTAGATAGTTATCTTATATATATAATATAGATAGTGAGTTGGAGATAGTCAGTGTAGGTTAGATAGTGATATAGTGTAGTTGATAGGCTCCAGTGCAGGGTGTTAGGTAGTGTGATAGGTTCTGCTGTCCATACATACATGCTACAGACATAGTGCTGTGATGTCACATTACATTAGATAGTTAGTTAGTTATCTTATAGATATAATACAGATAGTTAGTGGGAGATAGTCAGTGTAGGTTAGATAGTAATATAGTGTAGCTGTTCCAGTGCAGGGTGTTAGGTAGTGTGATAGGTTCTGCTGTCCATATATACAGGCTACAGACGTAGTACTGTGATGTCACATTACATTAGATAGTTAGTTATCTTATATATATAATACAGATAGTTAGTGGGAGATAGTCAGTGTAGGTTAGATGGTGATATAGTGTAGCTGATAGGTTCCAGTGCAGGGTGTTAGGTAGTGTGATAGGTTCTGCTGTCCATACATACATGCTACAGACATAGTGCTGTGATGTCACATTACATTAGATAGTTAGTTATCTTATATATATAATACAGATAGTTAGTGGGAGATAGTCAGTGTAGGTTAGATGGTGATATAGTGTAGCTGATAGGTTCCAGTGCAGGGTGTTAGGTAGTGTGATAGGTTCTGCTGTCCATACATACATGCTACAGACATAGTGCTGTGATGTCACATTACATTAGATAGTTAGTTAGTTATCTTATAGATATAATACAGATAGTTAGTGGGAGATAGTCAGTGTAGGTTAGATAGTAATATAGTGTAGCTGTTCCAGTGCAGGGTGTTAGGTAGTGTGATAGGTTCTGCTGTCCATACATACATGCTACAGACATAGCGCTGTGATGTCACATTACATTAGATAGTTATCTTCTATATATATAATACAGATAGTTAGTGGGAGATAGTCAGTGTAGGTTAGATAGTGATATAGTGTAGCTGATAGGGTCCAGTGCAGGGTGTTAGGTAGTGTGATAGGATCTGCTGTCCATACATACATGCTATAGATATAGTGCTGTGATGTCACATTACATTAGATAGTTAGTTAGTTATCTTATATATATAATACAGATAGTTAGTGGTAGATAGTCAGTGTAGGTTAGATAGTGATATAGCGTAGCTGATAGGTTCCAGTGCAGGGTGTTAGGTAGTGTGATAGGATCTGCTGTCCATACATACATGCTACAGACATAGTGCTGTGATGTCACATTACATTAGATAGTTAGTTATCTTATATATATAATACAGATAGTTAGTGGGAGATAGTCAGTGTAGGTTAGATAGTGATACAGTGTAGCTGATAGGTTCCAGTGCAGAGTGTTAGGTAGTGTGATAGGTTCTGCTGTCCATGCATACATGCTATAGATATAGTGCTGTGATGTCACATTACATTAGATAGTTAGTTAGTTATCTTATATATATAATACAGATAGTGGTAGATAGTCAGTGTAGGTTAGATAGTGATATAGTGTAGCTTATAGGTTCCAGTGCATGGTGTTAGGTAGTGTGATCGGTTCTGCTGTCCGTACATACATGCTACAGACATAGTGCTGTGATGTCACATTACATTAGATAGTTAGTTATCTTATATATATAATACAGATACGTAGTGGGAGATAGTCAGTGTAGGTTAGATAGTGATATAGTGTAGCTGATAGGCTCCAGTGCAGGGTGTTAGGTAGTGTGATAGGTTCTGCTGTCCATACATACATGCTACAGACATAGTGCTGTGATGTCACATTACATTAGATTGTTAGTTATCTTATATATATAATACAGATAGTTAGTGGGAGATAGTCAGTGTAGGTTAGATAGTGATATAGTGGAGCTGATAGGATCCAGTGCACGGTGTTAGGTAGTGTAATAGGTTCTGCTGTCCATACATACATGCTACAGACATAGTGCTGTGATGTCACATTACATTAGATAGTTAGTTAGTTATCTTCTATATATAATACAGATAGTTAGTGGGAGATAGTCAGTGTAGGTTAGATAGTGATATAGTGTAGCTGATAGGGTCCAGTGTAGGGTGTTAGGTAGTGTGATAGGTTCTGCTGTCCATACATACATGCTACAGACACAGTGCTGTGATGTCACATTACATTAGATGGTTAGTTATATATATATAATACAGATAGTTAGTGGGAGATAGTCAGTGTAGGTTAGATAGTGATATAGTGTAGCTGATAGGTTGCAGTGCAGGGTGTTAGGTAGTGTGATAGGTTCTGCTGTTCATACATACATGCTACAGACATAGTGCTGTGATGTCACAAGTTCACAACAATACTTAGTGCACCAATCACTAATATGTATTGAGACCTGCTTAAATGTGAAGTTGCACGTATTGCACAAAAATATGCGCATCATTAATTGCCGATTTGCATAATCGAGAATATATTGGAGCACTCTATCTGCATATAAGGCCTCATGCACACGGCCGTGGATCACTCTTACAGGTGTATTACTGTAGTCCAGCGGCGTCATAGCAACCAATGACGCCGTGCGCTCCTGCTGTCAGCTGGATTCCAGGCCGGGATAACACGGTCCGCGCACGGCCGTGTGCATGAGGCCTAAAGCTATTGTAATGTTCTGCCATGCCAACAATTTTCTCCAGTCTCAGAAAACTTCTAGCAGCTTGAAAAATGTAGCAAAAGTGACCCACGCCTGTATTGGGCGCGCATTACACGCATATTACATTGTCGATTTTCGCAATCAAGAAAATAACCACGAATTCGCGAGTTCACGAATATATGACGAATGTTCCATAAAATATTCACAAAATATGAATTCGAATATTGCCCCTGCCGCTCATCACTACTGACCACATACAGACACAGATAGCTATAGATATTCATGTGGACGGGGAAATGTCCTCGCCTTGTCTTCATCTCAATATAATGGTCAGAGGCTGAACATATAAACTCCCAGCACTGTGGTACATATGTCGGCATGGCCAGTAGTCGGGGGTGCCCCCACCCCAATATACAGGACCCTCCGCGATAATCCAAGAGGGTTGGCAAGTGGCGATGCTGGTGAGAAGGGCAGAACTGAGACGACTCCTCCAGTATTGATCAGCTGTGATGAGGCTAAGGATCTCACGGACCCTCGTTCAGGTCTCTGCAACGTGGTAACAGAAAAGAATTTTGACTCTTCTGTTTCTACTTTAGGATTCTGGTCCACAGCCCCGTTCCCGATGCTGCTCCTCTTATTGGCATCTGTCATGTTACTGGCCTCCACTATTGGACTGACAGTGAAGTGTAAGTGACGTCTGTCAAGTTAGGTTATCATCAAAAACATGGAAACTTTGTCGGATGCTGGGGTATTGTGCCTCTGTGGTTACTTACTGGGTCCCTCCTTATCTCTACTACCAGGTAGCTTCCTTTTAGTGGTGGCTGTATAATCTGTATGTAGTGAGCTCCCTCTAGTGGTGAATGTATAATCTGCATGTAGTGAGCGCCCTCTAGTGGTGGCTTTATAATCTGTATGTAGTAAAATCTTTTTAGTGGTGATTCTATAATCTGTAGGTAGTGAGCTCCCTCTAGTGGTGGCTGTATAATCTGTCTGTAGTGAGATCCCTCTAGTGGTGGCTGCATAATCTGTAGGTAGTGAGCTCCCTCTAGTGTTGACGGTATATTCTTTATGTTGTGAGCTTCCCCTACTGGTGGCTGTATAATCTGTATGTAGTGAGCTCACTCTTGTGGCGACTGTATAATCTGTATGTAGTGAGCTCCTGAGCTCCCTCTAGTGGTGGCTGTATAATCTGTATGTAGTGAGCTCCCCCTAGTGGTGGCTGTATAATCTGTATGTAGTAATCTCCTAAACTCCCTCTAGTGGTGGCTGTATAATCTGTATGTAGTGAGCTCACTCTAGTGGTGGCTGAATAATCTGTATGTAGTAATCTCCTGAGCTCCCTCTAGTGGTGGCTGTATATATCTGTATACAGTAATCTCCTGAGCTCCCTCTAGTGGTGGCTGTATAATCTGTATGTAGTGAGCTCCCCCTAGTGGTGGCTGTATAATCTGTATGTAGTGAGCTCCCTCTAGTGGTGGCTGTATAATCTGTCTGTAGTGAGATCCTTCTAGTGGTGGCTGCATAATCTGTAGGTAGTGAGCTCCCTCTAGTGTTGACGCTATATTCTTTATGTTGTGAGCTTCCCCTACTAGTGGCTGTATAAGCTGTATGTAGTGAGCTCCCTCTAGTGGTGGCTGTATAATCTGTATGTAGTGAGCACCCTCTAGTAGTGACTGTATAATCTGTATGTAGTGAGCTCCCCCTAGTAGTGGCTGTATATATCTGTATGTAGTAATCTCCTGAGCTCCCTCTAGTGGTGCCTGTATAATCTGTATGTAGTGAGCTCCCTCTACTGGTGGCTGTATAATCTGTATGTAGTGAGCGCCCTCTAGTGGTGGCTGTATAATCTGTATGCAGTGAGTTCACTCTAGTGGTGGCTGTATAATCTGTATGTAGTGAGCTCCCTCTAGTGATGGCTGTATAATCTATATGCGGTGAGCCCCCTCTAGTGGTCGCTGTATATTTAGTATGTCATGAGCTCCCTCTAGTGGTGGCTGTATAATTTGCATGTAGTGCGCTCCCTCTAATGGTGACTGTAAAATCTGTATGTTTTGAGCTCCCTCTAGTGCTGGTTGCATGTTCTGTATGTAGTAGGCTCCCTCTAGTGGTGGCTGTATAATCTGTATGTAGTGAGCTCCCTCTAGTGGTGACTGTATAACCTGTATGTGGTGAGCTCCCTCTTGTGGTGACTGTATAATCTGTATGTAGTGAGCTCCCTCTAGTGGTGACTGTATAATCTGTTTGTACTGAGCTCCCTCTACAGATGACTGTATGATCTGTATTTAGTGAGCTCCCTCTAGTGATGGCTGTATAATCTGTATGTAGTGAGCTTCCTCTAGTGGTGGCTGTATAATCTGTATGTAGTGAGCTCCCTCTAGTGGTGGCTGCATAATCTGTTTCTAGTGAGCTCCCTCTAGTGGTTGAGTGTATAATCTGTAAATAGTGAGATCCCTCTAGTGGCGGCTGTACAATCTGTATGAACTGAGCTCCCTCTAGTTGTGGCTGTATACTTCATATATGGTGAATTTCCCATAAGGCCTCTTTCACACGGGCGTCATGTTTGACGCCCGGATAAGAGGCGGGTGCGTTGCGGGAATATGCGCGTTTTTTCCGCGCGGGTGCAAACGTTTTGCACGCGCGTGATAAAAATCGCCATGTTTGGTACCCAGACCCGAAGCCGGACTTCATCACTGAAGTCCGGTTTCGGATCTTCTGGAAAATTGATTATTTTCCATTATAACATGGTTATAAGGGGAAATAATAGCATTCTTAATAAAGATTGCATAGTAAAATGGAGTGGAAGGGGTTTAAAAATAATAAAAGTTAACTTACCTTAGCCACTTGATCGCGTAGTTGCGATCTGTCCTCTCTTTCCCTGCATCAGCCAAGATCTCAAGGACCTGTGATGACGTCACATCACATGGTCCAATAACATGGTCCATCTTACCATGGTGATGTGACGTCATCACAGGTCCTTGAGATCTTAGCTGATGCAGGGAAAGAGGAGAGATCGCAACTACGCGATCAAGTGGCTAAGGTAAGTTAACTTTTATTATTTTTAAACCCCTTCCACTCCATTTTACTATGCAATCTTTATTAAGAATGCTATTATTTCCCCTTATAACCATGTAATAAGAGAAAATAATAAAGATCCGGTCCAGTTGCTAAGCAACCATGTGGGAAAATCGCAACGCATCTGCACTTGCTTGCGGAAGCTTGCGATTTTCCTGCAGCCCCATTCACTTCTATGGGGCCTGCATCGCGTGAAAAACGCACAATATAGAGCATGCTGCGATTTTCACGCAACGCAGAAGTGATGCGTGAAAATCACCGCTCTTGTGCACAGCTACATAGAAATGAATGGGTCCGGATTCAGTGCGGGTGCAATGCGTTCACCTCACGCATTGCACCCGCGCGGAAAACTCGCCCGTGTGAAAGGGGCCTAATAGTGACTGTATAATCTGTATGTAGTGAGCTCCCTCTACTGGTGACTGTATAATATGTATATGGTGAGCTCCCTCTAGTGGAGGCTGTATGATCTGTAGGAAGTGAGCTCCCTCTACTGGTGGCTGTATAATCTGAATGTAGTGAGCTCCCTCTAGTGGTGGCTGTAAGATCTGTATGTAGCGAGCTCCCTCTAGTGGTGGCTGTATAATCTCTATGTAGTGAGCTCGCTCTAGTGGTGGCTGTATAACCTGTATGTGGTGAGCTCCCTCGAGTGGTGGCTGTATAATATGTATGTAGTGAGCTCCCTCTAGTGGTGGCTGTATAATCTGTATGTAATAAAATCCTTCTAGTGGTGAGTGTATAATCTGTATGTAGGAAGCTCCCTCTAGTGGTGGCTGTATAATCTGTATGTAGTGAGCTCCCTCTAGTGGTGGCTGTATAATCTGTATGTACTGAGCTCCCTCTAGTGGTGGCTGTATAATCTGTATGTAGCAAAAATCCTTCTAGTGGAGGCTGTATAATCTGTATGTAACGAGATCCCCCTAGGGTTGTCTGCATAATTTGTATGTAGTGAGCTCCCTCTAATGGTGGCTGTACAATCTGTATTTAGTGAGCTCACTCTAGTGGTTGCTGTATAATCTGTGTGTGGTAATCTCCCTCTAGTGGTTACTGTATAATCTGTATGTACTGAGCTCCCTCTAGTGGTGGCTGTATAATCTGTATGTAGTGAGCTCCCCCTAGTGGTGGCTGTATAATCTGTATGTAGTAAAATCCTTCTAGTGGTAACTGTATAATCTGTATGTACTGAGCTCCCTCTAGTGGTGGCTGTATAATCTGTATGTACTGAGCTCCCTCAAGTGGTGGCTGTATAATCTGCATGTAGTAAAATCCTTCTAGTGGAGGCTGTATAATCTGTATATAGTGAGCTCCCCCTATTGTTGTCTGCATAATTTGTATGTAGTGAGCTCCCTCTAGTGGTGGCTGTATATTCTGTATGTAGTGAGCTCTCTCTAATGTTGGCTGTACAATCTGTATTTAGTGAGCTCACTCTAGTGGTTGCTGTATAATCTGTGTGTGATAATCTCCCTCTTGTGTTTGCTGTATAATCTGTATGTACTGAGCTCCCTCTAGTGGTGGCTATATAATCTATATGTAGTGAGCTCCCCCTAGTGGTGGCTGTACAATCTATATAAACTGAGCTACGTCCCGTGGTGGCTGTATAATTCATATATATAGTGAATTTCCCATAGTAGTCACTGTATAATTTGTATGTAGTGAGCTCCCTCTACTGGTGACTGTATAAACTGTATGTAGTAAGCTCCCTCTTGTGGTGACTGTATAATCTGTATGTAGTGAGCTCCCTCTACTGGTGACTGTATAATCTGTATGTTGTGAGCTCCCTCTTGTGGTGACTGTATAATCTGTATGTAGTGAGCTCCCCCTAGTGAGCTCCCTCTTGTAGTGACTGTATAATCTGTATGTAGTGAGCTCCCTCTAGTGGTGACTGTATAATCTGTTTGTACTGAGCTCCCTCTACAGATGGCTGTATAATCTGTATGTAGTGAGCTCCCTCTCATAGTGGCTGTAAAATCTGTATGTAGTGAGCTCCCTCTAGTGATTACTGTATAATCTGTATGCAGTGAGCTCCCTCTAGTGGTGGCTGTATAATCTGTATGTAGTGAGCTCCCTCTAGTGGTGGCTATATAATCTGTATGTAGTGAGCGCCACCTAGTGGTGGCTGTATAATCTGTATGTAGTGAGCTCCCTCTAGTGGTGATTGTATAATCAGTATGTAGTGAGCTCCCCTTATTGGTGGCTGTATAATCTGTATGCCGTGAGCTCCCTCTCATAATGGCTATATAATCTGAATGAAGTAAGCTCCCTCTAGTGATTACTGTATAATCTGAATGCAGTGAGCTCCCTCTAGTGGTGGCTTTATAATCTGTATGTAGTGAGATCCCTCAAATGGTGGCTGTATAATCTGTATATAGTGAGCTCCCTCTAGTGGTGACTGTATAATCTGTATGTAGTGAGCTCCCCTTAATGGTGGCTGTATAATCTGTATGCATTGAGCTCCCTCTAGTGGTGGGTGTATAATCTTTATGTAGTGAGCTCCCTCTAATAGTGGTTGTATAATCTGTATGTACTGATCTCCCTCTAATGGTGGCTGTATAATCTGTATTTAGTGAGCTCCCTCTAGTGGTGGTTATTCAATCTGTATTTACTGAGCTCTCTGTAGTGGAGGCTGTATAATCTCTATCTAGTGATCTCCCTCTAGTGGTGAATGTATCATAAGTATGTAGTGAGCTCTCTCTTGTTGTGGCTGTATAATCTGTATGTATTGAGCTCCCTCTACTGGTGGCAGTATAATCTGTACGTAGTGAGTGCCCTCTAGTGGTGGCTTTATGATCTGTATGTAGTAAAATCTTTCTAGTTGTGACTGTATAATCTGGATGTAGTGAGCTCTCTCTAGTGGTGGCTGTATGATCTGTATTATTGAGCTCTCTCTATTGGTGAGTGTAATCTGTATGTAATGTGCTCCCTCTAGTGGTGGTTGTATAATCTGTATGTAGTGAGCTCCCTATCATAGTGGCTGTATAATCTATATGTAGTGAGCTCCCTCTAGTGATTACTGTATAATCTGTATGTAGTGAGCTCCTTCTAGTGGTGGCTATATAAACTGTATGCAGTAAACTCCCTTTAGTAACGACTGTATAATCTGTATGCAGTGGGCTCCCTCTAGTAGTGGGTGTATAATCTGTATATAGTGAGCCCCCTCTGGTGGTGGCTGTATAATCTATATGTAGTGAGCTCCCTCTAGTCGTGGCTGTATAATTTGTATGTAGTGAGATCCCTCTAGTGGTGGCTGTACAATTTGTATTTACAGAGCTCTCTGTAGTGGTAGCTGTATAATCTCTCTGTAGTTGGCTCCCTCTAGTCGTGGCTGTATAATTTGTATGTAGTAAGCTCCCTCTAGTGGTGGCTATATGATCTGTATGTAGTACGCTCCCTGTAGTGGGGACTGTATAATCTTTATGTAGTGAGCTCCCTCTAATGGTGGTTGTATAATCTGTATGTAGTGAGCTCCCTCTAGTGGTGGCTGTATAATCTGTATGTAGTGAGCGCCCTCTAGTGGTGGCTGTATAATCTGTATGTAGTGAGCTCCCTATAGTGGTGGCTGTACAATCTGTATTTACTGAGCACACTGTAGTGGTGGCTGTATAATCTATATGTAGTTGGCTCCCTCTATTGGAAGCTGTATAATTTGTATGTAGTGAACTTCCTCTAGTTGTGGATGTATAATCTGTATGTAGTGAGCTCCCTCTAGTGATGGCTGTATAATCTGTATGTAGTGAGCTCCCCCTAGTGGAGGCAGTATAATCTGTATGTAGTGAACTCCATCTAGTGGAGGCTGTATGATCTGTATGTAGTGAGCTCCCTCTAGTGGTGGATATATAATCTGTATGTAGTGAGCTCCCCCTCGTGGTGGCTGTATAATCTGTATATAGTGAGCTCCCTCTAGTGGTGGCTGTATAATCTTTATGTAGTGAGCTCCCTCTAGTGGTGGCTGTATAATTTGTATATAGTGAGCTCCCTCTAGTGGTGGCTGTATAATCTGTATGCAGTGAGCTCCCTCTAGTAGTGACTGTATAATTTGTATGTAGTGAGCTCCCTCTAGTGGTGGCTGAATAATCTGTATGTAGTAAGCTCCCACTAGTGTTGGCTGTATGATCTGTATGAAGTGAGCTCCCTCTAGTGGTGAGTGTAATCTGTATGAAGTGAGCTCCCTTTCGTGGTGAGTGTAATCTGTATGAAGTGAGCTCCCTTTAGTGGTGGCTGTATAATCTGTATTTAGTGAGTTTCCTGTAGTGGTGGCTGTATAATCTGTATGTAGTGAGCTCCCTCTAATGGTGACTGTATAATCTTTATGTAGTGAGCTCCCTATAGTGGTGGCTGTATAATCTGTATGTAGTAAGCTCCCTCTAGTGATGACTGTATAATCTGTATTCAGTGAGCTCCCTCTAGTGGTGGATGTATAATCTGAATGTAGTGAGCTCCCTCTAGTGGTGGCTGTATAATCTGTATGTAGTGAGCTCCCTGTAGTGGTGGCTGTATAATCTGTATTTAGTGAGCTCCCTCTAGTGGTGCCTGTATAACCTTATGTAGTGAGCTCCCTCTAATGGTGGCTGTATAATCTGTATGTAGTAAGCTCCCTCTAATGGTGGCTGTATAATCTGTATGTAGTGAGCTCCCTCTAATGGTGGCTGTATAATCTGTATTTAGTGAGCTCCCTCTAGTGTTGGTTGTATAATCTGTATGCATTGAGCGCCCTCTAGTGATGACTGTATAATCTGTATATAGTGAACTCCATCTAGTGGTGGCTGTATAATCTGTATGTAGTGAGCTCCCTCTAGTGGTGGAGGTATAATCTGTATGAAGTGAGCTCCCGCTAGTGGTGGCTGTATAATCTGTATATAGTGAGCTCCCTCTAGTGGTGGCTGAATTATCTTTATGTAGTGAGCTCCCTCTAGTGGTGGTTGTACAATTTGTATGTAACGAGCTCTCTCTCATATTGGCTGTATAATCTGTATGTAATGAGCTCCCTCTAGTAGTGGCTGTATAATCTGTATGAAGTGAGCTCCCTCGAGTGGTGAGTGTAATGTGTATGTAGTGAGCTCCCTGTAGTGGTGGCTGTATAATCTGTATGTAGTGAGCTCCCTCTAATGGTGACTGTATAATCTTTATGTAGTGAGCTCCCTATAGTGGTGGCTGTATAATCTGTCTGTAGTAAACTCCCTCTACTAGTGACTGTATAATCTGTATTCAGTGAGCTCCCTCTAGTGGTGGATGTATAATCTGAATGTAGTGATCTCCCTCTAGTGGTGGCTGTATAATCTGTATGTAGTGAGCTCCCTGTATTGGTGGCTGTATAATTTGTATTCAGTGAGCTCCCTCTAGTGGTGCCCTTATAATCTGTATGTAGTGAGCTCCCTCTAATGGTGGCTGTATAATCTGTATGTAGTGAGCTCCCTCTAGTGGTGGCTGTATAATCTGTATGTAACGAGTTCTCTCTCATATTGGCTGTATAATCTGTATTTAGTGAGCTCCCTCTAGTGGTGGTTGTATAATCTGTATGCATTGAGCGCCCTCTAGTGATGACTGTATAATCTGTATATAGTGAGTTCCCTCTAGTGGTGGCTTTATAATCTGTATGCAGTGAGCTCTCTCTAGTGATGACTTTATAATCTTTATGTAGTGAGCTCCCATTAGTGGTTGTTGTATAATCTGTATATAGTGAGCTCCATCTTGTGAAGGCTGTATAATCTATATGTAGTGAGCTCCCTCTAGTGGTGGCTGTATAATACTTATGCAGTGAGCTCCCTCTAGTGGTGGCTGTATAATCTGTATGTAGTGAGCTCCCTCTAGTGGGAGCTGTAAAATCTGTATGTAGTGAGCTCCCTCTAGTGTTGGCTGTATAACCTGAATGTAGTGAGCTCCCTCTAGTGGTGGCTGTATAATCTGTATGTAGTGAGCTCCTTCTAGTGGTGGCTGTATAATCTGTATGTAGTGAGCTCCTTCTAGTGGTGGCTGTATAATCTGTATGTAGTGAGCCCCCCTAGTGATGGCTGTATAATCTGTATGTAGGGAGCTCCCTCTAGTGGTGGCTGTATAATCTGTGTGCAATGAGCTCCTTCTAGTGGTGGCTGTATAATTTGTATGTAATGAGCTCCCTGTAGTGGTGGCTGTATAATCTGTATGTAGTGAGCTCCCTCTAGGGGTGGCTGTATAATCTGTATGTAGTGAGCTCCCCCTAGTGGTGGCTGTATAATCTGTATGTAGTGAGCTCCCTCTAGTGGTGACTTTATAATCTGTTTGTAATGAGCTCCTTGTAGTGGTGGCTGTGTAATCTGTATGTAGTTAGATCCCTCTAGTGGTGGCTGTATAATCTGTATGTAGTGAGCCCCCCCTAGTGGTGTCTGGATAATCTGTATGTAGTGAGCTCCCTCTAGTGGTGGCTGTATAATCCGTATTTAGTGAGCCCCCTCTAGTGGTGCCTGCATAATCTGTATGTAGTAATCTTCTGAGCTCCCTCTAGTGGTGACTGTACAATTTGTATGTATAGAGCTCCTTCTAGTGGTGACTGTATAATCTGTATGTAGTGAGTTCCCTCTAGTGGTGGCTGTATAATCTGTAGGCAGTGAGCTCCCTCTAGTGGTGGCTGTATAATCTGTATGTAGTGAGCTCCCCCTAGTGGTGGCTGGATAATCTGTATTTAGTGAGCTCCCTCTAGTGGTGGTTGTATAATTTGTATGTAACGAGCTCTCTCTCATATTAGCTGTATAATCTGTATTTAGTTAGCTCCCTCTAGTGGTGGCTGTATAATCTGTATGCAGTGAGCTCCCTCTAGTAATGACTGTATAATCTGTATTTAGTGAGCTCCCTCTAGTGGTGGCTGTATATTCTGTATGTAGTAAGCTCCCACTAGTGGTGGATGTATGATCTGTATGAAGTGAGCTCCCTCTAGTGGTGAGTGTAATCTGTATGTAGTGAGCTCCCTTTATTCCTCACTGTATAATCTGTATGTAGTGAGCTCCCTCTAGTGGTGGCTGTATAATCTGTATGTAGTGAGTTCCCTCTAGTGGTGGCTGTATAACATGTATGCAGTGAGCTCCCTCTAGTGGTGACTGTATAATCTGTATGCAGTGAGTTTCCTCTAGTGGTTGCTGTATAATCTGTATGTAGTAATTTCTTGAGCTCCCTCTAGTGGTGGCTGTATATATCTGTATGTAGTAATCTCCTGAGCGCCCTCTAGTGGTGGCTGTATATATCTGTATGCAGTAATCTCCTGAGCTCCCTCTAGTGGTGGCTGTATATATCTGTATGTAGTAATCTCTTGAGCTCCCTCTAGTGGTGGATGTATATATCTGTATGTAGTAATCTCTTGAGCTCCCTCTAGTGGTGGATGTATATATCTGTATGTAGTAATCTCCTGAGCTCCCTCTAGTGGTGGCTGTATATATCTGTATGCAGTAATCTCCTGAGCTCCCTCTAGTGGTGGCTGTATATATCTGTATGCAGTAATCTCCTGAGCTCCCCCTAGTGGTGACTGTATATATCTGTATGTAGTAATCTCCTGAGCTCCCTCTAGTGGTGACTGTATATATCTGTATGTAGTAATCTCCTGAGCTCCCTCTAGTGGTGGCTGTATATATCTGTATGTAGTAATCTCCTGAGCTCCCTCTAGTGGTGGCTGTATAATCTGTATGTAGTGAGCTCCCCCTAGTGGTGGCTGGATAATCTGTATGTAGTGAGCTCCCTCTAGTGGTGGCTCCATATAATGTCTACACAATGCTGCCATTCAGGGCTTAGTTCCAGCAGTATATAATCCTAAATATTTTAGGGAATGATGGCTATATCCCATGTGGTCTAGGGCATTGACCTTTTCCTGTTTTTTTATTTGGTAGCTTCTGAGAGTCCAGTACTTTTGGGGCTCTAGGAGGCTCTTTAATTCCCAATAATGTCAGAAATATTTAATTCTAGAGAAATATAAGTGCCATATTTAGTTCGGTTTTCATCATTTTACTCACTTATCCATGTGGTAGATATAGGCTTGAGGTGAGACGTGTGATAATCCACACAACCTTCGTATTTACCAGTGTGAGGATGGAGTGTGCGGCCTGTTATGAGGGTAGGACTGACCTACTCTGCCAGGTCTCCCTCACACCCTGTGCCCCCTTGTGCCCCAAGGCTTCACTATTGGTATTACTTCCAGGCCCCAACATATCTGATGCACATTAGTTACTGAGGGGAAACATCAAAAAATTCACAAAACTCTGTCCTCTCATTTCAGACATCGACTTGTCTCATCAATTCCATCATCTGTCTGTGAGTCACATGGAGCTGATCAGCAATGGATCCCAGAGCCTGGAAAGATGGCGGGTGGAGAAGGAAAAGCTGGGGTGGGACATCATAGATCTCAATACATCACTACTGGAGAGGAAGGAAGACGCAGAGGAACGTCTGAAGGAAACAATGTCCCTGATAGAAAATCTTAATACATCACTGCTGGAGAGTCTTCAGAAGGTCAAGAAGTCTACAGATGAGAAGGAAACAGCGGAGGAACTCCTGAAGAAAGCACAGCAAAGAATGTCCCAGATAGAAGAGCTGAATAAAGGTACAGGATCCAACATTATATCAGGTCTTATACTCCAATCCAAACCAGATCCACAGCCACAGTTCTGCTGGTTTCCAGACTGCAGGGCATTGTGGGAGTCCAGTTTATAATTAGAGTCAACGTGTTTTAAGCATAAGGTTGATTCCTGGAAATCACTTCTGGGGATGTCGCTGTGATTGTGACTGGAATGTAAGATATGGGGTTAAAACGTATTATAAATTCTACAAGTACATGAGGGCAATAAGGAAGATTTGGGTGGAGACAATAGAGAAACTCCACCCCTGAGGAATCTTCAAACTGGCGAGGGGGGGATGATAAATTCCTCCTAACCTATATTCAAATCCCCCATTACCTTTGGTGGAATAATAAGTGCCCCCTACATTGATTACCACCTTGAAGGGGTTGTCTCATCAAACGGCCAACTAACTTCTGAGCTCACCTGAAGAAGCCGCAGTCGGCCAGGCATCACATGATACAAAACGTTATGTAGGAAGCTGACCCGCCACATGCCCCGGTGCATAGCGCCTTGTTCATCTCTTCATATGATGATATTCCCGATTAAACACCGTGAGACCCTGCAGCCATCATACCATTCAGGAAGGAGACACATTCTGTCTCCTAGAGGTGAACAGACTCTGGTGAGGAAGAGACAGATCAATCCAAGAACAACGGCAAACGACCTTGTGAAGATGCTGGAGGAAACGGGTCCAAAAGTGTTTATGTCAAGAGTAAAATGGAGGAGGATGGGAGTGACAATGGTGCTAGTAGTCCTGATGCTCACGGTGGCTGCGTCCCTCTCCCTCACTCTCAGGGTGGTTACAGCGAAGAGGGGGCCAAGGGAGGATAGCTGTAGTCCTTCCCCTGGTCTCCTGCCCGGTGGAAGGTGGGGAGCCCTTGGTGTCAGAGTGCAGTTTAAGGACCAGATGAGGATAGTCCTGCGGCTCAATATTTACCAGAAGTCTTTACTGAAGAGTAAGTTCTGACAGTCATCCTGATGAAATGGAGGCACAACTCTAACAAGGGTTCTCCGGGCTTTTATCCTCAGGATAGGTCAACAGTATCAGCTGTATGAGGAGACAGCGCGCCATCTGCCGTCCCTCTTCCTGTTCACCGCTGCTGTCTATGGCAAAGACAGGAAGAGAGACAGGAGGCGGCCCATGCACACTGCGCGCGCCGTCTCCTCATAAAGCTGATCGGTGGGGGTGCAGGTGTCGGACCCCCGCCGATCTGATATTAATAACCTATCCTGAGGATAGGTCAATAATAATAAAAGCCTGGACAAACCCTTTAACCCTTAGGCTACTGGAGATTTTTCGTTTTTGCGTTTTCATTTTTCTTCCCTATTACCTGTGAGCCATAATTTTTTTATATTTCCGGTCACATAGCTGTATGAGGGCTTATTTTTTCAGGACAAGCTGTACTTTCTAATGCCTTCATTAATTATGACATAAAATGTAGTGGGAAGCAGTAAAAAAATTCCAAATGGGGTGGAATTGGCAAAAAAACTCAATTCCTCCACAGTTTTACGGGTTTTGTTCCCGCGGCGTTTTGTTTACGGCAAAACTGACCCATGCCCTTCATTCTCTGGGTCAGTACGATTACAATGCCCCATATGTTTAGGTTTTTTATGTCTAAATAGTGCAAAAATACATTTAAACCTTGTTAAAAAACATTTTTTACATCACCATATTCTGACCCCCATAACTGCTCAATACTTTTGTCTACTGAGCTGTTTAGGGGCTCATTTTTTGCGGAACAATCTGTACTTTTTATTGATACCATTTTGGAGTGTGCGTGACTTTTTGATCACATTTTATTACATTTTTTTTTGTAAGAGAAGCAATGAAAAAATTGCAAATCGGCCATTTTTATCCTTTTTCCGTTACGCCATTCGCCATATTGGAATTTTTTATTTTATTTTAATAGTATGGGCGTTTTCGGTTGCAGTGATACCCATGATGTTTATATTTATTGTTATTTAGGTATTTATTTTTTAATTATACGGAAAGGGGGTGATTTAAACTTTATTTTTTTGTATATTTTGAAGATTTTTTTTTATTTTTTGTGATCATTTTGTGGCTCATATATGAGCTTATTATTATTATTTTTAATTTTTAATTTTGGTCTCTCAGGGAGAGAATTTAGCTTATTTCTTATCCTGGCCTGCCATCTGGTGAAATTGCAGCTTGAACACTTTCGGCATCATCAGCGATGCTGAAAGTGTTCACACCAACTACCGATGCCCGAATTGGCCTCACAGGGTATCGGTAGGAAGCCCGGGAGCGCGAGCTTCTGGGTTTTTGTTCATTTAGGTTCTATGCTCTCACTTAATCACGGCATCTAAAGCATTTAATTACAGTGATCGGCATTATTGCCGGTCACGGTAATTAGCGGCAGGTCTCTGCTATATGAAACAGCAGGGATCTGCCGGCCATGGCGCCCGCTGCACAAGTGAGCAGGCGCTATGTTCGCACACTCCAGTGCTGTACATGCGAAAGGGTTAAACAGTTCTAATAAGTTCTGGGCTGTATCAAGGGGTCTCCTCCAGGTGTACTTGCTGATATATCACTTTTCTACATTGCATTCCAGCATAGGGGTGCTATTACTCACATAAATATGACTTCAGCTCCCACTCGTATGGCTGGAAGCTGGTGGCCTTTTTGCTTGGCAAAGGCCTGTGAAGTCCAGAAGCCATAACCATGCATTACCATCACAGATTCTTAGGAAATAAAGTAGACCCTTGCTGTAAAAGCAAAATGGGGAAATACATTCTCCTTCCTAAAGTGAGAGAAGATCGCTGTATTACCAGTATACACTTCACCGCCTCAGCCAACCCTACGGCTATAACCAGTAGCAGAAGCCGCAGCCAATACTGTTTGCTAAACATGATGGAACAGTTTTTTCCTCTCCTCCAACCTGGTCTGTGCACTCTCTTCGGCAAATACGCTGTTCTTCGACCCCATGGACTTCTGGGTCAGCAGATTGGACCAGTGGCCAGACCTGTGTCAGTTTGCTTTTGGTGTACTGTCTTGCCCAGCCTCTACTGTCAGAGACATCACACAGTGGGGCAGGTGGCGGTATCACACAGAAGCTGACAAAACTGTTCTCCACAAATGTACAAAACATCACATTCATGAAGATGAATGAGACATGGATCCATGAGGATTTTCACACAGCTTCCCCTGATGACAATAATTAGATCTCCACTGCTGACAGTGGCCATTTATCGCCGGCCAAAGGATGCCACGGTGGCTGCCTGCCTGCCATCATGATCTGTATTGTCCGGCCACTACTACTACCCCTACATCTCTTGCCTTGTCAGTCAGTTTTCATACCGTACTGCTTCTGCTCCAAGAAAAAGGAGAATTTTTATGGCTTTTGTAATGGGAGTGACATACAACGCTGTGAGGAAACGCGCGTATGACGGCGGTAACATACCGCGCGTTTAATATCACACAGCGTCGGAACATGTCTTCTGCTTCTTCATATTCCAAAGCTTCTACATATACCAAAAACCCAGCTGGGGCAACAGGGAGTTAAAATTTAACTTTTAATAGTATTCAATAAAACGCATAAGATGCACCAACTACCGTTATAAACGTAGCGCACAAAATCGCTATGGTAATAAATTGGCTCCTGTGGCCCCTCAATAAATATATCAGAGATATCATGTAAGAATTGAAACGTTCTTAACAATTCTGTCGCAATTCAAGCAGGACCAATCAGGCAACCATTCAAACTTGAAGCATCCCCTATATGTTCAGATGGCTGTAAGATCTTGACATCACTCATATGTATAGGGTTCTCATGTATAGACTTGTCAGCAGGAACGGCTGTCCCTATAGATCCTTAGGCCCTTTTCACACGGGCGTGATTTCCGCCCGGGTGCAATGCGTGAGGTGAACGCATTGCACCCGCACTGAATCCGGACCCATTCATTTCAATGGGGTTGTGCACATGAGCGGTGATTTTCACGCATCACTTTTGCGTTGCGTGAAAATTGCAGCATGTTCTATATTCTGCGTTTTTCACGCAACGCAGGCCCCATAGAAGTGAATGGGGCTGCGGGAAAATTGCAAGCATCCGCAAGTAAGTGCGGATGCGTTGCGATTTTCCCGCATGGTTGCTAGGACACGATCGGGATGGGGACCCGATCTTTATTATTTTCCCTTTTAACATGGTTATAAGGGAAAAGAATAGCATTCTCACCCCCCCAGCTGAAGACAGAACAGGAGACCGGCAGCTACGCAATCAAATGGAGGAGGTGAGCTCATTTTTTTATTATTTTTAACCCTCTATTGCCCTTTTTACTTTGCATTCTCTATTGAGAATGCTAATATTTTCCATTATAACCATGTTAGAAGGGAAAATAATAAAATATACAGAATACTCAACCCGAAACCGGACTTCAGTGATGAAGTCCGGCTTCGGGTCTGGGTACCAAACATGCCGATTTTTCGCACACACGTGCTCGCGTGGAAAAGTCGCAAATTTTCCCGCAACGCACCCGCCTCTTATCCGGGCGTCAAACGTGACGCCCATGTGAAAGAGGCCCTAAATGGAGGGAGGGGTCTAAGCCAGCTAGAACCCACCCCGAAAGGGGAGACCCCGTACAGTCTGATCTGTTATACATCGATTAACACGAATAAACGATACAGTGTTTTCCATTAGGTACAAAAAAAGAAATGATAGCAGCTCTCACCTATCGTGACTGAACAAGAAGCACGGATGCAGTCCGGACCAGACTTGTAACTTCATATGGAAAAAACAGGAAATCCAGCTTCTTTAAAAGATGTGCAGCTTTATTTCATCAGGTTAAAATCTTCATACAGGTAAAGTGCTCAACGGACAACGCGTTTCAGACCTCCAAAAACATAACGGTCCTTACTCATGATCAACATTGAACTGAATGTCCACCTATATAAACCATGCACCCCCCAATCACACTGACCGGAGCTAGTCACATGGTTCACTGGTGCCGATTACAGCCCAATTAGTTAAGCAAGACAAAAAACACCTCCACCCAGAAGGGGGGAAAATGTAACCCTTCGTGGTGGTGACAACACCATAATATACAGAAAAAATACGGTCATTGTGACGAGACCAATCTCGCCACATTGCATTGGAGAAACCTGGTTGCTCGCCTGCTGCCTTTGGACTATGGCCCCCTGTTAAAAGACATCTTTTTTACCTGCAGAAAAGCTTAATTCGTGCTTTTCTGCCTGGGGTTCGGTAGTTTTGGTTGAATGTGTTATACCCCAGATAGGAATCCCATGGAGCCCATTCGTATGAAACTGACTGTAAAGACTTTGGCTCCATGGCGATTAAACTGTATTCGTGTGGTCTGAGCGCCATTCACTTAATAATGTGCGCTCAGACCTGAGCTATCTGGGGATATGTTAAATGTATAGTTTTAATGTAATGTGTCTTACCTGGTGTATTTTATCAGTAATGCTTGTTCTGTGTCCCCATGTGCATAATGGAGTCTTGTCTCTGAAATGTCTGTGTGTATTGTAAAGGGTGGGACATTGTGTATTGAATAGTGATGTCTGTCCTATTGTCCCCACGTGTGTATTGGCGATTTCCCTTTGTCCTGAGAGATAATTGAATGACTCCTCAATTGTCTCCAGGACAGAAGACATTGTGTATTCTCCTGCCTGTGATGATTACATTAACCTGTGTAGGGTAATTGTATCACAGGCAGAGGGGAGGGATATGCTGGGGGTGTCTGTATTGTCCCAATGTGTGTGATTGGCTGCTGTATCCCCCGTGTCGCAGTCTTCCTTCTGGTCCCCTAGGGGAGTGTCCACCAGGTGGGAGACCTGCATAAATACCGGGCAGGTAGCCCTCAATAAACTGAGAATTCCTGTTTACCATCAATACGGAGCCTCGTCTCGTTCTTGGGGGGATTCACTGTATGCTGTTAGAGACTGATTGCCAGGAGTGTAAGCTGATTGTCTGCTTTTCCTGTTCGTCTGCTAGCAGCTATTTGGGAGGTTCCAGTACGGGAGTTGGAGTGCTATTTTGTATCCAGTTCGGGAGTTTGGTGTTCTGCAGTAGCTGTGCCTATATCTCTGTAAAGGGGGCCGATCGCCTAAATGGTTTTTACCCCTTGTCTGCGGAAACGGTCTGTTACAGTCATAAAAACCAACATGAAAACATGCAATAATCTTAAAAACATATCAAACTATATGAAAGGAGTAACATCAATACTGCAAAATTAAATCGTATTTTTTGTTTAAGCCATCAGGTAAGAATGTTTTTAATTTGTGTATCCAAAAGGTCTCCCGGCTGAATAATATTTTCTTATGGTCCCCCCCTCTGCTGGGTAAGGAGACTCTCTCCACTCCCTGGACAGTAAAACTCGATGTGTCTCCATGATGCACAATCGCAAAATAGAGACTGGCTGCAGATATATTGCGCATTTTATAGAGTGGTATATCTGAAATATGTTTGCGAATTCGCACTTTGATCGCATTACTTGTGCAGCCCACATTTTGTAAATTGCAGGCTGTGCATGTAATCAGGTATACCGCATAAGTGGTGTTACAATTTAAATAGCTTTTCACATCAAAGGTCACCTGTCTGGATGTGGAGAGAAAGGTTTTACTCACCACCATATGATTACAACAGATACATTGTTTGTGTCCACATTTGTAATTGCCTTTTTGGCTAAGCCAGGTTGGTTTTGTTTTTGCGGCATCCCTAAAAAGACTAGGACTGAGCATTTGTCCCAGGGTTGGGGCTCTCGTCGCTATACAATTTACCCCCTCCTCCACAATGGGAGCCCAGTCTTGATCAAAACTCAAAACCGGGAGATGACGTTTAATGATTTTTTTTTTTCTTAACTAATTGGGCTGTAATCGGCACCTGTGAACCATGTGACTAGCTCCGGTCAGTGTGATTGGGGGGCGCATGGTTTATATAGGTGGACATTCAGTTCAATGTTGATCATGAGTAAGGACCGTTATGTTTTTGGAGGTCTGAAACGCGTTGTCCGTTGAGCACTTTTCCTGTATGAAGATTTTAACCTGATGAAATAAAGCTGCACATCTTTTAAAGAAGCTGGATTTCCAGTTTTTTTCCATATGAAGTGTTTTCCATTAGGCGTGAAATAACACTTGTTCAACTATGAAATGAATGGCTTGATGCAGTAATGTGTCCAATAACAGGAATAGAAAAATTATGTTATTGCCATAAAATGCTTTCGCTATAGTGCAATGCTTTTAATAACACAGGTGGCTATTATGCACTGAAATAGCAGAATGCTATTGGGGTGCTGTGCTGCCTGTTTTTACTTGTAGGCGGCTGGTTTTGTAAAGCAGAACTGCTATAATGAAGTTCTGCAGCAGCTGTGTTGTTAACCACTGTGCCCCAGCACCTCACTCCTTCAAAGCTTCCCCTGCTCAAAGTCCCTAGTATTCTACACAATTATTTCTTTCTATTTGATTCCAGAGGAAAAAAAAGCAATCTGGTTTCAGAGCGGCACTTATACAAGCAAACAACGAGAGTTTGTGAGCGTTCGCGTGTTTGAGTTCAAGTGTGTGCTTGTATTAAGTGTGTGACTTCAGATTCCGGGACTTTAGGAGGGACTACAGTAAGTTAGATTCTTATCACTGCACTGTACTGTATTTTCTCTCTTTTCTTGTGTAATCCCCATTTGGTATGACTTCCATTACTGACAGCGCAGTCCAGTGCACATCTTGTCTAATGTCTGCAGTCCTCGAACAGCAGTTTGAGGGCGCATATCTTTGTTCAAAATGTGAGAAAATTGCCTGTTTGGAATCGCACATCGAGTATCTAAACGGGCAAGTTTCAGCACTGAGAAGCGTTGACAGTTTTGTAAAAGAGTTTGCTACTCACTGAGCAAGCGCTCTATGGGGTAGATGTGGGGGAGGGTGGTAGTGAAGAGGCTGAGGAAAGTGAGATAGTTAGCTGGATAACGTTAGATAGCGGGGTAGAGGGAAGAGTGCCAGGGAGGCTAGGTACTGTTATTAACTAATTTAGTGGAAATTGTACCCACTTTTGTGTTCTTGACTCATACGTTGTGGGTGATTTTTATCTGTTGATTAAAAAAAAATTTTTCTTAATGGTGATGGAGCAAAATGTAGGGGGCTGATTATTCTTGGCAGGACCCGGTTAGGGCCCTTTAGGGTATATTAATCTAGCCACGAGGACAGGGGGTCAGGGGGTCCCCACTATTAGGGGCCATCCTTGCGCTGAGGCATAGATTGGGGCTTCCTAGGGAGAGGAGTCCCTACCCCCTCTGTTTCATTGTCTCTCACTTGTCACCATATATCAGCACGACGCTATTAACTGTCAACTCAGTATATCTTAAGGGATTCTTCTTTTTTAATGCATATTAATAAAGTATAGGTTTTTAAGGGTTATCTTTGGTTTCAGGCTGGAAGTTTTGTTTAATTTGATAACTCAGATATAGGGTGGCCACAGTTGGTATGGCTGGACTTCTGCCAGGGAGGCTAGCCCTGATCTGGAAGAAGAGGTTGTCAGATGAGGGGGTTGTCAGTTCAGGGATGGCACTGCTCCAGCTGGACCCTTCCTCTGCCAGTCAGGGGAATGTCTGCACCAGTAAGCAGGGCACCAGGAGAGCGGGGCAGACCGGTGCTGGTAGTGGGAGACTCCATTATTAGGGGAACAGATAGGGCGATCTGTCACAAAGATCGTGATCGTCCAACACTGCGCTGTCTTCCTGGTGCTCGAGTTTGTCACATCGCGGATCGGGCTGACAGATTACTGGGAGGGGCTGGAGAATATCCAGCGGTCATGGTCCATATCGGAACCAATGACAAAGTTAGAGGAAGGTGGAGAGTCCTTAAAAATGGTAAGGGTAATTACATTATAGGAGGGGAAGATAATGCAGATAGAGACCGGGGACGAGGTAGTGGGACTGGGGGGTAATTACATTATAGGAGGGGAAAATAGTGCAGATAGAGACCGGGGGTGAGGTAGTGGGACTGGGGGGTAATTACATTATAGGAGGGGAAGATAGTGCAGATAGAGACCGGGGGCGAGGTAGTGGGACTGGGGGGGGAATTACATTATAGGAGGGGAGGATAGTGCAGATAGAGACCAGGGCCAGGTAGTGGGACTGGGGGGTAATTACATTATAGGAGGAGAAGATAGTGCAGATAGAGACCGGGGGCGAGGTAGTGGGACTGGGGGTAATTACATTATAGGAGGGGAAGATAGTGCAGATAGAGACCGGGGCGAGGTAGTGGGACTGGGGGTAATTACATTATAGGAGGGGAAGATAGTGCAGATAGAGACCGGGGCGAGGTAGTGGGACTGGGGGTAATTACATTATAGGAGGGAAGATAGTGCAGATAGAGACCGGGGCGAGGTAGTGGGACTGGGGGGTAATTACATTATAGGAGGGAAGATAGTGCAGATAGAGACCGGGGCGAGGTAGTGGGACTGGGGGGTAATTACATTATAGGAAGGGAAGATAGTGCAGATAGAGACCGGGGCGAGGTAGTGGGACTGGGGGTAATTACATTATAGGAGGGGAAGATAGTGCAGATAGAGACCGGGGCGAGGTAGTGGGACTGGGGGTAATTACATTATAGGAGGGGAAGATAGTGCAGATAGAGACCGGGGCGAGGTAGTGGGACTGGGGGTAATTACATTATAGGAGGGAAGATAGTGCAGATAGAGACCGGGGCGAGGTAGTGGGACTGGGGGGTAATTACATTATAGGAGGGAAGATAGTGCAGATAGAGACCGGGGCGAGGTAGTGGGACTGGGGGTAATTACATTATAGGAGGGAAGATAGTGCAGATAGAGACCGGGGCGAGGTAGTGGGACTGGGGGGTAATTACATTATAGGAGGGAAGATAGTGCAGATAGAGACCGGGGGCGAGGTAGTGGGACTGGGGGTAATTACATTATAGGAGGGAAGATAGTGCAGATAGAGACCGGGGCGAGGTAGTGGGACTGGGGGTAATTACATTATAGGAGGGGAAGATAGTGCAGATAGAGACCGGGGCGAGGTAGTGGGACTGGGGGTAATTACATTATAGGAGGAGAAGATAGTGCAGATAGAGACCGGGGCGAGGTAGTGGGACTGGGGGGTAATTACATTATAGGAGGGGAAGATAGTGCAGATAGAGACCGGGGCGAGGTAGTGGGACTGGGGGTAATTACATTATAGGAGGGGAAGATAGTGCAGATAGAGACCGGGGCGAGGTAGTGGGACTGGGGGGTAATTACATTATAGGAGGTGAAGATAGTGCAGATAGAGACCGGGGCGAGGTAGTGGGACTGGGGGTAATTACATTATAGGAGGGGAAGATAGTGCAGATAGAGACCGGGGCGAGGTAGTGGGACTGGGGGTAATTACATTATAGGAGGGGAAGATAGTGCAGATAGAGACCGGGGCGAGGTAATGGGACTGGGGAGGGTAATTACATTATAGGAGGGGAAGATAGTGCAGATAGAGACCGGGGCGAGGTAGTGGGACTGGGGGGGGGTAATTACATTATAGGAGGGAAGATAGTGCAGATAGAGACCGGGGCGAGGTAGTGGGACTGGGAGGGGGTAATTACATTATAGGAGGGGAAGATAGTGCAGATAGAGACCGGGGCGAGGTAGTGGGACTGGGGAGTAATTACATTATAGGAGGGGAAGATAGTGCAGATAGAGACCGGGGCGAGGTAGTGGGACTGGGGGGTAATTACATTATAGGAGGGGAAGATAGTGCAGATAGAGACCGGGGGCGAGGTAGTGGGACTGGGGGGGTAATTACATTATAGGAGGGGAAGATAGTGCAGATAGAGACCGGGGGCGAGGTAGTGGGACTGGGGGGTAATTACATTATAGGAGGGAAGATAGTGCAGATAGAGACCAGGGCGAGGTAGTGGGACTGGGGGTAATTACATTATAGGAGGGAAGATAGTGCAGATAGAGACCGGGGCGAGGTAGTGGGACTGGGGGTAATTACATTATAGGAGGGAAGATAGTGCAGATAGAGACCGGGGCGAGGTAGTGGGACTGGGGGGTAATTACATTATAGGAGGTGAAGATAGTGCAGATAGAGACCGGGGCGAGGTAGTGGGACTGGGGGTAATTACATTATAGGAGTGGAAGATAGTGCAGATAGAGACCGGGGCGGGTAGTGGGACTGGGGGTAATTACATTATAGGAGGGGAAGATAGTGCAGATAGAGACCGGGGCGAGGTAGTGGGACTGGGGAGGTAATTACATTATAGGAGGGGAAGATAGTGCAGATAGAGACCGGGGCGAGGTAGTGGGACTGGGGGAGGGTAATTACATTATAGGAGGGAAGATAGTGCAGATAGAGACCGGGGCGAGGTAGTGGGACTTGGGGAGGGTAATTACATTATAGGAGGGAAGATAGTGCAGATAGAGACCGGGGCGAGGTAGTGGGACTGGGGGTAATTACATTATAGGAGGGGAGGATAGTGCAGATAGAGACCGGGGTGAGGTAGTGGGACTGGGGGTAATTACATTATAGGAGGGGAAGATAGTGCAGATAGAGACCGGGGCGAGGTAGTGGGACTGGGGGGCTAATTACATTATAGGAGGGAAGATAGTGCAGATAGAGACCGGGGCGAGGTAGTGGGATTGGGGGGGTAATTACATTATAGGAGTGGAAGATAGTGCAGATAGAGATCGGGGACGAAGTACTGGGACTGGGGGGGGAGGGGGAAATTACATTATAGGAGGGGAAGATAATGCAGGTAGAGACCGGGGGTGAGGTACTGGGACTGGGGGGGTAATTACATTATAGGAGGGGAAGATAGTGCAGATAGAGACAGGGGGCGAGGAAGTGGGACTGGGGGGGTAATTACATTATAGGAGGGGAAGATAGTGCAGATAGAGACCGGGGGCGAGGTAGTGGGACTGGGGGGGAATGGAAGGAGGGACTAGAACAGTTCAGAAGGAAAAGTGTAGGGCACAAAATATAGAAAAACCTCTTAATTGTAAGTATACTAATGCCAGAAGCCTGACTAACAAAACTGGGGAACTGGAGTTAGTGATGTCTGTGGAGGACTATGACAGTGGGAATAGCTGAGACACGGCTGGATGATAGCTATGACAGTGGGAATAACTGAGGCACGGCTGGATGATAGCTATGACAGTGGGAATAACTGAGACATTGCTGGATGATAGCTATGACAGTGGGAATAACTGAGACATCGCTGGATGACAGCTATGACAGTGAGAATAACTGAGACACGGCTGGATGATAGCTATGACATAGTGGGAATAACTGAGACACGGCTGGATGATAGCTATGACAGTGGGAATAACTGAGACATTGCTGGATGATAGCTATAACAGTGGGAATAACTGAGACATTGCTGGGTGACAGCTATGACAGTGAGAATAACTGAGACACGGCTGGATGATAGCTATGACAGTGGGAATAACTGAGACATTGCTGAATGATAGCTATGACAGTGGGAATAACTGAGACATTGCTGGATGATAGCTATGACAGTGGGAATAACTGAGACATCGCTGGATGACAGCTATGACAGTGAGAATAACTGAGACACGGCTGGATGATAGCTATGACAGTGGGAATAACTGAGACACAGCTGGATGATAGCTATGACAGTGGGAATAACTGAGACACAGCTGGATGATAGCTATGACAGTGGGAATAACTGAGACACGGCTGGATGATAGCTTTGACTGGGCAGTTAATGTACAGGACTACAGTCTGTTTAGAAAGGATCGCCAAATCTGGAGAGGGGGAGGGGTCTGCCTTTATGTAAAGTCCTGTGGAGAGGGGGAGGGGTCTCCTTTATGTAAAGTCCTGTGGAGAGGGGAGGGTCTGCCTCTGTAAAGTCCTGTGGAGAGGGGGAGGGGTCTGCCTTTATGTAAAGTCCTGTGGAGAGGGGGAGGGGTCTGCCTTTATGTAAAGTCCTGTGGAGAGGGGAGGGTCTCCTTTATGTAAAGTCCTGTGGAGAGGGGAGGGGTCTGCCTTTATGTAAAGTCCTGTGGAGAGGGGAGGGTCTGCCTCTATGTAAAGTCCTGTGGAGAGGGGAGGGGTCTGCCTTTATGTAAAGTCCTGTGGAGAGGGGAGGGTCTCCTTTATGTAAAGTCCTGTGGAGAGGGGAGGGTCTCCTTTATGTAAAGTCCTGTGGAGAGGGGGAGGGTCTCCTTTATGTAAAGTCCTGTGGAGAGGGGAGGGTCTCCTTTATGTAAAGTCCTGTGGAGAGGGAGAGGGTCTCCTCTATGTAAAGTCCTGTGGAGAGGGAGAGGGTCTGCCTTTATGTAAAGTCCTGTGGAGAGGGGAGGGGTCTACCTCTATGTAAAGTCCTGTGGAGAGGGGAGGGTCTCCTTTATGTAAAGTCCTGTGGAGAGGGGAGGGGTCTCCTTTATGTAAAGTCCTGTGGAGAGGGGAGGGTCTCCTTTATGTAAAGTCCTGTGGAGAGGGGAGGGGTCTCCTTTATGTAAAGTCCTGTGGAGAGGGGAGGGTCTCCTTTATGTAAAGTCCTGTGGAGAGGAGGAGGGGTCTCCTTTATGTAAAGTCCTGTGGAGAGGGGAGGGGTCTCCTTTATGTAAAGTCCTGTGGAGAGGGGAGGGTCTGCCTTTATGTAAAGTCCTGTGGAGAGGGGAGGGTCTCCTTTATGTAAAGTCCTGTGGAGAGGGGAGGGTCTCCTTTATGTAAAGTCCTGTGGAGAGGGGAGGGTCTGCCTTATGTAAAGTCCTGTGGAGAGGGAGGGGTCTCCTTTATGTAAAGTCCTGTGGAGAGGGGAGGGTCTCCTTATGTAAAGTCCTGTGGAGAGGGGAGGGTCTCCTTTATGTAAAGTCCTGTGGAGAGGGGAGGGTCTCCCTTATGTAAAGTCCTGTGGAGAGGGAGGGGTCTCCTTTATGTAAAGTCCTGTGGAGAGGGGAGGGGTCTCCTTTATGTAAAGTCCTGTGGAGAGGGGAGGGGTCTCCTTTATGTAAAGTCCTGTGGAGAGGGGAGGGGTCTGCCTTTATGTAAAGTCCTGTGGAGAGGGGAGGGTCTCCTTTATGTAAAGTCCTGTGGAGAGGGGAGGGGTCTCCTTTATGTAAAGTCCTGTGGAGAGGGAGGGGTCTGCCTTTATGTAAAGTCCTGTGGAGAGGGGAGGGTCTCCTTTATGTAAAGTCCTGTGGAGAGGGGAGGGGTCTCCTTTATGTAAAGTCCTGTGGAGAGGGGAGGGTCTCCTTTATGTAAAGTCCTGTGGAGAGGGGTCCCTTATGGAAGTCCTGTGGAGAGGGGGCCTCTTATGTAAAGTCCTGTGGAGAGGGAGGGGTCTCTTTATGTAAGTCCTGTGGAGAGGGAGGGTCTGCCTTTATGTAAAGTCCTGTGGAGAGGGAGGGGTCTCCTTTATGTAAAGTCCTGTGGAGAGGGGAGGGGTCTGCCTCTATGTGAAGTCCTGTGGAGAGGGGAGGGTCTGCCTCTATGTGAAGTCCTGTGGAGAGGGAGGAGTCTCCTTTATGTAAAGTCCTGTGGAGAGGGGAGGGTCTGCCTCTATGTAAAGTCCTGTGGAGAGGGGAGGGGTCTGCCTTTATGTAAAGTCCTGTGGAGAGGGGAGGGGTCTCCTTTATGTAAAGTCCTGTGGAGAGGGGAGGGTCTGCCTCTATGTGAAGTCCTGTGGAGAGGGGAGGGGTCTGCCTCTATGTGAAGTCCTGTGGAGAGGGGAGGAGTCTCCTTTATGTAAAGTCCTGTGGAGAGGGAGGGGTCTGCCTCTATGTAAAGTCCTGTGGAGAGGGGAGGGTCTGCCTTTATGTAAAGTCCTGTGGAGAGGGGAGGGTCTGCCTCTATGTAAAGTCCTGTGGAGAGGGGAGGGTCTGCCTCTATGTAAAGTCCTGTGGAGAGGGGAGGGTCTGCCTCTATGTAAAGTCCTGTGGAGAGGGGAGGGGTCTGCCTTTATGTAAAGTCCTGTGGAGAGGGGAGGGTCTCCTGTATGTAAAGTCCTGTGGAGAGGGGAGGGTCTCCTGTATGTAAAGTCCTGTGGAGAGCGGGAGGGGTCTCCTGTATGTAAAGTCCTGTGGAGAGGGGGAGGGGTCTCCTGTATGTAAAGTCCTGTGGAGAGGGGGAGGGGTCTCCTGTATGTAAAGTCCTGTGGAGAGCGGGAGGGGTCTCCTGTATGTAAAGTCCTGTGGAGAGGGGGAGGGGTCTCCTGTATGTAAAGTCCTGTGGAGAGGGGTCGGGGTCTCCTTTATGTAAAGTCCTATCTAAAGCCCACAGTCTGAGAAGATATAAGTGAGGGACATGAACATATGGAGTCATTGTGGGTGGAGATAAATGGAGCCATAAACAATAATAAATTACTAATAGGAGTTTATTATAAACCACCTAATATACCAGAGTCCACAGAAAATCTACTGCTAAACGAGATAGACGAGGCGGAAAATCATAATCAGGTGGTTATTATCTGGGCGAACTCCGCAGATAGAGACTGGGAAACTGAGGCCTGTACATCCCATAAAGGAAACAGGTTCTTGGCAATAACCAAAGACAATTTCCTTTCCCAACTGGTTCAGGACCCCACTAGAGGGACGGCCATACTGGACTTAGTATTAACCAATAGACCTGATAGAACAACAGACGTGCAGGTCGGGGGACACCTGGGAAATAGTGACCATAAAGTAATAACCTTCCAATTATCCTTTAAACGAGAGTTTCTACAGGGAGGAACAAGAATACCGGACTTCAGAAAAGCTAAATTTAGCCAACTAAGCGAGGCCATAGGCCTAACTAACTGGGACAAAGTCCTCAAAAATAAAAATACAACCACAAAATGGGAGATCTTTAAAATCATCCTAAAATCTTTTTGTGAGAGGTATATACCTTACAGTAATAAAGGTTAAGGAACAAAAAGAAAACAATGTGGATAAATAGAACCGTAAAGAAAGCAATAAATGACAAAAAGAAATCATATAAATCACTAAAACAGGAGGGGAACGAGGAAGCTCTGATAAACTATAAAAAATAGAATATGTAAAAAACTAATAAAAGCAGCCAAACTAGAGACCGAGAGATTAATTGCCAAAGAGAGCAGAACTAACCCTAAAATGTTCTTCAATTATATAAAAGGTAAAATGTATAAATCTGAAGGTGTCGGCCCTTTACAGAGTGATGAGGGGGGAGTTGCAGAGAGTGACGAGGAGAAAGCCAAGCTATTAAATATTTTTCTCTCCACTATATTCACTGAGGAAAATAAACTGTCAGATGAAATGCAGAATGTAAAAGTAAATTCCCCATTAAAAGTTACCTGTCTGACCCAGGAAGAAGTACAACAGCGACTTAGAAAGATTAAAATAGACAAATCGCCAGGACCAGATGGCATACACCCCGAATCCTAAGGGAATTAAGTGATGTCCTAGCCAGACCCTTATTTCTGATATTTAATACGCAAAATAACTGTGGAGCCCCAGTTATGGGTCTACAACACAGTGAACGCCAGATATTCCTTTAAAGGAAGGAAAACCGAGCAAAGGGGTGTCTCCATTACAGAGATCACCAAATCCACCATATTAAGTGGCCCCTATGTCAAGATCACGCTCTTTTACAAGCTTTAAGGATGTGACGGGGAAAACCTAAGCCAGTTATGAATCCACAGACAGCTGTTTCGGGGTGTTGCCCCTCATCAGTGTGGAGTAGGATTCTGGCTAACCGGGAGCAATGCCTCGGAGACTACTCAAACAAAACGATAGCTGATCTCAGGGAGAACAGCTACAGAAAACACCGCGGAGCCTCATTTAAGAGTCTCAACATGTTGAAGACCCATAACTGGGGCTGCACAGTTATTTTGCATATTACTGTTTCCCAGGGAGCTTTGCACTTTGGATTGAGACTCCTAAATGAGGCTCCGCAGTGTTTTCTGTAGCTGGTCTCCCTAAGATCAGCTACTGTCTTGTTTTGATATTTGTGGACTCTATACTGACAGGGAATGTTCCACAGGATTGGCGCATAGCAAATGTTGTGCCAATATTTAAAACGGGCCCAAAAGCAGAGCCCGGAAACTATAGGCCGGTAAGTGTAACATCTGTTGTGGGTAAGGCTCCATTCACATCACCGTTTCTCCATTCCGTTCTCCTGCTCCATTGAGAAGCATGAGAACGGACAAGATGGATTCGTCTCCACTCAAAAATCATGTTCTGAGCAGACACTGAACGGACCCCATTATAGTCTATGGGGTCTTAGGCTCAGTTCGGGCTCAGTTTGGTCTCAGTGATCTGCAGAATCCGTCCTTTCTGTTCTCCTGCTCCTTAACGAAGCCGGAGAATGGAAAGGGGAAACGGTGATGTGAACAAAGCCTTAACCGTTTGAAGGTTTTCAGAGAGATACTATCTTGGAGCACCTCAATGAAAATAAGCAAATAACGCCATATCAGCATGGCTTCATGAGGGATCGGTCATGTCAAACAAATTTAATCAGTTTGTATGAGGAGCTAAGTTCTAGTCTTGACAGCGGCGAATCAATGGATGTCGAGATGCTGCAGTACGGGCGTTGCCCATGGCAACCAGGCACATGAAGGTCAGGATACAGAAACAGTAATACAAATACATATGCAGTCAAAGGGGTACACACGTACACAGGTAAGTTCACACGGGAAGCCGCAGCCAGCACGAAGCCCCTAGCAACCAGCCAGCACGCAGTCAGCCGCAGCCAGTACGCCAGGGGACGAGCAGCCAGCATACACAAAAACACACGTCATAGTAAAACGCACCGTGACAGTATATCTGGACTTCTCCAAAGCATTTGACCCTGTACCACATAAAAGGTTAGTATATAAAATGAGGATGCTCGGACTGGGAGAAAATGTCTGTATGTGGGTAAGTAACTGGCTCAGTGATCACTGTCACTAGTGGAGTACCACAGGGGTCAGTACTGGAGGAGTCACTGTCACTAGTGGAGTACCACAGGGGTCAGTACTGGAGGGGTCACTGTCACTAGTGGGGTACCACAGGGGTCAGTACTGGAGGGGTCACTGTCACTAGTGGGGTACCACAGGGGTCAGTATTGGAGGGGTCACTGTCACTAGTGGGGTACCTCAGAGGTCAGTACTGGAGGAGTCACTGTCACTAGGGGGGTAACACAGGGGTCAGTACTGGAGGGGTCACTGTCACTAGTGGGGTACCACAGGGGTCAGTACTGGAGGGGTCACTGTCACTCGTGGGGTACCACAGGGGTCAGTACTGGAGGGGTCACTGTCACTAGTGGGGTACCTCAGGAGTCAGTACTGGAGGGGTCACTGTCACTAGTGGGGTACCTCAGGAGTCAGTACTGGAGGGGTCACCATCACTAGTGGGGTACCACAGGGGTCAGTACTGGAGGGATCACTGTCACTAGTAGGGTACCACAGGGGTCAGTACTGGAGGGGTCACGGTCACTAGTGGGGTACCTCAGGGGTCAGTACTGGAGGAGTCACTGTCACTAGGGGGGTACCACAGGGGTCAGTACTGAAGGGGTCACTGTCACTAGTGGGGTACCACAGAGGTCAGTACTGGAGGGGTCATTGTCACTAGTGGGGTACCACAGGAGTCAGTACTGGAGGGGTCACTGTCACTAGTGGGGTACCTCAGGGGTCAGTACTGGAGGGGTCACTGTCACTAGTTGGGTACCTCAGGGGTCAGTACTGGAGGGGTCACTGTCACTAGTGGGGTACCTCAGGGGTCAGTACTGGGCCCTATTCTCTTCAATATATTTATTAATGATCTTGTAGAAGGCTTGCACAGTAAAATATAATTTTTTGCAGATGACACTAAACTGTGTAAAGTAATTAACACTACAGAGGATAGTATACTGTATATATACTACAGAGGACAGTATACTGTATATATACTACAGAGGGCAGTATACTGTATATATACTACAGAGGACAGTATACTGTATATATACTACAGAGGACAGTATACTGTAAATATACTACAGAGGACAGTATACTGTATATATACTACAGAGGACAGTGTACTGTATATACTACAGAGGACAGTATACTGTATATATACTACAGAGGGCAGTATACTGTATATATACTACAGAGGACAGTATACTTTATATATATACTACAGAGAATATTTTACTGTGTATATACTACAGAGTACAGAGGAAAGTATACAGTTTATATACTGCAGAGGGCAGTATACTGTATATATATACTACAGAGAATAGTATACTGAATGTATACTACAGAAGACAGTATACTGTATATATATACTACAGAGAATAGTATACTGTATGTATACTACAGAGGACAGTATACTGTATATATACACTACAGAGAATAGTATACTGTATATACACTACAGAGGACAGTATACTGTATATATACTACAGAGGACAGTATACTGTGTATATACTACAGAGGACAGTATACTGAATATATATATATATACTACAGAGAATAGTATACTGTATATATACTACAGAGGACAGAATACTGTATGTACACTACAGAGGACAGTATACTGCATATATATACTACAGAGGACAGTATACTGTATATATACTACAGAGGACAGTATAATGTATATACACTACAGAGGACAGTATACTGTGTATATATATATATCCACTACAGAGGACAGTATACTGTATATACACTACAGAGGACAATATACTGTATATATACTACAGTGGACAGTATACTGTATATATGTATACTACAGATGACAGTATCCTATATTTATATATATATATATATATATATATATATATATACACTACAGAGGGCAGTATACTGTATATACACTACAGAGGGCAGTATACTGTATATATACACTACAGAGGACAGTATACTGTACATATATACTACAGAGAATAGTACACTGTATATACACTACAGAGGACAGTATACTGTATATATATACTACAGAGGACAGTATACTGTATATATATATATATATATATATATATACATATATATATATACACTACAGAGAATATTATACTGTATATATATACTACAGAGAATAATATACTGTATATATACTACAGAGGACAATATACTGTATATATACTACAGTGGACAGTGTACTGTGTATATATACTACAGAGAATAGTATAATGTATATATACTACAGAGTACAGAGGAAAGTATACAGTTTATATACTGCAGAGGGCAGTATACTGTATATATATACTACAGAGGGCAATATACTGTATATATACACTACAGACAACAGTAGACTGTATATATACACTACAGGGGACAGTATACTGTATATACACTACAGAGGACAGTATACTGTATATATGTACTAAAGAGGACAGTATACTGTATATATACTACAGAGGACAATATACTGTATATATACTACAGAGGACAGTATACTGTGTATATACTACAGAGGACAGTATACTGTATATATACACTACAGAGGACAGCATACTGTATATATACACTACAGAGGACAGTATAATGTATATATTATAGAGGGCAGTATACTGTATATATATACTACAGAGATAAGTATACTGTATATACACTACAGAGGACAGCATACTGTATATATACACTACAGAGGACAGTATACTGTATATACACTACAGAGGACAGTATACTGTATATATATATATATATATATATATACTACAGAGGACAGTATACTGTATATCTACAGAGGACAGTATACTGTATATACACTACAGAGGACAGTATACTGTATATATACTATATATATATATATATACTACAGAGGACAGTATACTGTATATATACTACAGAGGACAGTATACTGTATATATACTACAGAGGACAGCATACTGTATATATACACTACAGAGGACAGTATACTGTATATACACTACAGAGGACAGCATACTGTATATACACTACAGAGGACAGCATACTGTATATATACACTACAGAGGACAGTATACTGTATATACACTACAGAGGACAGTATACTGTATATACACTACAGAGGACAGCATACTGTATATATACACTACAGAGGACAGTATAATGTATATATTATAGAGGGCAGTATACTGTATATATACTACAGAGGACAGTATACTATATATATACTACACAGGACAGTACACTGTATATACACTACAGAGGACAGTATACTGTATATATACTACAGAGGACAGTATACTGTATATATATACTACAGAGAGAAGTATACTGTATATATACTAGAGAGGACAGTATACTGTATATATACTACAGAGGACAGTATACTGTATATACACTACAGAGACCAGTATACTGTATATTTGTATACTACAGATGACAGTATCCTATATATATATATATATATATATATATATATATATTGTGGGGAGTCGCTCTGGTAGACAGCGGTGCGGGTGCAGTTTAGAGGCAAAACAAGGAGTCCAGATTGTGCATCAAACAGTGTTTTATTCACACTTGCACACCAGAAATGAAAACAGTCTCTTGGTGACAGTTCACACACAACAGAAATCATGTGGCAAAACCAAAAACAGGCCAACACAGGGTCCAGTCACCTTGGGTGGTTTAAGTGCGGGTTCACACCTAGCAGTCGGCTCAGCCGCAGGCGATTCCTCCTTCAGGTTGCAGGGAAACACCACCTTGCTGAGCTCCGTCCTCCAGCACAGAGAACTCCTCAGCCCTGTTAGCAGGCTCCAGGATAATCACCTCAGACACAGCTGATGGCTGTGTTTTATACCCAGCCCAAAACTCGGACTGGACCGTGGGAGCAGCCACCCACCCTACTCTTTAGCTGCTCCCAGTAAGAGCCGGCCCGGATCGGCTTTGCAGCCATGCTATTTAAAAGAGTCAAACAGCACTAGCTGCTGCAGACAAAAACCCGGCTCTCACCTCACCGAGGCCAGCAACCTCGGTGACACGTACCTGCCATCGCATATGACACCTTGCACCTTACCACATACCCCCCTTTGTTCAACCCTGAGGGGTGAACACACGTGAGGCAGTGGACGCGGGACAGGGCATCTGCGTTGCCCTGCAAGCGGCCTGCCCTGTGTTCCACGGAAAACTTGAAATTTTGAAGAGATAGGAACCACCTGGTGACCCGAGCATTCCTCTCCTTGGCCTGACTCATCCATTTGAGAGGGAATGGTCGGTCACCAGACGGAACCTCCTCCTAACAGGTAGTAGCGGAGAGATTCGAGTGCCCACTTGATAGCCAGGCACTCCCTCTCCACTATACTATATCTGGACTCGGCGGGACTGAGCTTACGGCTCAGGAAGACAACGGGATGTTCTTCCCGTTGACCTCCTGCGACAGTACCGCACCGAGGCCTACCTCCGAGGCGTCGGTCTGTACGACAAACTCCTTGTTGAAGTCGGGTGTCACCAAAACCGGGGACCCACACAGGGCCGACTTCAACGCGGAGAAAGCCTCCTCCGCCTTCTCACTCCAGCTAACCCTCCCAGACTTTCGCCCCTTCAACAGGTCTGTCAATGGCGCTGCTATTGTGGCAAAGTGGGGCACAAACCTCATGTAGTAACCTACAATCCCCAGGAACGACTTTACCTGCCTGGTGGTGACCGGTCGGGGCCAGTTACGAATGGCCTCTACCTTAGTTACCTGAGGTTTGATGACTCCCGCCCAATTACATATCCCAGATATTTTGTCTCCTCTAACCCTATGGAGCACTTCTTTGGGTTAGCGGTCAGTCCGGCTTTCCTCAGGGCATCCACTACCGCCTGCACCTTGGGTAAATGGCTTTCCCAGTCGGTGCTGTGGATGACTACATCATCTAAGTAGGCCGAGGCGTACCGACGATGTGGTCGCAGCACTATGTCCATTAACCTTTGGAAAGTGGCGGGCGCCATGCAGGCCAAAGGGTAACACCTTGTAGTGATACAGGCCCTGCGGGGTAACAAATGCGGTTTTTCCTTAGCCGACTCTGTTAAGGGTACCTGCCAGTACCCTTTAGTGAGGTCCAGCACAGAAAAATAACGGGCTTGTCCTAAACTTTCAACCAGCTCGTCTACTCGGGGCATGGGATACGCGTCAAACTTGGATACTTCATTTAACTTGCGAAAGTCGTTGCAGAACCGCAGCGTCCCATCCGGCTTGGGTATTAGGACTATGGGACTGGCCCACTCACTTTTCGACTCCTCAATGACCTCGAGCTTCAACATTAACTGTACTTCCTCCGCGATGGCCCGTCGCCGAGCCTCGGGTACCCGGTATGGTTTTAACCGGATCTTGGCCTGAGGCTCAGTGACGATGTCATGTTGGATGAGAGACGTGCGGCCAGGGAGGTCCGAGAACACATCCGTGTTCCGACTGATGAACTCCTGACTTCCTGAACTTGTTTGGAAGACAGGCTGTCTGCAATTTTACCGTGGTTACTGCTTCACAGGCCTCGAACTGTGGGGCTGGACCCTTTCACCTAGAAGCCCTGGCCGGGGGCTGTGGTCGTCGGCCGTGTCCCTATCTTTCCACGGCTTAAGTAAATTCACGTGGTACACCTGCTCCGGCTTGCGCCGCCTGGCTGGTGTACTTTGTAATTTACTTCCCCTACTTTCTCGATCACCTCATAGGGGCCCTGCCACCTAGCTAGGAATTTGCTGTCAAGGGTGGGTACCAGAACCAAAACCCGATCTCCCGGATTGAAGTCCCGTACCCGAGCCTGACGATTGTACACCCTACTCTGGGCTTGTTGCGCTGCCTCCATATGCTCCCGGACCAGCGGCAACACCCTTTCTATCCGTTCCTGCATCTGGGTGACATACTCAATGACACTTTTGTGGGGGACAGGCTGTTGTTCCCATGCTTCCTTGGCGATATCCAACAGGCCCCGAGGGTGTCTGCCATAAAGCAGTTCGAAGGGCGAGAACCCAGTAGAGGCCTGGGGTACCTCTCGCACTGCGAACATGAGATAGGGCAGAAGCAGGTCCCAGTCCTTCCCATCTCTAGACACCACCCTTTTTAACATATTTTTAGAGTTTGGTTAAACCTCTCAACAAGACCGTCTGTTTGCGGATGGTAAACGGACGTCCGTAACTGCTTTATACGCAACAATTTACACAGTTCCTTCATTACTTTGGACATAAAGGGGTCCCTTGGTCTGTCAGAACCTCTTTTGGCAGGCCCACACGGGAAAACATCTCCATTAACTCTTTGGCAATGAGCCTAGCTGAGGTATGTCGCAGAGGCACCGCCTCCGGATACCGAGTGGCATAGTCGAGAACTACCAGAATGTGTTGGTGGCCCCTGGCAGACTTTGGTACAGGCCCAATTAAATCCATAGCGATTCGCTCAAACGGTACTTCAATAATTGGCAGAGGTACCAGAGGACTACGGAAATGAGGCTGGGGGCTAGTTATCTGACAGGTTGGACAGGACTTACAATAATTTTCTACCTCCTTGAACACACTGGGCCAATAAAACCGCTGCAGTATGCGGTCCTGGGTTTTCTGCCACCCCAGGTGTCCCCAAGAACATGTTGGTGGGCAAGCTCCATGACAAGCTTGCGATACGCTGTGGGCACCACCAACTGTTCAACAGGTTCACCTCGGACTTGGTTCACCCGATACAACATATCCTGTAGAACAATAAATCGTGGGAACATTAATTCAGCCCCTGGTTTCTGGGGTTTACCATCAATTTCCAGCACATTCTCCCAGGCCCTGGTTAGGGTTTGGTCCCGGTGTTGTGCGGTCCCAAAATTTTCCCGGAGACATTGAGGTCTGCCAACTCAGGTCCCGGTGGCAAGTCCTCCGTGTCTCCCACCATTACACTCAGTGGGGTTGTCTCCCCCTCTACCGCTGGAGCAGTGGTCACCCCTACCGCCGGCCCTTCAGACTCGGGCTCCCAGGGTTCTGGCCTTCCAGCGGTATCAGGCCACTCTACTAGGGTCACCCCTGTCTCGGGTCCCTCAGATACCTTTATTGCCGGCCACAGCGCCGCAAAACCGGGAAGTCCCTCCCAAGTATTAGTTCATGTGGGAGTTTAGTAGCGACAGCCACCTCGTGGGTCCACCTACCAGCCGCTGTGGACAAAGTCACTAGTGCAGTGGGGTAGTCTTTCAGGTCTCCGTGGATGCACAGGACCCCGACTTTACGGCCAGTATACTCCACAGGCCGTACAAGGGCAGCCCTTACCAGGAGACTAAACTCCCGGAGTCCAGCAGAGCCACCGCCAGCGAATCTCCCACCTCTACCTGACACAGGTGGTTATGGTCTTGCACCTCACGGGTGCCAGTTGCGCACAGCTTCCGTGCATACAAGGAGTGGCGACCCCGTAGTTCACCTCCATCGGCTCATCCCGATGCGGACAGTCGGCCCTGATGTGGCCTGGCTCCTGACACCTCCAGCATACCACGGGAGGCGGACTCGCAGGGGTATATTCCGTACAGGCCGCTCTGTCGCCGGACGTCGGAACTGGGGCAGAGGCCTCCGGGGTTTGACTGACCCCTTCCCAGCAAGACTCCCCTGCAGGTTTCTGGTGGCCTCGTACCGCTCCACCAGGTCGACCATCTCCAGGGCATTGGTGGGCGATACCTGGCCGATCCAGTACTGGAGAGGGTAAGGCAAAGCCCTCCAGAAGACATCGGCTAACAGACGGTCGAGCATAGCAGTGGGAGTCAGTATGTCTGGCTGCAGCCATTTTGCAACCGTTGTAGCAAGTCATAGTATTGTGGCCTGGCGGGTTCAGCCACGTTAAAGTCCCACTGGTGGACACGCTGAGCCCGGACCAAAACATTCACCCCCAGTCTTGCCAGGATCTCACCTTTCACAGTCGGGTAGTCAGCTGCTTGGTCATCTGGGAGGTCAAAAAATACTTGCTGGGGTCCAGACGCCAGGAACGGAGCGACGACCTCTGCCCACTGTTCTCGGGGTAATTTCTCCCTCACGGCCACCTTCTCGAACACCGCCAGATAGGTCTCCACATCATCCGAGGGGGTCATCTTAGGGATCGCGGCACGGACAGCTTTCCGGGCATCGTGGACGCGGTGGGACGCTCCTGCCGCTTGCAACGCCATCACGTGCTGTAGCAGTAGCTGGTTGGTCTCCCGCTGCTGCATGTTAACCTCTATGAGGGCTTTCACAGCCGCCTCTATTTTGTCGGGGATCACAGGCTGCAACTTTGCCGGCTTAATATAGGACATTCACTTTTGCTCAGCAAAAACAAAGTTCGGCGTTCACGCCAGCCTCACTGCGCATGCCCGCATCCGACACCAAATGTGGGGAGTCGCTCTGGTAGACAGCGGTGCGGGTGCAGTTTAGAGGCAAAACAAGGAGTCCAGATTGTGCATCAAACAGTGTTTTATTCACACTTGCACACCAGAAATGAAAACAGTCTCTTGGTGACAGTTCACACACAACAGAAATCATGTGGCAAAACCAAAAACAGGCCAACACAGGGTCCAGTCACCTTGGGTGGTTTAAGTGCGGGTTCACACCTAGCAGTCGGTTCAGCCGCAGGCGATTCCTCCTTCAGGTTGCAGGGAAACACCACCTTGCTGAGCTCTGTCCTCCAGCACAGAGAACTCCTCAGTCCTGTTAGCAGGCTCCAGGATAATCACCTCAGACACAGCTGATGGCTGTGTTTTATACCCAGCCCAAAACCAGGACTGGACCGTGGGGAGCAGCCACCCACCCTACTCTTTAGCTGCTCCCAGTAAGAGCCGGCCCGGATCGGCTTTGCAGCCATGCTATTTAAAAGAGTCAAATAGCACTAGCTGCTGCAGACAAAAACCCGGCTCTCACCTCACCGAGGCCAGCAACCTCGGTGACACGTACCTGCCATTGCATATGACACCTTGCACCTTACCACAATATATATATATATATATATATATATATATATATAGTCGCTCAGAGATGCCTCATCTCTGAGCGACTATATGTGAGGAAGATTGTCCGTTTTCCTGAGGAATTGCACCCATCTACACCCCTACAGTGCTGCTTCACTTCGGTGTTTGTATATATATTTTATATATATACACACACACTACAGAGGGCAGTATACTGTATATATACAACAGAGGACAGTATACTGTATATACTACAGAGAATAGTATACTGTATGTATACTACAGAGGATAGTATAGTGTATGTACACTACAGAGGACAGTGTACTGTATATATGTGCTACAGGGGACAGTATACTGTATATATACCATAGAGGACAGTATACTGTATATATACTCTACGAAGGGCAGTATACTGTATATATATACTACAGAGGGCAGTATACTGTATATATACACTACAGAGGACAGTATACTGTATATATACTACAGAGGACAGTATACTGTATATATACTACAGAGGACAGTATACTGTACATATATACACTACAGAGGACAGTATACTGTATATATACCATAGAGGACAGTATACTGTATATATACACTACGAAGGGCAGTATACTGTATATATATAACAAAGAAATCCAGCAGCACTCAAGATTAGAAAGGGTGCAATCCTTCACTGAGGACTGACCATGTCGCCATAACAATACAAATCCAAAGAATTGAAGCAGCACTCCAGATATGGTGAAACAAACGGTGACCGGCGTATCTTGCATGTTTCAACTGCACAATGCAGTCTTTCTCAAGCAGCTTGAGAAAGACTGCACTGTGCAGTTGAAACGTTGCAAGGGGAATAAAGCCGGTCCACCGTTTGTTTCACCATATCTGGAGTGCTGCTTCAATTCTTTGGATTTATATATATATATATATATATATATACACACTACAGAGGGCAGTATACTGTATATATATAAATATATATATATATATATATATATATATATATACAACAGAGGACAGTATACAGTTTATATACTGCAGAGGGCAGTATACCGTATATATACTACAGAGGTCAGTATACTGTATATATACTACAGAGGACAGTATACTGTATATACACTACAGAGGTCAGTATACTGTATATATACTACAGAGGACAGTATACTGTATATACACTACAGAGGTCAGTATACTGTATATATACTACAGAGGACAGTATACTGTATATACACTACAGAGGGAAGCATACTGTATATATACTACAGAGGACAGTATACTATATATATATATATCTATATATATATATATATATATGCTACAGAGGTCAGTATACTGTATATATACTACAGAGGACAGTATACTGTATATATACTACAGAGGACAGTATACTATATATATATATATATATATATATATATACTACAGAGGACAGTATACTGTATATATACTACAGAGGGCAGTATACTGTATATATACTACAGTGGACAATATACTGTATATATACTACAGTGGACAGTATACTGTATATATGTACACGACAGATGACAGTAATATATATATATATATATATATATATATATATACACACACACACACACACTACAGAGGACAGTATACTGTATACATATACAGCACAGGACAGTATACTTTATATATACTACAGAGGACAGTATACTGCATATACACTAAAGATGACAGTATACTGTATATATATACTACAGAGGACAGTATACTGTATATATATATATACTACAGAGGACAGTATACTGTATATATACCACAGAGGACAGTGTACTGTATATATATACTACAGAGGACAGTATACTGTATACATATACAGCACAGGACAGTATACTTTATATATACTACAGAGGACAGTATACTGTATATACACTAAAGATGACAGTATATTGTATATATACTACAGAGGACAGTATACTGTATATATACTACAGAGGGCAGTATAATGTATATATACTACAGAGGACAGTATACTGTATATACAATAAAGATGACAGTATACTGTGTATATATATAATACAGAGGAAAGTATACTGTATATATACTACAGAGTGCAGTATACTGTATATATACACTACAGAGTGCAGTATACTGTATATATACACTACAGAGAATAGTATACTGTATATGTACTACAGAGGGCAGTATACTGTATATATATACAAAGGACAGTATACTGTATATACACTACAGAGGACAGTATACTGTATATATACTACAGAGGACAGTATACTGTATATATACTACAGAGGACAGTATACTGTATATATACTACAGAGGACAGTATACAGCTACAGATGGATCTGGATAGATTGGAGGCTTGGGCAGAGAAGTGGCAGATGAGGTTTAACACTGACAAATGTAAAGTTATGCACATGGGAAGGATCAATGCAAGTCACCCGTACATACTACATGGTAAAACACTGGGTAACACTGACATGGAAAAGGACTTGGGAATTCTAGTGAACAGTAGTGTTGAGCGCGAATATTCGAATTGCGAATTTTTATCGCGAATATCGCAACTTCGATAATTCGCGAATATTGCAAATATATCGCTATATATTCGCAATTTCGAATATTCGTTGTTTTTTTGTTTTTTGTTTTTTTTTAGTTGTTAATTCTTGTTGCTCTCTGGTTGTCTTCCCACTTCCCAAAGCTGTTCTTACCTGTCCGGAGGATTCCTGGCTCCCTGCCCGCTTCAGTCAATGCCCGTTGCCGCTTCTGCCGACTTCCCGTGTGTATGGGAACGCCTCCATGCTAAAATGTACTGTCGGATGTGAGAATCACAATCTCACAAATTTGACTAAGTTGTAATCGCAATGCGATTAATATAACCTGAATTATTCGCATTGCGATATTCGTTATATTCTAGCAATACAACCATTAGGAACTCAGCTCTAAGTTTTATTCGCGAGGCGAACATATACTCGCATTGCGAATTGATCTTAGAGCTAAGTTCCTATCGCGAAATCGAATATGGCACCTCCCACTCATCACTAGTGAACAGCAAACTTAGCTGTAGAAACTGGTGTCAGGCAGCTGCTGCCTAAGCTAATAAGATAATGGGGGGCATCAGAAGGGGCAGTGATAAGAACATAGTCCTACCACTTTACAAATCACTAGTCAGACCACACATGGAGGACGGTGTACAGTTCTGGGCTCCTGTGAACAAGGCGGACATAGCAGAGCTGGAGAGGGTTCAGAGGAGGGTAACTAAAGTAATAACTGGAATGGGGCAACTACAGGACCCTGAAAGGTTATCAAAATTAGGGTTATTCACTTTAGAAAAAGACACCTGAGGGGAGATCTAATAACTAGAGGTGGGACGACGAATCCATGAATCCCTCGAATCTTGCTGGATTTGTGGACTCGAATCCCACGAATCCATTCATCTGTATCGCCGTCCTCAGGACGACAATACAGATGAACACTGCAGCAGGGGAAGGGAGAGGCGTCTTCTTTTCCTGTTCCCCTGATAGGCTGCCAGCACAAAGCCAGCAGCCTATCAGAGACCGACGCAGGCGGCGCGATGATGTCATCACGCCGCCTGAGCGTACAGCGCGAGACACAGGACAGAAGAGGCCTGCATCGCATCACTGCAATGGAGGTAGGTAAGTGTTTATATGTTCTGTGAAGGGCTGAGGCTATGGAACACAGTCAGTACTACGGGCACAAGGGGACACCATGTGGGCACATGGCACAAGGGGAGACTATAGCATGCCACGTACCGGTGTAAGGACCATGGGGATCGCTGGCACAAGGCGGACACTATGGGGGCATTGCTGGCACAAGGGGGACACTATGGGGGCATTGCTGGCACAAGGGGGACACTATGGGGGCATTGCTGGCACAAGGGGGACACTATGGGGGCATTGCTGGCACAAGGGGGACACTATGGGGGTATTGCTGGCACATGGGGTACACTATGGGGGCATTTCTGGCACATGGGAGACACTATGGGGGCATTGCTGGTACAAGGGGAACACTATGGGGGCTTTGCTGGCACAAGGGGGACACTACGATGGCATTGCTGGCACAAGGGGGACACTATGGGGGCATTGCTGGCACAAGGGAGACACTATGGGGGCATTGCTGGCACATGGGGTACACTATGGGGGCATTGCTGGCACATGGGGTACACTATGAGGGCATTGCTGGCACAAGGTGGACACTATGGGGGCATTGATGGCACAAGGTGGACACTATGGGGTCATTGCTGGCACAAGGGGGATACTATGGGGGCATTGCTGGCACATAGGGGACACTATAGGGGCATTGCTGGCACAAGGGGACACTATGGGGGCATTTCTGGCACAAGGGGGGCACTATGGGGGCATTGCTTGCACATGGGGGACACTATGGGGGCATTGCCGGCACATGGGGAACACTATGGGGGCATTGCCGGCACATGGGGGACACTATGGGGGCATTGCTGGCACAAGGGGGACACTATGGGGCATTGCTGGCACAAGGGGGACACTATGCGGGCATCAACTGGCACATGGGGTACACTATGGGGGCATTGCTGGCACATGGGGTACACTATGAGGGCATTGCTGGCACAAGGGGGACACTATGGGGGCATTGCTGGCACAAGGGGGACACTATGGGGGCATTGCTGGCACAAGGGGGACACCATGGGGGGATTGCTGGCACAAGGGGGACACTATGGGGGCATTGCTGGCACAAGGGGGACACTATGGGGGCATTGCTGGCACAAGGGGGACACTATGGGGTCATTGCTGGCACAAGGGGGACACTATGGGGGCATTGCTGGCACATAGGGGACACTATAGGGGCATTGCTGGCACAAGGGGGACACTATGGGGGCATTGCTGGCACAAGGGGGACACTATGGGGGCATTGCTGGCACAAGGGGGACACTATGGGGGCATTGCTGGCACAAGGAGGACACTATGGGGGCATTTCTGGCACATGGGGTACACTATGAGGGCATTGCTGGCACAAGGGGAACACTATGGGGGCATTGCTGGCACAAGGGAGACACTATGGGGGCATTGCTGGCACAAGGGGGACACTATGGGGGCTTTGCTGGCACAAGGGGGACACTATGGGGGCATTTCTGGCACATGGGGTACACTATGAGGGCATTGCTGGCACAAGGGGAACACTATGGGGGCATTGCTGGCACAAGGGAGACACTATGGGGGCATTGCTGGCACAAGGGGGACACTATGGGGGCATTGCTGGCACAAGGAGGACACTATGGGGGCATTTCTGGCACATGGGGTACACTATGAGGGCATTGCTGGCACAAGGGAACACTATGGGGCATTGCTGGCACAAGGGAGACACTATGAGGGCATTGCTGGCACAAGGGGAACACTATGGGGGCATTGCTGGCACAAGGGGGACCCTACGGGGGCATTGCTGGCACAAGGGGGACACTATGGGGCATTGCTGGCACAAGGGAGACACTATGGGGCATTGCTGGCACATGGGGTACACTATGGGGGCATTGCTGGCACATGGGGTACACTATGAGGGCATTGCTGGCACAAGGTGGACACTATGGGGGCATTGATGGCACAAGGGGGACACTATGGGGTCATTGCTGGCACAAGGGGGATACTATGGGGGCATTGCTGGCACATAGGGGACACTATAGGGGCATTGCTGGCACAAGGGGGACACTATGGGGGCATTTCTGGCACAAGGGGGGCACTATGGGGGCATTGCTTGCACATGGGGGACACTATGGGGGCATTGCCGGCACATGGGGAACACTATGGGGGCATTGCCGGCACATGGGGGACACTATGGGGGCATTGCTGGCACAAGGGGGACACTATGGGGCATTGCTGGCACAAGGGGGGCACTATGGGGGCATCAACTGGCACATGAGGTACACTATGGGGGCATTGCCAGCACATGGAGGACACTATGGGGGGATTGCTGGCACAAGGGGGACCCTATGGGGGCATTGCTGGCACAAGGGGGGCACTATGGGGGCATCAACTGGCACATGGGGGACACGATGGGGGCATTGCTGGCACATGGGGGAAACTATGGGGGCATTGCTGGCACAAGGGGGGCACTATGGGGGGATTGCTGGCACAAGGGGAACACTATGGGGGCATCAACTGGCACATCCTTGGAGACACTATGGGGGCATCTACTGGGGGCATTGCTGGCACATTATGGGGACATTATGGTGTTGCAGGGGGGAAGAATACTATGGGGGTATATTATATAGGCACATTATGGGGGCACTAAGAAGAGGCATTTATACTGGCACATTCTGGGGGACACTATGGGGTGGCAGGTGAGTTGTTAAGAAGGTAGGAGGATGATGGAAAAGTAGGAACCTAAGATGTCTTTTGTCAAACTTACTGGATGTAAGGTATGTGGTGCTGTATTCTGGATAGCACAGAATATAATACGTATGCGCCGAGGGTAGGAAAAAATTACGGGCCAGTGCGTACGCGCGGCTGACTACTCCCCAAACTACTCTTACTTGCAGTAAGCACTGTAAGAGATCAACCAAGAACCAGCGCAGATGAAACTAGCTCCAGAAAAGGCTCACGGTCGGGGAGTAGTTAGCCACGCTTGCGGACAGGATTTGTAGGATTCGAGATTCGAGAACCTTTTCAGATTCGGATTCTAAAAAAATTGGATTTGTCCCACCTCTACTAATAACTATGTATAAATATATCAGGGGTCAGTACAGAGATCACTCCCATCATCTATTTATCCCCAGGACTGTGACTGTGACGAGAGGACATCCTCTGCGTCTGGAGGAAAGAAGGTTTGTACACAAACATAGAAGAGGATTCTTTACTGTAAGAGCAGTGAGACTATGGACTCTTTACTGTAAGAGCAGTGAGACTATGGACTCTATACTGTAAGAGCAGTGAGACTATGGACTCTTTACTGTAAGAGCAGTGAGACTATGGACTCTTTACTGTAAGAGCAGTGAGACTATGGACTCTGTACTGTAAGAGCAGTGAGACTATGGACTCTTTACTGTAAGAGCAGTGAGACTATGGACTCTTTACTGTAAGAGCAGTGAGACTATGGACTCTTTACTGTAAGAGCAGTGAGACTATGGACTCTTTACTGTAAGAGCAGTGAGACTATGGACTCTTTACTGTAAGAGCAGTGAGACTATGGACTCTATACTGTAAGAGCAGTGAGACTATGGACTCTTTACTGTAAGAGCAGTGAGACTATGGACTCTTTACTGTAAGAGCAGTGAGACTATGGACTCTATACTGTAAGAGCAGTGAGACTATGGACTCTTTACTGTAAGAGCAGTGAGACTATGGACTCTATACTGTAAGAGCAGTGAGACTATGGACTCTATACTGTAAGAGCAGTGAGACTATGGACTGTATACTGTAAGAGCAGTGAGACTATGGACTCTATACTGTAAGAGCAGTGAGACTATGGACTCTTTACTGTAAGAGCAGTGAGACTATGGACTCTTTACTGTAAGAGCAGTGAGACTATGGACTCTTTACTGTAAGAGCAGTGAGACTATGGACTCTTTACTGTAAGAGCAGTGAGACTATGGACTCTATACTGTAAGAGCAGTGAGACTATGGACTCTATACTGTAAGAGCAGTGAGACTATGGACTCTTTACTGTAAGAGCAGTGAGACTATGGACTCTATACTGTAAGAGCAGTGAGACTATGGACTCTATACTGTAAGAGCAGTGAGACTATGGACTCTATACTGTAAGAGCAGTGAGACTATGGACTCTATACTGTAAGAGCAGTGAGACTATGGACTCTATACTGTAAGAGCAGTGAGACTATGGACTCTATACTGTAAGAGCAGTGAGACTATGGACTCTATACTGTAAGAGCAGTGAGACTATGGACTCTATACTGTAAGAGCAGTGAGACTATGGACTGTTGCTGTGACAGGAGCACATGGACATCTATAGCTTTAAGGGTACTAGTAAGGAGCATTGCTGGACAAGGGAGACTATGGAGGCATTGCAGCCCAGGAGACTATGGAGCATTGTGGCGGGGAGACTATGGACGCTTTGCTGTACTGTGAGGAGACTATGGGAGCATCTCTGGCACGCTGGGGACTCTACTGTAGGGGCAGTGAGACTATGGACTCACTATGGAGCATGCTGAGACAATGGAACACTATAGAGCGTGGCACTTGACTCGTATGAAGGCAGTGAGACTATGGACTCTTACTGTAAGAGCAGTGAGACTATGGCACTCTGTACTGTAAGAACTGTGAGACTATGGACTGTATACTGTAAGAGCACTGTGGACTATGGACTTTGACTGTAAAACAGTGGAGACTATGGAGACTTTGCTACTGTAAGAGCAGGGAGACTATGGACTCTCCTTACTGCAGGTAGGAGACTATGGATTCTTACTGCTAAGAGAACAGTGAGGCACTATGGACTCTATACTGTAAGAGCAGTGCAGACTATGGACTCTTACTGAGGGCATGTGAGACTAGTGGACACTGGCATGAGAGCTTTGAGACTACTGGTGTCATTACTGGCATGGGGGTGAGACTATGGGCTCTGTACTGTAAGAAGCGGTGAGAACTATGAACTCTATGCTGTAAGAGCAGTGAGACTATGGACTCTTCTAGCAAAGCAGTGAGACATATGGAGCATAGCATGGGGATACTATGGGAGCAGTGCGGCACATAGGGAACTATGGACGCTACTGTAAGAGCAGTGAGACTATGGACTCATTACTGTAAGAGCAGTGAGACTATGGACTCCTATAGCTGTAAGAGCAGTGGAGACTATGGCACATGCTGTACACAGTAGAAACATGTGACCGACTTTATGGAATACCGGCGGGATTACTGGAACAACGGTGAGACTACAGGAACTCATTGACTGTTTGCGAAGAGCAGCTCGAGACTATGGACACCTATGCTGTAAGAACAGTGGAGACTATGGACTCTATTGCTGTAAGAGCAGGAGACTATGGACTCTATTACTGGCACAGGGAGACATGGGGACTATTGACTGCATATCATTGTGAGAGCTATGGGAGCATCTACTGGAGGCACTGTAAGACATGCACTGGAGACTCTATGGACGTTGAGACTATGAGACATCATTACTTATAGAGCATCTATGGACCTGTAAGAGGCAGTGAGACTCTGGACATCTACTGTAGAGCAGTGAGACTATGGACTCTTATACTGTGTAAGAGCAGTGAGACTATGGACTCTATACTGTAAGAGCGGTGAGACTTGGACTCTGTACTGTAAGAGCAGGAGACTATGGACTCTATACTGTAAGAGCAGCAGACTATGGACGTATACTTCGGAGCTGTAAGACTACGGGCCAGTGCGTATGACGCAGTGGACCTCACCTATACTGTAAGAGCAGTGAGTCTATGGCACTACTGTGAAGATCAGCAGAGCCAGTGACACTATGGACTGTATACCAGTAAGAGCCACGGTGAGGCTACTGTAAGCTCATGCGGACTAGGATCTGCAGTTGAGATCGAGGGACACTCATTGATTCTTACGTAAGAGCAGTGAGACTATGGACTCTACTACTGTAAGAGCAGGGAGTACAGAGATCTACTGCGACATCATATACTATAGGACTGTGACTGACATGAGTGAGACATCCTCTGCACTGTAAGAGCAGTGAGACTATGGACTCTATACTGCAACAACAGTGAGACTATGGACTCTATACTGTAGAGCAGTGAGACTATGGACTCTATACTGTAAGAGCAGTGAGACTATGGACTCTATACTGTAAGAGCAGTGAGACTATGGACTCTTTACTGTAAGAGCAGTGAGACTATGGACTCTTTACTGTAAGAGCAGTGAGACTATGGACTCTATACTGTAAGAGCAGTGAGACTATGGACTCTATACTGTAAGAGCAGTGAGACTATGGACTCTTTACTGTAAGAGCAGTGAGACTATGGACTCTATACTGTAAGAGCAGTGAGACTATGGACTCTATACTGTAAGAGCAGTGAGACTATGGACTCTTTACTGTAAGAGCAGTGAGACTATGGACTCTATACTGTAAGAGCAGTGAGACTATGGACTCTATACTGTAAGAGCAGTGAGACTATGGACTCTATACTGTAAGAGCAGTGAGACTATGGACTCTATACTGTAAGAGCAGTGAGACTATGGACTCTATACTGTAAGAGCAGTGAGACTATGGACTCTATACTGTAAGAGCAGTGAGACTATGGACTCTATACTGTAAGAGCAGTGAGACTATGGACTCTATACTGTAAGAGCAGTGAGACTATGGACTCTATACTGTAAGAGCAGTGAGACTATGGACTCTTTACTGTAAGAGCAGTGAGACTATGGACTCTATACTGTAAGAGCAGTGAGACTATGGACTCTATACTGTAAGAGCAGTGAGACTATGGACTCTATACTGTAAGAGCAGTGAGACTATGGACTCTATACTGTAAGAGCAGTGAGACTATGGACTCTTTACTGTAAGAGCAGTGAGACTATGGACTCTATACTGTAAGAGCAGTGAGACTATGGACTCTATACTGTAAGAGCAGTGAGACTATGGACTCTTTACTGTAAGAGCAGTGAGACTATGGACTCTATACTGTAAGAGCAGTGAGACTATGGACTCTATACTGTAAGAGCAGTGAGACTATGGACTCTATACTGTAAGAGCAGTGAGACTATGGACTCTATACTGTAAGAGCAGTGAGACTATGGACTCTATACTGTAAGAGCAGTGAGACTATGGACTCTATACTGTAAGAGCAGTGAGACTATGGACTCTATACTGTAAGAGCAGTGAGACTATGGACTCTATACTGTAAGAGCAGTGAGACTATGGACTCTATACTGTAAGAGCAGTGAGACTATGGACTCTATACTGTAAGAGCAGTGAGACTATGGACTCTATACTGTAAGAGCAGTGAGACTATGGACTCTATACTGTAAGAGCAGTGAGACTATGGACTCTATACTGTAAGAGCAGTGAGACTATGGACTCTATACTGTAAGAGCAGTGAGACTATGGACTCTATACTGTAAGAGCAGTGAGACTATGGACTCTATACTGTAAGAGCAGTGAGACTATGGACTCTTTACTGTAAGAGCAGTGAGACTATGGACTCTTTACTGTAAGAGCAGTGAGACTATGGACTCTTTACTGTAAGAGCAGTGAGACTATGGACTCTTTACTGTAAGAGCAGTGAGACTATGGACTCTTTACTGTAAGAGCAGTGAGACTATGGACTCTATACTGTAAGAGCAGTGAGACTATGGACTCTTTACTGTAAGAACAGTGAGACTATGGACTCTATACTGTAAGAGCAGTGAGACTATGGACTCTATACTGTAAGAGCAGTGAGACTATGGACTCTTTACTGTAAGAGCAGTGAGACTATGGACTCTATACTGTAAGAGCAGTGAGACTATGGACTCTATACTGTAAGAGCAGTGAGACTATGGACTCTATACTGTAAGAGCAGTGAGACTATGGACTCTATACTGTAAGAGCAGTGAGACTATGGACTCTTTACTGTAAGAGCAGTGAGACTATGGACTCTTTACTGTAAGAGCAGTGAGACTATGGACTCTTTACTGTAAGAGCAGTGAGACTATGGACTCTTTACTGTAAGAGCAGTGAGACTATGGACTCTATACTGTAAGAGCAGTGAGACTATGGACTCTATGACTGTAAGAGCAGTGAGACTATGGACTCATACTGTAAGAGCAGTGAGACTATGGACTCTATTACTGTAAGAGCAGTGAGACTATGGACTCTAGCTACTGTAAGAGCAGTGAGACTATGGACTCTATACTGTAAGAGCAGTGAGACTATGGACTCTTTACTGTAAGAGCAGTGAGACTATGGACTCTATGCTGTAAGAGCAGTGAGATTCTATGGACTCTATACTGTAAGAGCAGTGAGACTATGGACTCTATGCTGTAAGAGCAGTGAGACTATGGACTCTATACTGTAAGAGCAGTGAGACTATGGACTCTATACTGTAAGAGCAGTGAGACTATGGACTCTATACTGTAAGAGCAGTGAGACTATGGACTCTTACTGTAAGAGCAGTGAGACTATGGACTCTACTAACAGTAACAGCAAGACGATGATCTGCACAGGACATCTCTTACTGTAAGAGCAGTGAGACTATGGACTCTGTACTGTAAGAGCAGTGAGACTATGGACTCTATACTGTAAGAGCAGTGGAGACTATGGACTCTATCACTGTAAGAGCAGGACATCTGTGACTGTATCCTCCAGTAGCAGGACTGACAGCTGCTATACTGTAAGAGCAGTGAGACTATGGACTCATCACTGTAAGAGCAGTGAGACTATGGACTCTATACTGTAAGAGCAGTGAGACTATGGACTCTCTTATAGCAGGTGACAGACTGCTTACGTGAGAGCTAGTGAGACTCATGGACTGTCAGTAAGAGCAGTGAGACTATGGACTCTAACTGTAAGTAACAGTGAGACTATGGACTCTATGCTGTAAGAGCAGTGAGACTATAGACTCTTTTCTGTAAGAGCAGTGAGACTATGGACTCTATACTGTAAGAGCAGTGAGACTATGGACTCTTTACGGTAAGAGCAGTGAGACTATGGACTCTATACTGTAAGAGCAGTGAGTCTATGGACTCTTTACTGTAAGAGCAGTGAGACTATGGACTCTTTACTGTAAGATCAGTGAGACTATGGAGTCTTTACTGTAAGAGCAGTGAGACTATGGACTCTTTACTGTAAGAGCAGTGAGACTATGGACTCTTTACTGTAAGAGCAGTGAGACTATGGGATTCTTTACTGTAAGAGCAGTGAGACTATGGACTCTGTACTGTAAGAGCAGTGAGACTATGGACTCTTTACTGTAAGAGCAGTGAGACTATGGACTCTTTACTGTAAGAGCAGTGAGACTATGGACTCTTTACTGTAAGAGCAGTGAGACTATGGACTCTTTACTGTAAGAGCAGTGAGACTATGGACTCTACTGTAAGAGCAGTGAGACTATGGACTCTATACTGTAAGAGCAGTGAGACTATGGACTCTATACTGTAAGAGCAGAGAGACTATGGACTCTATACTGTAAGAGCAGTGAGTCTATGGACTCTTTACTGTAAGAGCAGTGAGACTATGGACTCTTTACTGTAAGTGCAGTAAGACTATGGAGTCTTTACGGTAAGAGCAGTGAGACTATGGACTCTTTACGGTAGGAGCAGTGAGACTATGGACTCTTTACTGTAAGAGCAGTGAGACTATGGAACTCTCTGCCTGAGGAGGTGGTGATGGTGAGTACAATAAAGGAATTCAGGAGAGGCCTGGATGTATTTCTGGAGTGTAATAATATTACAGGTTATAGCTACTAGAGAGGGGTCGTTGATCCAGGGAGTTATTCTGATTGGAGTCAAGAAGGAATTTTTTTCCCCTTAAGTGGGGAAAATTGGCTTCTGCCTCACAGGGGTTTTTTGCCTTCCTCTGGATCAACTAGCAGGATGACAGGCCGAACTGGACGGACAGATGTCTTTTTTCGGCCTTATATACTATGTTACTATGTTACTACGTTATTCTTTCCCTCCATTGTCCCTGTTACACTAGAAAAGATGCTTGTGTCTCTGTTTACTGTATAAAATCTTTTTCTGTCAGACACGGCATAGACCCAACCACCCTCACCAACAGCTCAACACAAAACGATGTTCTGCACAGGCATCTCCCTGCCTGCTGCCCCACTGATTGGCTCATCCAGGCTGCCTGTATGTATCCAGGGCTGACAACTGCTTGTGTGACGATCAGGGGAGCCCTCGTATATGACAGGCGGTCACCCCGAGTAGTGATACGAGGACATTACCAGCTCAGTGATATGTGCAGGACATCCTGCTGCCACATGTGTTCCTCTCATAGCAGGGCTGACAACTGCTTGCGTGATGATCGGGGGAGCCATCGTATACGACAGTCAGTCACCCCGAGTAGTGATACGAGGACACTAACAGCTCAGTGATATGTGCAGGACATCCTGCCGCCACATGTGTTCCTCTCATAGCAGGGCTGACAACTGCTTGCGTGATGATCGGGGGAGCCATCGTATACGACAGTCAGTCACCCCGAGTAGTGATACGAGGACACTAACAGCTCAGTAATATGTGCAGGACATCCTGCCACCAAATGTGTTCCTCTCATGGCAAGGCTTCCCCACACACAGCAAGGTTTTCCAAGGAATGTCTCCTCCGGATTGCAATAATTCCTTGTTTGTCCGGACGCTAGAATTATCGCTAATCCGATATTTATGGGACTAGCTGAGATGCCAGCTTCAGCAACCTATGAATGTGAAGGATCTACAGGCCCAGTGGCAAGGCTACTTTCATATCTGCAGCACGGAGATCCAGCTGCTTGATCTGGCAGAGAATGCCAGGATCCGGCCGGACACAAGCCACAGCGTGCATCTGTGGCGGAACAGCCTGCCGGAATCGCTGCCGCAGATGTGAAAGAAATATCAAATCTGTAGGAAAATGTACCAGAAGATACAATAGAGAACCGGTATGTATCAAGGCCCATACCTATTACATCTTGTATCCTGGCTAGAGGTCGTATACCTTCTTGTATTCAGATTAGAGGCTGTATCCCATCTTGTATCAAGGATGGAGGCCGTATCCATTTTGTATCCAGACTAGAGGTAGTAACTCTTTTTATATGCAGGCAAGAATCTTATATTTTATCCAGGCTAGAGGGCGTATCTCATCTTGTATCCAGGCTAGAGGGCGTATCTCATCTTGTATCCAAGCTAGAGGCCGTATCTCATCTTGTATCCAGGCTGGAGGCCGTATCTCCTCTTGTATCCAGAATAGAGGGCGTATCTCATCTTGTATCCAGGCTGGATGCAGTATCTCATCTTGTATCCAGGATACAGGGTGTATCTCATCTTGTATCCAGGCTTGAGGCTGTATCTTATCTTGTATCCAGGCCAGAGGCTGTATCTCATCTTGTATCTAGGCCAGAGGCTGTATCTCATCTTATATCCAGGCTAGAGGCTGTATCTCATCTTGTATCCAGGCTAGAGTCTGTATTTTATCTTTTATCCAGGCTAGATGCCGTATCTCATCTTGTATCCAGGCCAGAGGCTGTATCTCATCTTGTATCCAGGCTAGAGTCTGTATTTTATCTTTTATCCAGGCTACAGGCAGTATCTCCTCTTGTATCCAGGCTAGAGGCTGTATCTCATCTTGTATCCAGGCTGGAGGCAGTATCTCATCTTATATCCAGGCTACAGGCCGTATCTAATCTTGTATCCAGGCTGGAGGCAGTATCTCATCTTGTATCCAGGCTAGAGGCCGTATCTCACCTTGTATCCAGGCTAGAGGCCGCATCTTAACTTCCATCAAGGCTAGAAGCCGTATCTCATCTTGTATCTGCAGCAAGCCAGACCGACAGGGGGATTATATGTGAGGTCACGGTGTGAGCATTAGGTAGGCCGAGGTGAATACAGTTCTGGTTACTCCCGGTTATGTCGTCCCTGGGCAGGCCTGCATAAGTGATGAGGAGAACAGCACAACGATTCTCTGGGGCCCGCTCTGATAAGGGACACAGGCCAGGTGGTGGTTCGAGGTGCCCTTGGTGGTCTGTAATAATGTGCCTATGGCAAGGTCCCTTATTGTCGTGACGACAGTGGTGGTACAACCATTTATAGTAGTAGTAATTGAGGAATTGGAAACTGAGACAGCAGTGAAATCCAACTTATGACTTTTACTAAACGTTGCTCCTGGTAACCGTTACATCCAAGTATAAAACAGTCTCTATTACATCCAGATATGAAATACAGTCTTTCATGCATACGAGGGTAGGGAAATATAAGTCCTCAGGGAAAGCAGGCTCTTTATCTTTTATATATGTGAAAGCTACTGCTTCAGACTAGGCTTTAAAGTATAAAGTCTTAGGCTGGTATTAACTCTCACCTTATTCTAACCTTGATTAAAGGTGGTTTTCAGAATCCTTGAGCCTCTATTTCCAGTGCTTTTCTGACGGTCGGCCTGACTGTCCTCAGGATTTACACTGGAGGTGTGGATGCCGGAAGCTGTGTCCTACACCTAACTGCAAAGGTGCCTGGGAAGCCTCTGAGTACGGCCGTTATGCTGTCCTTTGACTTGAATCCTTGCAAATATATATTAATCCCCTTCAAACTTGCTGTTTGCAGCTTTGTCACTGGTCACCCCCGAGGGGCAAGCTATAGAAGTAGATTTCTCACCTCTAAGCTGAATCTTATAGGCTTTAACCCTGAACCGTGGAGCCATCAGGGAGAGAGCAGAGAGGCAGGAGGCCTCCCACCAGCAGGAAGCTACATGACTGCACACTGACTAAACTTCCTTTCACTGACTTACTAGACCCGAGCTAAGCTATTTATACACTGTCACACTGCCTCCATCTAGTGGTCAGACTAGTGTAGTGCAATCTAACTGGCCTGAATGAAAGGATCTTACATAGATTCACATAGTGACATGGGAGAATATGACATTAGAAAAAGTATGACATTTAGACATAATATATGGCAATAAAACATAGTAAAACCAGTTTGCTGTGCCCACGATCACAAGTGGGACACTGCATACCCCTCTTGTATAACATGTGTCATCCCTGACACATCCAGGACAGGAATATGGTCACCTGCAAGACACCAAAACATACGCCATAAACAATCACCTCCAAAAAGAACAAATATAAATGTGGACTTTGCAATGTACTATAAATACATTCTAGGCAAATACATCCCATACAATATATATATATATATCACTGGTCTGGGTGAATAATGGGAGTTGACACTTTCGGTACTTGACGGAGACACATGGGCGACGATCTGAATGGGGAATTAAAGTAAGTCAATGGCAAGTAATAAAGTGGCAGGCATAAAAATGCAAAGCTTTTTCAAAGTGCAATATTTTGTCAGTATATAAAACTTTTTCAAAATGCAATACTGTTTAGCATATAAAAATATGAGATTTCACCTAGTGCAAAAATCTCAGAAAATGTCCTTCTGGGCAATATGACTTTAAAACAGTAGGAGATGTCCAGCTTTAATACCCCTAATCAACCTGAAGAGGGGGTAAAGGGAAAAATGGTGCAAATATAGGCACAACTGGGATGAGAGCAAAGGATTGTCCAGCAGGGAGTCCTGAAAATGTTTAAAGTGTAAGCAGACTGAATAGTGGCTTGGGAGAACTGCCAGTAACATCAGTCCCTACTACAGCAAACAATATATATCCATAGGACATAATGAATGGTGAATAAAAAACAGGTAGCAAACAAATAGGCAAGCAGGCAGGTGACCCTGTGAACGGACACAATGCAGCATTGTTGATTGCAGTGACTTGAGGAACTGTCACTGTGCCGTGGGGAACTGACTGCAGCAAACATTGTGGCAACAAAGGACGCCTGTCTTATAGCAGTTACAGTTTTTAGGATGAAGTGGCCTAGCAGGCCTACGTACAGATAGGTGTCCATTCCACCCTGGTCATCATAGATAGTGAATCCCGGCTTGGCTTTTAACTTTGGCCAGTAACCTGGGTTGTATTCCTCTCCTGAGGCAGCACTCCCCCGGGAGGTAGGTTTGACGGCGTCGGCCAGACTCTCCACTTGCGTCCGGATCCTGGACCTGGCGTAGGATACCCCTGGTGGGAGGTAGACCTGAAATGATGTGGGCCTCATGGGCCTCTTGATGCGGGGCTCCGACGCTGGATTCACAAAGGCAGATACAGAACTACAGCAATCCTGAGAAGCAAGCAGTCTTTTTTAGGCCTTAATGGCATCCATCTCCCTGGCTCATCGCTGCAGGTCTGGCGAAGGGTACGGACTCACTGGTTTTTCCAGTACGGTAGGCTGCCAGAAGACATTTGGTCCAATAAAGGAGGATTTCTCCTGGTAAGTGGAGCAGGCAGGCCCCGGCGGGATCTCTGTCACAGTCTCTGTCCTTGCACAGTCGTCAGGGCACTTCCATTCTTCTGGTGCAGTTCCAGGTCGGGATACTGCGGTAGCATAGGGACCTCTCAGGCCCTCAGCGGGGGTAAATTCCACTACCTCTCCTTCCCGGAGGTTGTGTAGATAACCCGGCAGGTAGCTCCGCTTTACAGATCGTGGGTTTACAAAGTAGTCCCGGCCAGTGTAATTTTCTTTGATGAAAGCGAAGCCTCTGTCTTTATCAAAGGTAAGAACAGTCCCTGTCCTCCGGTCCAAGCGGCGTTGGTTGTGCACATGGTGCTCGTAGACAGACTTAGCAAGCTCCGCATAGTAGATTTTCTCTTTTGTTGTTTGAAGCACCGCCGCGGCGCGTCTCTCGGCCATCAGGGCAGGCCATAGAGGGTTAGGTTTTTGAAATTCAGGAACCGGACGGTGAAAGCGGCATGGTCCTGCGTACGGCCACAGGCAGGGGCAGGGCGGTTTCTCCGGTCCCGGAGAGTAGGCAGGCGGCTCACCCCTCTCACATCCTGACCCGGGCTCTGGCTCTCTAGTCGCAGGAGTCTCTCTAGTTGCTCCGCTCTCTGCCATTTTTGGAAGCGCAATCTCCTCCAACATGTCCAAAAGCAGGAAATCGCGTAGCAGGCTTTCCCATTGCTCAGGCAGGCTCCACCTTGTCTCTTGCACGCCCCCTAGGTACTCCAGTATAGGGGAGGAGGTGCACATATTGTAATCCATGCAAATGAGTGTGTGGCGCAGCAGAAATTATTTTCCCGCCTTTCAACACAGTGGCGCCAATATTTCCCGCCAAGATGCTTAGTGATGGCGCAGCAAACAATTACGAGTCCTTTTGGCGACCATTTTAAGTGCAAAACAGTCCAATCAAATAAAGCAAGCAGCGCTATTGACTTTTGAAAAATCCACAATTTTGCAGTTTTAAAGATGCGTTTTTGTAGTAGAAGTAGAGCGCAATACATGCAGACAGTTTTTTAAGTATTTTAAACAGTTCTTTGCCCCAGTTAAACTGTTCAAATAGATTGGGGCTCATTCACAATTAAACAGTCCACAATGGCACACAGTTGATTACGATTTCGTATCCTGTTCAAATATGGCGCAGGGGTTTTCAATCCTGTTCACACAGTTCATTAAAGACACGGAAGAATGAATCCTGTTCTGAATTAGGCGTAGAGGAATAGATCCTGTTTGTAACGCCGAAATCATTTATGCAGTGTTCCAGACGTACAGGGGAATTATATGTGAGGTCACGGTGTGAGCATTAGGTAGGCCGAGGTGAATACACAGTTCTGGTTACTCCCGGTTATGTCGTCCCTGGGCAGGCCTGCACAAGTGATGAGGAGAACGGCACAACGATTCTCTGGCACGCTCTGATAAGGGACACAGGCCAGGTGGTGGTTCGAGGTGCCCTTGGTGGTCTGTATTAATGTGCCTATGGCAAGGTCCCTGATTGTCGTGACACCAGTACCTTTTGTGGTGGTACAACCATTTATAGTAGTAGTAATTGAGGAATTGGAAACTGAGACAGCAGTGAAATCCAACTTATGACTTTTACTGAACATTGCTCCTGGTAACAGTTACATCCAAGTATAAAACAGTCTCTATTAAATCCAGATATGAAATACAGTCTTTCATGCATACGAGGGTAGGGAAATATAAGTCCTCAGGGAAAGCAGACTCTTTTTCTTTTATATATATGAAAGCTACTGCTTCAGACTAGGCTTTGAAGTATAAAGTCTTAGGCTGGTATTAACTCTCCCCTTATTCTAACCTTGATTAAAGGTGGTTTTCAGAATCCTTGAGCCTCTATTTCCAGTGCTTTTCTGACGGTCGGCCTGACCATCCTCAGGATTTACACTGGAGGTGTGGATGCCGGAAGCTGTGTCCTACACCTAACTGCAAAGGTGACTGGGAAGCCTCTGAGTATGGCCGTTATGCTGTCCTTTGACTTGAATACTTGTAAATATATATAAATCCCCTTCAAACTTGCTGTTTGCAGCTTTGTCACTGGTCACCCCCGAGGGGCGAGCTATAGAAGTAGATTTCTCACCTCTAGGCTGAATCTTATAGGCTTTAACCCTGGACCGTGGAGCCATCAGGGAGAGAGCAGAGAGGCAGGAGGCCTCCCACCAGCAGGCAGCTACATGACTGCACACTGCCTAAACTTCAGGAAAACTGAACTTACTAGGCCCCGAGCTAAGCTATTTATACACTGTCACACTGCCTCCATCTAGTGGTCAGACTAGTGTAGTGCAATCTAACTGGCCCGTATGAAAGGATCTTACATAGATTCACATAGTGACATGGGAGAATATGACATGAGATGAAGTATGACATTCAGACATAATATATGGCAATAAAACGTAGTAAAAACTGTTTACTGTGCCCACGATCACGAGTGGGACACTGCATATCCAGTCTAGAGGTCATAATTCATCTTGTATCCAGGCTAGAGGCCGTATCTCATCTTGTATCCAGGCTACAGACTGTATCTCATCTTTTTTCCAGGGTTAAGGCCTTGTCTCGCTATATATCCTGGCTAGATGCCGTATCTCATCTTGTATCCAGGTTAGAGGCCGTATCTCATCTTGTATCCAGGCTAGAGGCCATATCCCATCTTGTATCCAGGCTAGAGGGCGTATCTCATCTTGTATCCAGGCTACAGACTGTATCTCATCTTTTTTCCAGGGTTAAGGCCTTGTCTCGCTATATATCAGGCTAGATGCGTATCTCATCTTGTATCAGGTTAGAGGCCGTATCTCATCTTGTATCCAGGTTAGAGGCCGTATCTCATCTTGTATCCAGGCTAGAGGCCATATCCCATCTTGTATCCAGGCTAGAGGGCGTATCTCATCTTGTATCCAGGCTACAGACTGTATCTCATCTTTTTTCCAGGGTTAAGGCCTTGTCTCGCTATATATCCAGGCTAGAGGCCGTATCTCATCTTGTATCCAGGCTAGAGGCCGTATCTCATCTTGTATCCAGGCTGGAGGCCGTTTCTCATCTTGTATCCAGGCTAGAGGCCGTATCTCATCTTGTATCCAGGCTAGAGGCAGTATCTCATCTTGTATCCAGGCTAGAGGCTGTATCTTATCTTGTATCCAGACTAGAGGCAGTATCTCATCTTGTATCCAGGCTAGAGGCAGTATCTAATCTTCTATCCAGGCTAGAGGTTGTATCTCATCTTGTATCCAGGCTAGAGGCCGTATCTCATCTTGTATCCGGAATAGAGGCCGTATCTAATCTTCTATCCAGGCTAGAGGTTGTATCTCATCTTGTATCCAGGATAGAGGGCGTATCTCATCTTGTATCCAGGCTAGAGGCCGTATATCATCTTGTATCCAGGCTAGAGGCCGTATATCATCTTGTATCCAGGCTAGAGGCCGTATCTCATCTTATATCCAGGCTAGAGGCCGTATCTCATCTTGTATCCAGGCTAGAGGCCGAACCCCATCTTGTTATCAGGCCAGAGGCCGTATCTAATCCTGTATCCAGGGTAGAGGCCGTATCTCATCTTATATCCAGGCTAGAGGCGAAAGAGGGTCCTAGAGCCTCCTCTAAGCTGTACAGTTTCCCCAGTGATCTTCTTGTTTCCTATAATATTGCAATATCCTATATTTTTCATCATTGCAGTCACACATAGGAAGCTTCATTCTAGAATTCCTCCTCGGGGTGAGATTTAGCGTTGAGCAAAGTGAAGCATCTGAAGTGGAATTTGGTCCAAAGTTTTGGGAACCTTCGATTCTAAATGAATCCAAATTTCCTTGCACTTCGTTGCAATGAATCAGTTTCCTAAAATGGCAGCTGCAGGTGTTATAAATTGACAGAAAGCATAAAGGAGACAAGCCCGGGAACGCACGATCACCCATAATGCCATGCAGCCAGTCAATCTGCAGGTAGCCACCCCCTGTGATGTCACAGCCCTATAAAACCGTCATCCCATGGAGTCACCGATCTTCTCCTATGAGATGTAAAAATACACTCATGCACTAGGGACAGTGTTGCTGCAACTGTTAACAGAGTGTAGGACAATATTGGATAGAGCAGGGTTAGTGCAGGGAGACTGCAGGGAGAGTACAGGGGGAGGGCAGGGAGACTGCAGGGGGAGGGCAGGGAGAGCGTGGGAGTTTGCTGAACTACTGTACAGACTCTGCTACAATTTATCACCATGTGCATAATTGTGCAGTGCACTAGGAGTCAGTATTACAGGCAAGTGTTACTTTTAGGCTACATGCACACGAACGTTGTTTGTTTCCGTGTTCGTTCAAATTTTTTTTGCTGATAGGATGCGGGCCTATTCATTTCAATGAATCCGCAAAAAATGCGGACAGCACACTGTGTGCTGTCTGCATCAGTATGTCCGCTCTGTAGCCCCGCAAAAGAAATATGACATGTCCTATTCTTGTCTGTTTCAGGCATTGTTACAATGGATCCGCAAAAAAAAAACGGATAGCATACGGATGTCATCCATTTTTTTTTTGCGGATCCGTGATTTGTGGACCACAAAACACATACGGTCGTGCATGTAGCCTTAACGTAATTTATAGCGATTCATGATTAATTAATTCTTATCAAATCAAATTTATTGTTGAACTTCTGTGAAGCTGCCAAATTGAATTTTTCAAAACTTTCTCTAACGAGGTGTTTTTTTTATTTTTTATCAATTAATGGATATAGATTCGCGTACACTGCTTATAGAGGCTGAAGGATTGGCCTGGTCGGTTTATGAATATTTTGTTGTCTTCTTGTGGTTTTATCAATAACCTTGGCACTTTCTTTCTTTCAGATCTTTGCCCAAAAAATTGGATATTATTTGGAAAAACGTGTTTACTCTTTTCTGAAAGAGATGAAACGTGGGAGAAAAGTAAAACATTTTGTGAAAATGAAGGTTCTCATATGATTGTCGTACAAAAATATGACGATTCTGCACTGAAGGTACAGTCTGTGGAGTCTCTCGTCTATTGATCGTTGCACATTGAATTCCAGATTATAAATGTAACTGAATAAATAAATTGCACATTGAAGGAAATCAAAATTGTCAAAAACAAAGTAAATGTTCCCAGCAGCGTCTACACGAAACAGCAAATAATAATGAACAAATGTATCTAACACACAATAATCTGACACTAACCCAAACCGAGCACCGACTATAATCTCACAACGACTGTAATCTAATATTAACTGTAAGGTAATACTGACTGTAATCTAACACTGGCTGTAACCTAATACTGACTGTAACCTAATACTGAGTGTAACCTAATACTGAGTGTAACCTAAGACTGACTGTAACCTAATACTGACTGTAACCTAAGACTGACTGTAACCTAAGACTGACTGTAACCTAAGACTGACTGTAATCTAACACTGACTGTAACCTAATACTGACTGTAACCTAAGACTGACTGTAATCTAACACTGACTGTAACCTAATACTGACTGTAACCTAAGACTGACTGTAACCTAATACTGACTGTAACCTAAGACTGACTGTAATCTAACACTGACTGTAACCTAATACTGACTGTAATCTAATACTGACTGTAACCTAATACTGACTGTAACCTAATACTGACTGTAATCTAATAATGACTGTAACCTAATACTGACTGTAATCTAATACTGACTGTAACCTAATACTGACTGTAACCTAACACTGGCTGTAACCTAATACTGACTGTAACCTAATACTGACTGTAACCTAATACTGACTGTAACCTAATACTGACTGTAATCTAACACTGGCTGTAACCTAATACTGACTGTAACCTAAGATTGAATGTAATCTAACACTGGCTGTAACCTAATACTGACTGTAACCTAATACTGACTGTAACCTAAGACTGACTGTAATCTAAGACTGAGTGTAACCTAATACTGAGTGTAACCTAATACTGACTGGAACCTAAGACTGACAGTAATCTAACACTGAGTGTAACCTAATACTGAGTGTAACCTAATACTGACTGTAACCTTATACTGACTGTAACCTAATACTGAGTGTAACCTAATACTGACTGTATCCTAACACTGACTGTAATCTAATACTGACTGTAACCTAAGACTGACTGTAATCTAACACTGACTGTAACCTAATACTGACTGTAACCTAATACTGACTGTAACCTAATACTGACTGTAACCTAAGACTGACTGTAATCTAACACTGACTGTAATCTAACACTGACTGTAACCTTATACTGACTGTAACCTAATACTGAGTGTAACCTAATACTGACTGTAACCTAAGACTGACTGTAATCTAACACTGACTGTAATCTAACACTGACTGTAACCTTATACTGACTGTAACCTAATACTGAGTGTAACCTTATACTGACTGTATCCTAATACTGACTGTAACCTAAGACTGACTGTAATCTAACACTGACTGTAACCTTATACTGACTGTAACCTAATACTGAGTGTAACCTAATACTGACTGTAACCTAATACTGACTGTAACCTAATATTGACTGTATCCTAACACTGACTGTAATCTAATACTGACTGTAACCTAATACTGACTGTAACCTAACACTGACTGTAACCTAATACTGACTGTAATCTATCATTGACGGTATCCTAATACTGATTGTAACCTAATACTGACTGTAACCTAATACTGACTGTATCCTAATACTGAGTGTAACCTAATACTGAGTGTAACCTAATACTGATTGTAACCTAATACTGACTGTAACTTATACTGACTGTAACCTAATACTGACTGTAACCTAATACTGACTGTATCCTAATACTGACTGTAACCTAATACTGACTGTAACCTAACACTGACTGTAACCTTGTACTGACTGTAACCTTGTACTGAGTGTAACCTTGTACTGAGTGTAACCTTGTACTGAGTGTAACCTTGTACTGAGTGTAACCTAATACTGACTGTAACCTAATACTGAGTGTAACCAAATACTTAGTGTAATCTAATACTGAGTGTAATCTAACACTAACTGTAACCTAACACTGACTGTAACCTAATACTGAGTGTGACCTAATACTGACTGTAACCTAATACTGAGTGTAACCTAATACTGAGTGTAACCTAATACTGAGTGTAACCTAATACTGAGTGTAACCTAATACTGAGTGTAAGCTAATACTTAGTGTAAGCTAATACTGAGTGTAACCTAATACTGACTGTAACCTAACACTGACTGTAACCTAGTACTGACTGTAACTTAATACTGAGTGTAACCTAATACTGACTGTAACCTAGTACTGACTGTAACCTAGTACTGACTGTAACCTAATACTGACTGTAACCTAATACTGACTGTAACATTGTACTGACTGTAACCTAATACTGACTGTAACCTTGTACTGACTGTAACCTAATACTGAGTGTAAGCTAATACTGAGTGTAAGCTAATACTGAGTGTAACCTAATACTGAGTGTAACCTAATACTGACTGTACCCTAGTACTGACTGTAACCTAGTACTGACTGTGACCTAATACTGACTGTAACCTAGTACTGACTGTAACCTAATACTGACTGTAACCTAATACTGAGTGTACCCTAATACTGACTGTACCCTAGTGCTGACTGTAACCTAGTACTGACTGTAACCTAATACTGACTGTAACCTTGTACTGACTGTAACCTAATACTGAGTGTAAGCTAATACTGAGTGTAACCTAATACTGAGTGTAACCTAATACTGACTGTACCCTAGTACTGACTGTAACCTAGTACTGACTGTGACCAAATACTGACTGTAACCTAGTACTGACTGTAACCTAATACTGACTGTAACCTAGTACTGACTGTAACTTAATACTGAGTGTAACCTAATACTGACTGTAACCTAGTACTGACTGTAACCTAATACTGACTGTAACCTAATACTGACTGTAACCTAGTACTGACTGTAACCTAATACTGACTGTAACCTAATGCTGACTGTAACCTTGTACTGACTGTAACCTAATACTGACTGTAACCTTGTACTGACTGTAACCTAATACTGAGTGTAACCTAATACTGACTGTAACCTTGTACTGACTGTAACCTAATACTTACTGTAACCTAATACTGACTGTATCCTAATACTGACTGTAACCTAATACTGACTGTAACCCTATACTGAGTGTAAGCTAATACTGAGTGTAAGCTAATACTGAGTGTAACCTATTACTGAGTGTAACCTAATACTGAGTGTAACGTAATACTGAGTGTAACCTAATACTGACTGTACCCTAGTACTGACTGTAACCTAGTACTGACTGTAACCTAGTACTGACTGTAACCTAATACTGACTGTAACCTAATACTGACTGTTACCTAGTACTGACTGTAACCTAATACTGACTGTAACCTAATACTGACTGTAACCTAATACTGACTGTAACCTAATACTGAGTGTAACCTAATACTGACTGTAACCTAATACTGAGTGTAACCTAACAATGACTGTATCCTAATACTGAGTGTAAGCTAATACTGAGTGTAACCTAATACTGACTGTAACCTAATACTGACTGTAATCTAATACTGACTGTAACCTAATACTGAGTGTAACCTAATACTGACTGTGACCTAAGACTGACTGTAACCTAGTACTGACTGTAACCTAATACTGAGTGTAACCTAATACTGAGTGTAACCTAATACTGAGTGTAACCTAATGCGGACTGTAACCTAATACTGAGTGTAACCTAATACTTAGTGTAAGCTAATACTGAGTGTAACCTAATACTGACTGTAACCTAGTACTGACTGTACCCTAGTACTGACTGTAACCTAGTACTGACTGTAACCTGGTACTGACTGTACCCTAGTACTGACTGTAACTTAATACTGACTGTACCCTAGTACTGACTGTAACCTAGTACTGACTGTAACCTGGTACTGACTGTACCCTAGTACTGACTGTAACTTAATACTGACTGTATCCTAGTACTGACTGTAACCTAGTACTGACTGTAACCTGGTACTGACTGTACCCTAGTACTGACTGTAACTTAATACTGACTGTATCCTAGTACTGACTCTACCCTAGTACTGACTGTATCCTAGTACTGACTCTACCCTAGTACTGACTGTATCCTAATACTGGCTGTCAACTAACAGTGTCCCGTACTATAGGACTAACACTTAATTTATCCTTCATGGTGAATGCCGGAGAAAAAATAAAAAATATGAAAAAGTGTTGGAATTTTTTCTTCCCACCCTTCAAAAAACTGAATAAAAAGTTGTATGTGCCCCAAAATTGTACCAAATGTTAAAAAAAGGTGAACGTCAGATGGAAGCAGAGGCCTTCAGAATACAGCGATCCAAAAAATAAAACACAAACACCGTCTCTTCCTTTATTTCCCTGAGGACGCTGATTATTTTGGCCTTCAGGATCCAGGACTTTTTTCATCCCTCAATATCTTTACAGAAGGTTCTACTAATAACATTTGCCAGGGATCAGGAACCTTCGGCCTCCAGATCTTCTGAAACTACAACCCCCAGAATCCTCCTTTCACTGCTTTGTGAGTTAGAAGATCAGCCAAGTGTGCATGCTGGGAGTTGTAGTTTTGCAGCCAGAGGTTGCTGGTCCCTGCCTCTCTCATCTAACGACCAGAGGTCTCTTTCCCATTTTAACAGTCAAGTTTACAATTGGGAGATTTATTCCGTTCTGAGGAAACAAAGGATGTTGAGCTCAACCCTCCTGGACTGTTCTGGTGATGGACCATTCACTAATGTCCCAAAAGTTTAAAGGACTTTGGGTTAAGGGGTTAAGTAATTCTTAATCCAGAGACAGGGGTGAAGAATGAAGCATCCAGACCGTCCATCAGTGCGGACAGAAGTGGTCACATCAGAGCTCCGGAGGGACGTGTCTACGTACAGTGACATGTGACGTCCATAGGACCCATCTGCCGGATTACTGGATGCCTCGGTGTGGACCGTGCCATCAGCTCTACTGTCCATACAATGTACAGAGGCCTGGCCAAGGGAAAAGGAGAACGGTCAATGGGGCCCTATGGATGCGTCTGTGTGAATACAGCCTAACAGGTTACAGTTCTCTGGAAATTGCACCCCGGCCATAACCAGTGTGAACTCTGCTCCTTCTGTTCCTCCCCATATACGTTGTCCCTGTAGGACGCTCTGGAGATATAACAGGACAGGCTCCTTGGTACAGACAGTGATATTGGCCGCAGGTACTGACAGTTCACAGTCACCAGTTTACCCCAACCACTTCTCCGTCACCCTATCCATCATGTCTTGTCCCTGTACAGTATTTCGCTCTTTTCCGTATTTTGACTGTCTCTTTAATCGTCTCTTTCAGGATTTTCTAGCTGGAAAACAAGAAGATTTCTGGGTCGGCAAAGAATTAAAAGGGGCATATTCGAATCAAGAATGGAAATGGCCAAAACACTATTACATGTGAGTCTTCCATCGTCCTCAGCGACACCTTGTGTACCGCCCTGAGCCCACACCGTGATGTCCACAGCTCCTCCTGCCTCCCGTCATCCAGCTTGGGCTGTCCACCAGATGTAGGCAGCAGTCCTGTCTCGTCAGGTGCTCCAACTGGATTTAGGATTATAGTTTCAATGGACGTCCAGACAGAGACAGTGGTCAGTCACCTGTGCCGTACATCAGCCGGGTCTATGAGGTTGTATGTTGGGTCTGGTTACGATGGGCCAGGAAAGACCACTGCATGTGGGAAATATTGTCCCTGGAGCCATTGTAACAGGGACCGCTGTAGTAACCTTTGTCCCTTCAGCGAGAGATGACATCGGGGTTTCTAGCGGATGGAGAGTAACGCTTTGTGTCAGCATGAATCCTATAGGTATGAATGGGATGATGTGACACTATCTGCGGTATTACAGACAGTTCTCTCCGTCCTGTCACTGATCCTTCTTGTTCTTCGCGCTCACTGACGATCTGATCTCATCTTTTCCAGATATTACAAGAGTTGCTGGAAACTAAGTAATGGAAAATTAATGACTGAGCGCTGTGAACACACGAATAAGTTCATCTGTCAAAAGAATCTGCTACTAACATCTATGAAGGCCGACACTTCCAGGCGGATATATTTCAGCTTTTCTTTGTGGGACCTGGAATATAATTGTGAGCGCCCATACTGGTAGATACGTCACACAGCAGGATGCCGCCGCGTCACCTCTCCGATTTATGAAATATCAGCATCAAAGAAAAAGCCACCAAAAATTCACCAAAAATCGCCAGGAATCTACAGTCTGTGACAAAACCTCAAAGGAAAAGGAAGGGAGCAGGACACGTCCTCCAGACTGTCAGACACCAAAGCATTCGATAATCCAGAATAACTAGGGAAAGACTAATCATACCCGTGATACATGGAATCGGCATCATCCTGAATAGTGACATACAAATACCTAGAACGTGGAAATCTATCGTCATGGTGACACTCCATTCTGCTCTCTGTGGTGGGCACAGCACCAGATCACTGACCTAGTTTCTGCCTAGACTCCTATATCTCATGCTGTAGGCCACAGTCTGGCTAAAAAGTCTCCTCCTGTGTGTGTATGAGAGACCTTTCCCTGCAGGAGTTAATTCCCTTTCTGACCCTGTGCTCAGCTGACTAATGAGCTCATATATAGCTGTGCTGCTGCCGCACTTCCTTGCCTGTGCAATGTTCTCTATACAGATTTGTCTAGGTTTTTTCAGCTTGCTAAATTTGTAATAGAGCTATGATCTGTTTGTCTGCCTGTGTACCTGACCTCTGCCTGATTCCTGGATTCTGACCTGCAGCTGCCTGACCTGACCCATACTTGTTCACCGTACTGATCCTGTGCCTCCTGTCCTGACCTTTGGATTGCTTCAAAGCCAACTCTGACCATGACTAATACAGAGTACTAGTATTGCCTGTTCCTTTGTTGCCACTGACCCGTGTCTCTGATCCCAGTGGGTCAGCGGTCAGCCACACCAGGATTATTCCAAGAGGTGGTGGCCTGGTGGTCCCCCTACAGCAAAAGCCAGGTCCCTTATTAGGGGTTAAAGGGTGAAAACCAGTGGACTGCCAGACTGAGCCTGGCCTTAGCATTAGCCCCCACATTTGAATATCTGTAAAAATGTATATCTGTATGTCGGTACACCTGTATATCTGTATACTGCTTCATCTGATCATCTGTACATCTAAATACCTGTTTGTCTATATGTACATCTGTACGTCTGTACCGTATATCTGTTCATCTGTAAATCTTTATACCTGAATATATATACACCTCCACGTATGTATATCTGTACACCTTCACGTCTTTATATCTGTACACTGGTATATATATACACCTTCACGTATGTGTATCTGTACACTGGTATATATATACACCTTCACGTATGTATATCTGTTCACTTCACGTCTGTATATCTGTACACCTTCACGTCTGTATATCTGTACACCTTCACGTCTGTATATCTTGTAAGAGGGCGCAAGGTACCGTTGTCGACGGAAGGTACGTGTCACCGAGGTTCCTGGCCTCGGTGAGGTAAGAGCCGGGTTTTCGTGTGTCAGCAGCAGCTAGTGCTGCTTGACACCTTGGTATTTAGTTTGGCTGCAAAGCCTATCCAGGCCGGCTCTTACTGGGAGTAGGCAAAGAGTTGGGTGGGTGCCTACTCCCCACGGTCCAGGCCGGACTTTTCCCGGGCCTTGAAAAAGGCAGCCACATCAGCAGGTGGGGGAGTGATTGTACTGGAGCTGCTGGTAGTGTTGTGGAGCTCTCTGACCTGGAAGCAAGAGCCCAGCAAAGAGGCGTGCAGTCGGCCTGGAAGCCTAAGGTGTGGATTTTCCTGCGGCTGGGCCGACCGCCAGATGCGAACACGCACCTAAACTTCCCAGGTGATTGGAACCTGTATTGGACTTTTTGTTTTGCCGTACATTTTCTGTTGTGTGTGAATTAACACAAAGTGACTGTTTGGAGTTTATTATATGCAAGTGTGAATTAAACACTGTTTGCTGCACTTCCTGGACTCCCTTTTGCCTCTGTACTGCACCCGCACCGCTGTCTACCAGAGCGACTCCCCACAATCTGTACACCAGTATATATATCTATACACCTTCACGTCTGTATATCTATACACCTTCACATCTGTATATCTGTACACTGGTGTATATATATATATATATATACACTCCCCTAAAGAATTATTAGGAACCCCATACTAATGCGGTGTTGGACCCCCTTTTGCCTTCAGAACTGCCTTAATTCTACGTGGCATTGATTCCACAAGGTGCTGAGAGCATTCTTTAGAAATGTAGAGGGGATCTGGTTAAGATAACCAGATTGGGATACCTGCGCTGATATTGGGGCAAGTGTATACAACTTTCTTTAGACTAATTTGTATTCAATAACTACAATAGATTAATGGTAGTACTGTTACTAGATTGGCGGAGGTCCGTCTGTTCCTGAGATGTGATGGCAAGATAATCTTTCAGTTTCTTTCCGGCGTTCTTTCACTTCCCATGAAGCTGTCGTCCTCGGTGTTGATTGTTCTACCTGCGAACACGGGCAGCGCTCCGGCCGGTAGCAGCAGCTCGTGCGAGGGAACTCGGCTTGGTTACCTGGAACTTGTGCGTGTGACGTCACCGCAATAGGTATGGATGCCTCCAAAGGACAAAAAGGGTCTCCAACGCGTTTCGGAGCCTATCGGGCTCCTTCGTCAGGGATGGTATGTCCTGTTAGTCCTGGGGTTAAAATAGGCGTCTTATTTCCATGGTAACCCGCCTCATGAGTTGGCTTGGGATTGAAACTGAAATTGCTCGTCCGTCTTTCCAATGTTTAGATCGTTATAGCACATTAGAGGGATGTCAATGGGATTAATGGAAAGCAAAGAGTTCAATTTCTTGGTTTAACCCATTAGGGGCCAAACTATTTAGTTTAAAAATCCATTTGCTTTCTTTTTGTGACATATCTTTACATAAATAATCAAAACCCTAGGATACCAATGTTTTATTACCTACCAAAAATACATAAATGTAAAAATAACCCACCAGGAAGACCGATAATCTCCGGTATAGAAGGATTGACATCAAACCTATCGAAATATATTGACGTTCTATTACAAGATCACGTACAAAAATTACCTTCTTATATCAAGGATACCAAACACATTTTACAATTATTGAAAGAGACTGAATGGCAAGAGAACTACATATTGGGGACTTTGGATGTGACGTCACTATACACCATCATAGAAAACGAAAAAGGGAGAGAAGCCACAGAATATTTCCTAAAAAAAGATGGTGGGATGTCTCCTGAACAAATTAGTTTCATTGGGGAATGTATTGTTTTTATTCTCAAACACAATTATTTTAAATATGAATCGGACTTTTACCTACAGACGTGGGGGACCGCGATGGGGACCAGATTCGCACCAAGTTTCGCTAACCTGTACATGGGTCGCTGGGAGGAGCTTACCTTGGGGGGCGTCGGTGCGAATCTGGTCCTCTGGAAACGTTTTATTGATGATATTTTATTTATTTGGAAGGGCAGTGAGCCAGCACTTGAAGAATTTTTAAAGGAATTAAATAAAAATGATTTTTACTTACAATTTACTCCATGCTGGAGCAAACATCAAATTAATTTCCTGGATCTAACAATCCTCATAGAAGATAATGTCATTCATACTAAAACCTTCCATAAACCAACGGATACCAACAGCTTTATCCCACTGGATAGCTGCCATCTCCCAAACTGGCTTACCAACATTCCACGAGGCCAATACATAAGAGCACGTAGAAACTGCACTAATGATGCGTATTTTCAGAATGAAACGCACCAACTTAACAATAAATTTGTAGAGAAGGGGTATAAAATACAGGATCTCGAACCAATTGCAGAGCAGGTTAGTAAAATAAACCGCAATATACTGCTGCAAAATAAAACCACTAAAGAACTCCAACAAAAAACTGAGAATAACCCCCACATGATTAAGATTCCCATTATTACAAAATACAGTGAGGGGGCCCGTGCCTTTAAGAAAATTATCAAACATTATTGGGAGATACTGAGACAAGATAAACAGATCGGTGCAATGATTCCACAACATCCCACATTCATATTTAGAAGGGCCCAAAATCTGTCCAACCTAATAGCACCCTCAATAAAAACAAATACAATCACGACTCAAAGATGTATAACCAAAAAAGGGTTTTTTCCATGCAGAATGTGCGCAAACTGTAAACTAACCAACAAACAAACAAAAGGACCAATATTGGAAATAACAGATAATTCCACCACATATAAAATTAACCAATTCATCACATGCAGCACAGAGGGAGTGATCTATTACATAAAATGCCCCTGCCAAAAGTTCTATGTGGGAAGAACTAAAAGGGCATTAAAAATTAGGATTGAAGAACACATCAAAAATATTCACAAAAAATTTGAAGGACACCCATTATCCCGACACTACATGCAGTTTCACAAAGGAAAGTTTATGGGATCCATTTTTGGAGGCATAGAGAAGGTGTCTAAAAATAGGAGAGGGGGCAATTTCATCAAACTTATGTCACAAAAAGAAAGCAAATGGATTTTTAAACTAAATAGTTTGGCCCCTAATGGGTTAAACCAAGAAATTGAACTCTTTGCTTTCCATTAATCCCATTGACATCCCTCTAATGTGCTATAACGATCTAAACATTGGAAAGACGGACGAGCAATTTCAGTTTCAATCCCAAGCCAACTCATGAGGCGGGTTACCATGGAAATAAGACGCCTATTTTAACCCCAGGACTAACAGGACATACCATCCCTGACGAAGGAGCCCGATAGGCTCCGAAACGCGTTGGGGACCCTTTTTGTCCTTTGGAGGCATCCATACCTATTGCGGTGACGTCACACGCACAAGTTCCAGGTAACCAAGCCGAGTTCCTCGCACGAGCTGCTGCTACCGGCCGGAGCGCTGCCCGTGTTCGCAGGTAGAACAATCAACACCGAGGACGACAGCTTCATGGGAAGTGAAAGAACGCCGGAAAGAAACTGAAAGATTATCTTGCCATCACATCTCAGGAACAGACGGACCTCCGCCAATCTAGTAACAGTACTACCATTAATCTATTGTAGTTATTGAATACAAATTAGTCTAAAGAAAGTTGTATACACTTGCCCCAATATCAGCGCAGGTATCCCAATCTGGTTATCTTAACCAGATCCCCTCTACATACGTACCTCCTTGTGAGTAGTGGCAGCAGACTCACTGGATATCTAGCAGCGATCCCCGATTAGGGGAGAGGGAGCAGTTAAAATACAAACAAATACGGCAGCGCAGGTGAGCATATTTGAATAAATTTCATTCTTTAGAAATGTTGGCCCATATTGATAGGATAGCATCTTGCAGTTGATGGAGATTTGAGGGATGCACATCCAGGGCACGAAGCTCCCGTTCCACCACATCCCACAGATGCTCTATCGGGTTGAGATCTGGTGACTGTGGGGCCATCTTAGTACAGTGAACTCATTGTCATGTTCAAGAAACCAATTTGAAATGATTCGAGCTTTGTGACATGGTGCATTATCCTGCTGGAAGTAGCCATCAGAGGATGGTACATGGTGGTCATGAAGGGATGGACATGGTCAGAAACAATGCTCAGGTAGCCCGTGACATTTAACCGATGCCCAATTGGCACTGCGGGGCCTAAAGTGTGCCCAGAAGACCTCCCCCACACCATTACCCCGCCCCCACCAGCCTGCACAGTGGTAACAAGGCACGATGGGTACGTGTTCTCATTCTGTTTACGCCAAATTCGGACTTTACCATTTGAATGTCTGAACAGAAATCAAGACTCATCAGACCAGGCAACATTTTTCCAGTCTTCAACAGTCCAATTTTGGTGAGCTCGTGCAAATTGTAGCCTCTTTTTCCTATTTGTAGTGGAGATGAGTGGTACCCGGTGGGGTCTTCTGCTGCTGTAGCCCATCTGCCTCAAGGTTGTTCGTGTTGTGGCTTCACAAATGCTTTGCTGCAGACCTCGGAGGTGACGAGGGGTTATTTCAGTCAACGTTGCTCTTCTATCAGCTTGGATCAGTCGGCCCATTCTCCTCTGACCTCCAGCATCCACAGGACGGCCGCATACTGGATGTTTTTCCCTGTTCACACCATTTTTTGTAAACCCTAGAAATGGTTGTGCGTGAAAATCCCAGTAACTGAGCAGATTGTGAAATACTCAGACCGGCCCGTCTGGCACCAACAACCATGCCACGCTCAAAATGGCTTAAATCACCTTTCTTTCCCATTCTGGCATTCAGTTTGGAGTTCAGGAGATTGTCTTGACCAGGACCCCAGCCCGAAATGCATTAAATGTGATTGGTTGACTAGATAATTGCATTAATGAGAAATAGGACAGGGGTTCCTAATAATTCTTTAGGTGAGTGTATACACCTTCACGTCTGTATATCTGTACACCGGTATATATATACACCTTCACATTTGTATATCTGTACACCTGTATATCTGTACACCGGTATATATATATATACACCTTCACATTTGTATATCTGTACACCTGTATATCTGTACACCGGTATATATATATATATACACCTTCATGTCTGTATATCTGTACACCAGTATATATATATATATATATATATATATATATATATATATACATACACCTTCACGTCTGTATATCTGTTCACCGGTATATATATACACCTTCACATTTGTATATCTGTACACCTGTATATCTGTACACCGGTATATATATATATACACCTTCACATTTGTATATCTGTACACCTGTATATTTGTATTCGGGTCGTCTATGTGTGTAAAACCTACCTACCTACTTCTAAAGCAGTAGAGGTGTGCAGAGACTGCTGTACGGAGGGTAGGCTCAAGGGGCCCACCCCTAATGAGTTGTTATAATAATGGGATTGGGAGGGTGGGGCAAACAAGCTGACGCTGGTGAGGAGAGGGGGAGACAGAGTCTTATAAATGCTAGACCCCCCCTTCCCTCATACAAATACAGCAAATATACATTTGCTTATAACATATACACCTTCACATCTCTATATATGTACAGCGGTATATATATACACCTTCACGTCTGTATGTCTGTACACCGGTATATATATATATACACCTTCACGTCTGTATGTCTGTACACCGGTATATATATATATACACCTTCACGTCTGTATATCTGTACACCGGTATATATATACACCTTCACGTCTGTATGTCTGTACACCGGTATATATATATACACCTTCACGTCTGTATGTCTGTACACCGGTATATATATATATACACCTTCACGTCTGTATATCTGTACACCTGTATATCTGTACACTGGTATATATATAGACCATCACGTCTGTATATCTATACACCTTCACGTCTGTATATCTGTACACCTGTATATCTGTACACTGGTATATATATAGACCATCACGTCTGTATATCTGTACACCGATATATATATACACCTTCACGTCTGTAAACCGGTATATATATATACACACCTTCACGTCTGCATATCTGTACACCTGTATATCTGTACACCGGTATATATATATACACACCTTCACGTCTGTATATCTGTACACTGGTATATATGTACACCTTCACGTCTGTATATCTGTAGACCGGTGTATATATATATATATATACACACCTTCACGTCTGTATATCTGTACTCCGGTATATATATACACCTTCACATCTGTATATCTGTACACTGGTATATATATATATATATATATATACACACCATCACATCTGTATATCTGTACACTGGTATATATATATATATATATATATACACACCATCACATCTGTATATCTGTACACTGGTGTATATATATATATACACCTTCACGTCTGTATATCTGTACACTGGTGTATATATATATATATATACACCATCACATCTGTATATCTGTACACCATCACATCTGTATATCTGTACACCGGTATATATATATACACCTTCACGTCTGTATATCTGTACACCGGTATATATATACACCTTCACGTCTGTATATCTGTACACCATCACATCTGTATATCTGTACACCGGTATATATATATACACCTTCACGTCTGTATATCTGTACACCGGTATATATATACACCTTCACGTCTGTATATCTGTACACCGGTATATAATGTGGGGAGTTGCTCTGGTAGACAGCGGTGCGGGTGCAGTATAGAGGCAAAGGGAGTCCAGGTAGTGCAGCAAACAGTGTTTTATTTCACACTTGCACAAACAAAACTCAAAACAGTCACTTAGTGTTACTTCACACACAGCAAAAACTTGAGGCAAAACAAAAGTCCAAGACTGAATCAAATTCACCTGTGTGGTTTAGGTGATTGTTCACACCCGGCTGTCAGCTCAGCCGCAGGAAAGTCCAACCTCCGGCTTCCAGGCAGACTGCACGCCTCTTTGCAAGCTCTTGCTTCCAGCCCTGAGAGCTCCACGGAACACCAGCAGTTTCCAGGTTAAATCACCTCAAATCCTAGGTGTTAGTTCACACCTGGCTGAATGCCCGGCAACACAAAAAGTCCACTGACCGTCTTTACATGGCCCGTTCTCCTGACACACAGGTCTCAGCTTTTCAGCCCAGCACAGGGCTCAGATCCCAAACACAGAGAGAGAGTTTGCATAAAACCCAGCTGTCTTTTAAAGGCACCTAGGCATTAACCCAAAAAAACCCGGACCGGCACCTAAAATCCGGTCCAGTATTTGCCCTCACCTGGCTGCAATCAACCCAGCAGCACAGGCTAAGAGGAAAATACCTGCTTTTTTACCACAAAACCTCTCACTGTGTCACATACCCCCCCCCTTTGTTCAACCCTGGGGGGGTGAACACACGCCAGACAGTATACCCAGAACCGGGCACTCGCATTTCCCTGTAACTGCCCTGCTCTGTGTTCCACTGAAAATCTAAAGTTCTGAAGTCACCCGAACCCTCTGGTGACCCAGGACTTTCCTTCTTTGTCCAGATGGGGACAGGCTGCGGCCAACCCCATATCACTCCTTCAGAGATGGCTTGTCGCCGAGCCACGGGCACCTGGTACGGCTTTAACCAGACTTTTGCCTGGGGCTCAGTGACAATATCACGGTGAGTTATGGAAGGGCATTCAGGGAAATCACAGGACACCTCTGTGTTCCGACTAACAAACTCCTTGGCTCTCTGAGTCTGTTCAGTGGAAAGGCTGCCAGTAATTTTATCTGTGGCAGCCGCTTCCCTGTTAGCAGACAGAGGGACCGGAATCTCTTTCCCTAGATAAACCGGCCGCGGGTTGTTCTCAATACAAGTCTCTCTAACCTTCCAAGGTTTCCGTAAAATTACATGGTAGACCGGCTCCGGCTTTTGCCGTCCTGGCTGGTGTACCTTGTAATTTGGGCCTCCAACTTTCTGTGCTATTTTATAGGTCCCCTTCCCCCTAGCGCTGTCCTTACTGTTCACAGGTGGCCCAACAACCAAAACCGGGTCCCTTTGGCTACGGACCCCAGACACATGTTTGCAGGACCGGCTTTGGCCTGGCTGAGCCACCTTCCTATGTTTTCTACCTATCCTATTTAGGGGGACTGTCTTCCCCTCACCCAGCGGACCAATTGTGGGTCCCTCTGCCTTGGGTTTCTGGGGTTCTAACACCTCACCTGGGCTAGGCCTCACTACTGGGAGTTTTCCTACCTGTCTGGGAACTGTACGTACAATGGCCGGCCACAGGGCTGGGAACAATGGAAAGTCTTTTCCTATTATCACATCATAGGGCATACTCGTGGTTACAGCTACCTCATGGACCTGCCTGCCGACACACGTGCTTACAGACAACAGAGCAGTGGGGTATTCTATTACATCTCCATGAATGCTGAAAACCCCGACTCTCCGGCCTGTAAACTCTGTGGGTCTCACCAGGGAAGCCCTCACCAGGGTCACCTGACTCCCCGAATCCAGCAGAGCTGCCACTGGAGTGTCTCCCACCTCCACCCGACACAAGTGTTCATCATGGATAACCTCTGACACATCGACCCTTCTGGCATACAATGACTGTCGATACCCAAAGTTTACATCCATGGGCTCACCCAGGAGGGGACAGTTGGCCCGTACATGGCCAGGCTCATGGCACCGCCAGCAGATTATAGAGTCCCGATCCCCAAAGGGCACATCCCGTGCGGTCTTTCTCAGCTCAGGCCGCAGGGTCTGGGGAGGGATTTTCTGGGTTTTATTACTCCCTTCCCCAGAGTCCCCCCTTAAGTTCCTCAGTAGCCCCATAACGTTCGACCAGGTCCACCATCTCCAGGGCACTAGTAGGAGATGTCTGGCCAACCCAGCGCTGGAGGGGTAGTGGCAATGCCCTCCAGAATTTGTCAGCTACAATACGGTCCAGCATAGCAGTGGGACTAAGTACGTCAGGCGGTAGCCATTTTTGTAAGAGTTTTAGCAAATTGTAATACTGGGGTCGTGCTGGCTCAGCTGGGTTAAACTCCCACTGATGTACCCGCTGGGCCCTGACCAACACATTCACCCCCAGTCTCGCCAGGATCTCACCCTTAACCACAGAGTAGTCTGCTGCTTGGTCGTCCGGTAAATCAAAGTAAACCTGTTGGGGTCCTGACGCCAGAAACGGAGCGATGACCTCTGCCCACTGGTCTCGGGTAGTCTCTCTCTCACGGCCACCTTTTCGAACATCGCCAAGTAGGTTTCAACATCATCTGTCGGTGTCATCTTGGGAACGGCCGTGCGGACTGCTTTCCGGGCATCGTGCACTCCCTGAGGCATCCCTGACTTTTCTAGCACCATTACGTGTTGCAGCAGCCGCTGGTTCGTGTCCTGCTGTCGCTGATTAGCCTCTAGCAGCTGTGCGACGGCCTCTTCATGTCTTTTTTGCTGTTGTGCGATGGCCTGCTGTTGGACAAGTAAGGCTTCTTCATGTCTCTTTTGCTGTTGTGCGATGGCCTGCTGTTGGACATCCATGGCCTGCTGTAGCTTTAAGTTGGCCTGGACAAGCTGCTTTATCATCTCCTCCATCTTGTCCTGTGTTGGTGGTTGCAGCTTGGCAGGCTTAATCCAGGACATACAACAGTGCCCAAAAAAAAAAAAAAAGCTACAAAAAGTTTTGGCTTCCCGCCAGCCTCACTGCAATTGCCCGCATCCGACACCAAATGTGGGGAGTTGCTCTGGTAGACAGCGGTGCGGGTGCAGTATAGAGGCAAAGGGAGTCCAGGTAGTGCAGCAAACAGTGTTTTTATTTCACACTTGCACAAACAAAACTCAAAACAGTCACTTAGTGTTACTTCACACACAGCAAAAACTTGAGGCAAAATAAAAGTCCAAGACTGAATCAAATTCACCTGTGTGGTTTAGGTGCGTGTTCACACCCGGCTGTCAGCTCAGCCGCAGGAAAGTCCAACCTCAGGCTTCCAGGCAGACTGCACGCCTCTTTGCAAGCTCTTGCTTCCAGCCCTGAGAGCTCCACGGAACACCAGCAGTTTCCAGGTTAATTCACCTCAAATCCTAGGTGTTAGTTCACACCTGGCTGAATGCTAAGCAACACAAAAAGACCACTGACCGTCTTTACATGGCCTGCTCTTCTGACACACGGGTCTCAGCTTTTCAGCACAGGGCTCAGATCCCAAACACAGAGAGAGAGTTTGCATACAACCCAGCTGTCTTTTAAAGGCACCTAGGCATTAACCCAAAAAAAAAAACGGAACGGCACCAAAAATCCGGTCCAGTATTTGCCCTCACCTGGCTGCAATCAACCCAGCAGCACAGGCTGAGAGGAAAATACCTGTGTTTTATCACCAAACCTCTCACTGTGTCACAATATATACACCTTGAAGTCTGTATATCTGTACACTGGTATATATATATACACCTTCACGTCTGTATATCTGTACACTGGTATATATATATACACCTTCACGTCTGTATATCTGTATATATATATATACCAGTGTACAGATATACAGACATGAAGGTGTATATATATATACCAGTGTACAGATATCAGACGTGAAGGTGTATATATATATATACCAGTGTACAGATATACAGATGTGAAGGTGTATATATATATATATACCAGTGTACAGATATACAGACGTGAAGGTGTATATATATATATACCAGTGTACAGATATACAGATGTGAAGGTGTATATATATATATACACCTATATATACACATGGTATATATATATATACACCTTCACATCTGTATATCTGTACACTGGTATATATATATATATATACACCTTCACGTCTGTACATCTGTACACTGGTATATATATATATACACCTTCACATCTGTATATCTGTACACTGGTATATATATATATACACCTTCACATCTGTATATCTGTACACTGGTATATATATATATATACACCTTCACGTCTGTACATCTGTACACTGGTATATATATATATACACCTTCACATCTGTATATCTGTACACTGGTATATATATATATACACCTTCACGTCTGTATATCTGTACACTGGTATATATATATATATATATATATATATACACCTTCACGTCTGTATATCTGTTCACCGGTATATATATACACCTTCACGTCTGTATATCTGTACACTGGTATATATATATACACCTTCATGTCTGTATATCTGTACACTGGTATATATATATATATATATATATATATATACACCTTCACGTCTGTATATCTGTTCACCGGTATATATATATATATATATATATATGTATATATACATATATATATATATACACCTTCACGTCTGTATATCTGTACACTGGTATATATATATATATATATGTATATATACATATATATATATATACACCTTCACGTCTGTGTATCTGTACACCGGTATATATATACACCTTCACGTCTGTATACCTGTACAGTACGTCTGTCTGTCTGCTGCATCCAGGAGTAGACGTACATGTACAGGCATTCTCTGCTGTTTCCATAGCTTTCATAGAAGTGTATTTGGATGCAGCAGCCAGTGACGTCCTAATCAGACAGGGACGGGGTTGGGGGCCCCATTCTGGACATACAGCAGGGGCAGGTCCCTGAGAATGGGACTGACTTCTAAGATGTACTCTGTATCCTGTGGTGTCAGTGATAGGAATAGCTTTACCTTAATTTCTTCCGGATGGAATGAAACGAGATGTCCTATCAGCGTCCTACGTGACATCATTGCGCTAAGGCTCAGATTTGTATATTTTATGTTTTATGACTTTTAATAAAAACTGTTTTATGTTTTAACCATTTTTGCCCCATATGGAAGTTTTCTATATCTATAATTTATTCGCCTGTATAACCGCATCCTCCCCGGACGGCTCTGAGGCCGCGGCCCATACACCAGCAGTCGTTACACTATTATTGGTGTCATCTCTGTACTTCCTCTTTGTGGCTTGTTTCAGCAGCGCCCCCGATAGATTTCTAGATATGAAGCTTCAGGCTGGATGAGCTGGGACTCCACTGACGACGGCTCAGCCCGATAATTCCTGATCACGTCTAATCTTCTATTTATGTTTCTGAAATTTTTGTAAATCTGTTGTCACCAATGTAATTTATCAAAATGAATATGTCACTGGCAGAAGATCCTCATCCTTCTCTTCGATCACACTCCGCCCCTATAGCGCCACCTATTCCTCCTGACCCATTACTACATTGTCACTCACTCCGTAACAGCCGGGTGCCGAGTTCTTACCTGATTATTTTATTTACACAAATTTACTAAAAGTAAAAAAATTGTCTAAACAAATCGCGGTTTAGAGAACAAAATCGCCACAAAAAAATTAATTTGGGATTTTCTCACGCAACATTTTTATTTCTCCATTTCCTTTTTAGGGTTTATTTTTGCTGGTTGAGATGTATTATATTTTTAGAAACTTTATACACTGTCTTAGGTATTTGATCCTGGGATTGTACAATTTGCTCAAATATTTCTGTCTATCAGTCATCGCCAGTCCCATAAGTTGACGTGACGGCTGCAGCAGCGAGGAGGATCAGAGCCGCAGTCCTGGATGCAGCGGGGATACAATAGGTGAGTACATCTATCTTATTATTCTATAACAAATGCTGCTTTGACTGACTTTTTATTAATATTTTTTATTTTTGTTAAAGGGGATCATCAGCATCCCATGGGTGGGGGTCCGACACCCGGGATCTCCACCGACCAGCTGTATGAGAAGCCAGCAGCGCTCCAGTAGCGCCACGGCCTACTCTCTGTTTGCCTCAGGCCCAGTGACGTCATGACTAGTATCACTGGGTGCGGATAAGTTCCGTTCACATGAATGGGCTTTAGCTCCACCAGGCCAGGCCGGTTCAGGCCTGTAGATAAAACAGTTGTTAAAGGGAACATCCAAAGCCCCCGACCATTTAGCAGTTTGCATCACTGATCACCACCCCTCACAGGGGAGTCCCTCTTTCTGTATCTTGGACCTGAAATGAGCTGAGGCCCCCTTAATGGACAGACGCTAAGTGCAGAGAGACTGCTGAGACATTGCTTTCCGATAGAGATATCAAACAGATGTTTATTAGATGAGCGGCCTGGCGAAGAAGTGGGGGGGAGGGGGGTGCATGTGACCAGGTAGGTGAAATTGGGGGCTGCAGTTGCAGTATACGGGCACTTTAATACCCGTTTACTACCAATAATGTTATGTACCTTTAAGTGGCTTACATGTAAATTGCCTGCAGCAATGTGAGGCTTGTTATGTAGGTGTTAGACCACTAGGGGAACTGTTGAGTAGGGCTATATATAGCTAGGCCAGGGCAGGCTAGAGTCAGTGCAGACCCTGGAGTCTGTGAAGGCCACATGTCACGGGCCTAGGCAAGTCAGCAGAAGTCAAGCTGAGGCAATCCCTAGAGCAAGAGGTACTGTAATGTCAGAGGAGGTACACTGCAAACTGGAGATTCAAGGATATAAGCCAGAAGTAGGGCATTGGGGCCTTGAAGAATAATTGCCAGTCAGGACAAGCCAGGAAGAAAGTAAGGTTCGCCTGCAATTCAAAAGTCCTTTTATTTAACCCTCTGTTTACCTTGCTGGATATAAGCCTGCTGTAATTGAGATCGTACCAAAGCCTATTGTCTGCAAAAAGAACTGTTTAAGAGAGTGCCTTCTGTATTACCACTGTTTCAGTAAAGTTGGAATTCTGTTTCAAGATACAAGTCTGCACCTCCATTATTCCTACTATAAATACGGTGTGCCACCGTTTACTGGCACTGGCGTCACGAAACATCAGGGACTCAGCCATAGGCACGTTAATCTACAACACCAAGGGCACCTCACATTGCACCTGGCTGTGGCCCTTCAGAACCCAGAGAGTGCCCCAGAGGAACAGCGTGCCGGCCTCTCCATCACTGGCATTCCCCAGGTTAGTCCCTCACATTGCTCTGACTTGGGGATGCTACATTTTGGCGTCACGAACAGGATACGCACGTTTTACGGACTGTGAGCAAAACGTGAACTTTGTGCCTTAACCAGTTTGCCAAGTGACAGAACGCCTGTTTATTTGAAGTGAACTGTGTGGACTGAAAAACATACAAAAAGTGTTCCTAAAACCTCCAGAAAGCGCTGTGCAGTGTTGCGCTATCAAGAGGAAGAAAATCGCCACTTCCAAGTGTGCTTTTGTGGACTTTTTAGCATCCTGCTTGCTGTCACTGAATAACTGCACCATGGCGCCCAAGATGGCCGCCTGAACTGTGGACTTATCTACTGCGCCATCACTACTCCTTGCTGGCAGGAAAACTTAGCGCCAAACTCTGCAGCGTCACCGCCTTATTCAAATTTTCCAAGCTGGACTCCACCTACCTTGGGCCTGGAAGAACGCAGACGCTGTTCCCCGTCGGAGTAAGTCCGAAGCTCCGCCCCTCCGGCCCGACGTCCGACTTGGACTGTCTACACCAGAGTAAGTACAAACTCCTGGGTGAAATAATTCTACACCGGAGGGGGGTCACCTGGTTAGTAAGGCCCGAAAAGGGGACACTGGACTCTTTCCACCGATTGCACTCACTGGTCAGTAACCCCGCCAGCGCGACATCGGACCTGTCGCTACCCCTTAAAGGGACCGCACAACCAATTAATCTGCATTATGTCGGACTCAGAAGTAGCAGAGCAGCCTGCCCCCAGGGAGCCAGTGGCCACCAACAGTATTGCGCCTGCCAACATGATGCCGCTGACGATGCCATACTACTTTGGGGCCCCATGGTTTCCCCGCTACGCCGGGGAGGCTCATAATTTAAAAGACTTCCAAGACAAACTCCTGGCTCTGTTCCGGCTCTATCCTATCAACCCGGAGCAACAAATGGAGATTCTGTTAGCCCAGTTGGAAGGAGCGGCCCGCCGAGAAGTCATGTCCTGGCCCGATTCAGAGAGGAGTACCATAGAGCAGATCTTTGACCGCCTCAGCACTACCTTTGAAGTCAGGACGGTGTCTGAAATAAAGATGCGCTTCTTCAGTAAGAAACAAAAGCCTGGTGAGTCACTCCGTGATTTTGCTTTATCCCTCCAAGAGGCCTGGAGGGCCGTCATTCATATAGACCCTAGAGAGGTTGACACCCAGGATCAAACTCTGAGAGAACAATTTATTGCGGGTGTGAATAGCGAATCTTTAAAAACTCAACTGAAAATGTTGTCGGCTCAGCACCCTAGCAGTATTTTCCTGGACTTTAAAGAACTGGCCATTAGTATTCTGGGACAACACCTGCCAACGGAACCAGTGGCCCATCCCGAGCCTCCTGTCCGTAATCCCAAGCTGACGGATACCAGCCTGCCAGGGGCCAGCCAAGCCGCCCAGACTCCAGTTCCTGATACAGTAGCTGCTTTGATGGAACAGGTCAATTTCCTCACTAAGAGCCTGGAAAAAGTCTGCAGGAAACTGGAAGAGTGGGAGAAACCCTTAATGCTGGAAGATGAACTCCTTTTGCCTCAAAAGCCTGGCCCCCCTGCGTATCAAGAAGTTTATCCCAGAGATCCTGGAAGACGTTTAAGTGACCGGTTTAGGAACCGCAAGCGGCCTTCCTGTAACTACTGCAAGAAGTTGGGTCATACTGAATCTACCTGCTGGCAGTTAAACGGGCCACCCTCGAGGCTGAGGACCGCCCCTCGGGAGGTAGAACAACAGGTCCAAGGGATCCAAACTGGATGCCCCGTTATGTGGGGGCCCGTCCCAAAATAAACGTCCGGATCAATGGAGTGCCTTTTGAAGCGTTGCTGGACACTGGGTCTCAAGTCACCACTATTCAGCAGTCCACCTTTAATCAGTTCTGGAGTTCCAGCCTGCTTACCCAACCACCGGAGTCCTGGCTGGAGATAATTGCAAGCAATGGTAAGCCCATAAAAGTCCATGGATACTGGGAACCCACGCTCCAGGTGGGTGAAGCCACTTTACCACAGCAAGGAGTGATCGTAGTACAAGCCGGGGATAAAGGAGGTCACCCCGTGATTGTTGGGACTAATGTTTTCAAAAATTGCTACCCTGAGGTACTTGAAGCTCTCCATCAGTCCCTGCCTGCAGCTTCCTCTGCCTCCAAGAAGGTCCTCCAAAAGACTATCAGCGTATTGTGTGCTCAGCAGAGGTTTGCAAATGAAAAAGGAGAGATCTGCACCGCCAGGATCGGTGATAATAGACCAGTGACTCTACCTCCAAACTCCCAAACCCTCCTGTGGTGCCGTGCTGTCCTGGGAGTCCAGGGCCAAGACTATCCGGCCCTGGTGGAACCTGTCCAGATGGAGAACTACCCATATGTGAGAGCTGCCAAGTGCCTGGCGACCGTCTCCCAAGGTAAAGTACCTGTCCGTCTGATTAACCTCAGCGATCACCCTGCTGTGCTTACTAAGCACTGTCCTGCTGCCCAGCTTTCCCAGGTATCCTTCCAGGATGTCACCCGCCTGCCTGTCACCGAGAAGCCACCAGCTGCCACTCGAGGACCTCTTCCTGCGGACGACTCTTCAGTGCCCTGGTGGAAGGAACTCCATGTCGGGGACGAAACTACCCCGCAACATCAACTAGAGGGACTCCTGAACCTAGTAAAGCAACACCATCAAGCCTTCAGTAAGCATGCAACGGACTATGGAGAGGTCAGTGTTATCCAACACACCATACCCACTGGCTCTCATCCTCCCATTAAAGAGAGGTATAGACCCATACCACCAACTTCATACCAAACTGTTAAAGAGATGATCCAAGAAATGAAAGACTCAAACGTAATCCGGGACAGTCGTAGTCCCTGGGCTGCCCCCCTGGTTCTAGTAAAAAAGAAAGATGGTGGCATCCGGTTTTGTGTAGACTATAGAAAGATAAATCAGATCACTCACAAAGATGCCTATCCATTGCCACGTATTGAGGAGTCTCTAACTGCTCTAGGCTCCTCCGCCTATTTCTCCACCTTAGATTTAACCAGCGGATATTGGCAAGTGCCCATGGCCCCTGAAGATAGGGAAAAGACTGCTTTCACCACCCCTATGGGCCTGTTTGAATTTAATTGCATGCCATTTGGACTGTGTAATGCCCCCGGGACCTTTCAAAGATTAATGGAGCGGTGCTTAGGCCATAAGAACTTTGAGACGGTGCTGTTATACCTGGATGACGTTATCATCTATTCTAAAACGTATGAGGACCATTTAAAGCACTTAGCTGAGGTGTTTGAAATCCTTATTAAATACGGCCTCAAAATTAAACCGTCCAAATGTCACCTGCTTAAACCTGCTGTGAAATACCTGGGACATGTTGTAAGCGGAGAGGGGGTCCAGCCTGATCCTGATAAGTTGGCTGCTGTCCGAAATTGGCCAGTCCCTACCACCGTGAAAGAGGTGAGGAGTTTCCTTAGCTTCGCTGGCTACTACCGGCGCTTTATCCCCCACTTCGCTCAAATAGCGGATCCAATCCAGGAACTCCTAAGGGGGCAACCAAAAAAGAGCCCAAAGACTCCTGTCCCCATTGAATGAAATGAAGAGAGGGAGGTTGCATTTCAGTTGTTAAAGAAGAAGTTGACTGAACCTCCTGTGTTGGGGTACCCCGACTACAGTAAGCCATTCCACCTTTACACAGATGCCAGTAAGAAAGGCCTGGGAGCAGTGCTGGCTCAAGTACAAGAGGGGAAAGAGAGAGTGATAGCTTATGCCAGTCGGTCCTTAAAGGGAGCTGAAAAGAATGATCAGAATTATAGTTCTTTCAAATTAGAGTTTCTGGCCTTAGTGTGGGCGGTAACAGAAAAGTTCAAGGACTATTTGGCTGCCACTCCATTTATTGCCTTCACTGATAATAATCCTCTGGCCCACCTGAATACCGCTAAACTGGGGGCCTTAGAACAGAGATGGGCCTCCCGCCTTGCTAATTACGACTTCACTGTAAAATACCGGGCTGGCCGTTCAAATGATAATGCTGATGCCCTGTCAAGGCTCCCCACTGAGATAGCACCAGATGACAAACGGGATGCCTGGGAAGATGTAGAGATGCCAGCATTTTATAACAGGTTTGCTCAACAGGACCAGGCTCAAGCTGTCAACAGTGGAACCTCTGACCCTCCATCCTTTGATAAGCCTGCATCCAGAGAAGAAAGGTGGATTAAGCTGCAATCAGAGAGTAGAGTTCTCGGTGAACTGCTGGACTTCTTCATCAGTGGTAGAACCCCTGAAAGAATTCGGCGAAAGACCGCAGACCCAGAACTCATCAAATTGTGGAAGCAACGTCAACAACTGTTCCTTCGAAAAGGCCTGTTGCTGCGAAGAAGCCTGGATCCAGTGTCAAATGACAGGGTGCACCAGATCCTCATCCCACGTCGTGATGCAGGTATGGTTTTAGAAATGTATCATGACAGGTCTGGACATTTTGGGGTTCAAAAGACTGAGGCCACCGTCCGTAGGCGGTTCTATTGGGTCGGAATGAGAGAGGACATTGAGAGGTGGTGTCGGGAATGTACAGCCTGTGCCCTGAAGAGAGGTGAACACCATGATCAGAGAGCACCGCTGCACCCTATTATAAGTACCGCCCCTCTTGAACTGGTTGCGATTGACCACGTAAAGTTAGAGCCCAGTCACTCAGGGTATACCTATGCTATGACTATTATTGACCATTTCACTAAGTTTGTCGTAGCAGTGCCTGTGAAGGACCTGACAGCCAAGACTACAGCCGAACTGTTCTGGAAACACTTCCTCCTGCCTTACGGCTGCCCAGAAAAGATCCTCACCGACCAGGGGTCTGCGTTTGAGTCTCATCTGTTCCAGGAGCTGTGCCGATTACACAACTGCCACAAGGTCCGGACCACGGCCTATCATCCACAAGGTAATGGACTCTGCGAAAAGATGAATCAGACCCTGATTGAAATGTTGAGAGCCGTGCCTCCTGAGACCAGAGGAGATTGGCCTAACCTGTTACCACAGCTCATGTATACGTACAATAATACTACCCATTGTTCCACTGGCTACACTCCTTTCTACCTGTTGTTTGGGCGTCAGGGTAAATTGCCTGCAGACCATTCCCTGGACGTACAAGTGCTGGATGACATTAATCCCCTGCCTAAAACTGACTGGGTAACGGAACATCAAAGGCGCTTGCTTAATGCCAAAGAAATTGTCCAGGAGCGCATGGAAGGTGCCCGGGAGCGACAACAAAAAGACTATGATTTGGCGGCCCATGCAGAGCCCTTGGCTGTGGGGGACACCGTGTGGTTAAAGAACAATCACCGCACCAGTAAGCTGGACAGTAAATGGGAGCGGACTCCCTATCTTGTGTCTGCCATCCCTAATGCTGAAACTCATACCTATGAGGTCACCAGAGAGGGTAAGGGTCCCCAAATTGTTCACAGAAACCGCCTAAAACTCTGCAGTGACAAGGAGGCTGTCGTTGGAGATTCCGGATCCGAGTCCTCTGAGTCAGATTCCATTGCTCGGCCTACTGAATCTATGCAGGCCATAGCGGATTTGCTGAATGATCCTGAGCCGCTTCACTGGTTCCTTACACCCTGGTTAAACTTTGGGGTGCCTGCCCCGGCACCTGCTGCACCTGCAACCGTAGCAGGCCCCGCTCAGGGTGCTACTGAAAGGGGTCCCACTGACGTGGATCCTTCTTGTCCCCCTGTACCCGGGCAAGAGGAGACCTTGGCTCTAAGGAGGTCTACCCGGTCTACAAGGGGGCGCTTACCAGTACGTTTTGAAAACTATGACTGTACTGGAAGTGTTTCCCGACAGGAAACCTCTGTGTCAGCATCATCCTTTTTAAGCTTGTGCCCAGATATGGACTCCCTGTGTGCGAGCCTCTGTGATATGTTCTTATTATGGACTCTGGCATTCTCTTATGGACTATCCTGGTGTTAACCATTGATTTGCTGTACCAGGTCAGCATCACAGTTCTGCATTAACAGCCTGCAAGCAGAGGACGTCGCCCTTGTCACCGCGCTCCACCTTTTCCAGCTGGACCTGATATGATTATTTATGCAGATGTCATTCATATGTGTTTGTATATGCCTGCATGTGTTTTGTGTCTTTCAGGAGAAGAATCCAGTTGGGTGGGCCCCTGTTGGAGTACGAGGTCGTACTCAGTTTAAAGTCGTGGGGTATGCAGTATACGGGCACTTTAATACCCGTTTACTACCAATCTGTTATGTCCCTTTAAGTGGTTTCATATAATTGCCTGCAGCAATGTGAGGGTTGTGATGTAGGTGTTAGACCACTAGGGGAACTGTTGAGTAGGGCTATATATAGCTAGGCCAGGGCAGGCTAGAGTTAGTGCAGACCCTGGAGTCTGTGAAGGCCACATGTCACGGGCCTAGGCAGGTCAGCAGGAATCAAGCAGAGGCAATCCCTAGAGCAAGAGGTACTGAAATGTCAGAGGAGGTACACTGCAAACTGGAGATTCAAGGATATAAGCCAGAAGTAGGGCATTGGGGCCTTGAAGAATAATTGCCAGTCAGGACAAGCCAGGAAGAAAGTAAGGTTCACCTGCAATTCAAAGTCCTGTTATTTAACCCTCTGTTTACCTTGCTGGATATAAGCCTGCTGTAACTGAGACTGTACTAAAGCCTATTGTCTGCAAAAAGAACTGTTGTAAGAGGTTGCCTGCTGTATTACCACTGTTTCAGTAAAGTTTGGAATTCTGTTTCAAGATACAAGTCTGCACCTCCATTATTCCTACTATAAATACGGTGTGCCACCGTTTACTGGCACTGGCGTCACGAAACATCAGGGACTCAGCCATAGGCACGTTAATCTACAACACCAAGGGCACCTCACACTGCACCTGGCTGTGGCCCTTCAGAACCCAGAGAGTGCCCCAGAGGAACAGCGTGCCGGCCTCTCCATCACTGGCATTCCCCAGGTTGGTCCCACACATTGCCCTGACTTGGGGATGCTACACAGTGGATGTGCTGATGTGACCAGGTAGGTGACGTTGGGGGCTGCAGTTGATGTGCTGATGTGACCAGGTAGGTGACGTTGGGGGCTGCAGTTGATGTGCTGATGTGTCCAGGTAGGTGACATTGGGGGCTGCAGTGGATGTGCTGATGTGACCAGGTAGGTGACATTGGGGCTGCAGTTGATGTGCTGATGTGACCAGGTAGGTGACATTGGGGCTGCAGTGGATGTGCTGATGTGACCAGGTAGGTGACATTGGGGGCTGCAGTTGATGTGATGTGACCGGGTAGGTGACATTGGGGGCAGCAGTGGATGTGCTGATGTGACCAGGTAGGTGACATTGCGGCTGCAGTTGATGTGCTGATGTGACCAGGTAGGTGACATTGGGGGCTGCAGTGGATGTGCTGATGTGACCAGGTAGGTGACATTGGGGGCAGCAGTTGATGTGCTGATGTGACCAGGTAGGTGACATTGGGGGCTGCAGTGGATGTGCTGATGTGACCAGGTAGGTGACATTGGGGGCTGCAGTTGATGTGCTGATGTGTCCAGGTAGGTGACATTGGGTGCTGCAGTGGATGTGCTGATGTGACCAGGTAGGTGACATTGGGGGCTGCAGTTGATGTGCTGATGTGACCAGGTAGGTGACATTGGGGGCTGCAGTTGATGTGCTGATGTGACCAGGTAGGTGACATTGGGGGCTGCAGTTGATGTGCTGATGTGACCAGGTAGGTGACATTGGGGGCTGCAGTTGATGTGATGATGTGACCAGGTAGGTGACATTGGGGCTGCAGTGGATGTGCTGATGTGACCAGGTAGGTGACATTGGGGGCTGCAGTTGATGTGCTGATGTGACCAGGTAGGTGACATTGGTGGCTGCAGTTGATGTGCTGATGTGACCAGGTAGGTGACATTGGGGGCTGCAGTGGATGTGCTGATGTGACCAGGTAGGTGACATTGGGGGCTGCAGTGGATGTGCTGATGTGTCCAGGTAGGTGACATTGGCGGCAGCAGTTGATGTGCTGATGTGACCAGGTAGGTGACATTGGGGGCTGCAGTGGATGTGCTGATGTGATCAGGTAGGTGACATTGGGGGCTGCAGTGGATGTGCTGATGTGACCAGGTAGGTGACATTGGGGGCTGCAGTTGATGTGCTGATGTGACCAGGTAGGTGACATTGGTGGCTGCAGTGGATGTGCTGATGTGACCAGGTAGGTGACATTGGGGGCTGCAGTTGATGTGCTGATGTGACCAGGTAGGTGACATTGGGGGCTGCAGTGGATGTGCTGATGTGACCAGGTAGGTGACATTGGGGGCTGCAGTGGATGTGCTGATATGACCAGGTAGGTGACGTTGGGGGCTGCAGTTGATGTGCTGATGTGACCAGGTAGGTGACATTGGGGGCTGCAGTGGATGTGCTGATGTGACCAGGTAGGTGACATTGGGGGCTGCAGTGGATGTGCTGATGTGACCAGGTAGGTGACGTTGGGGGCTGCAGTTGATGTGCTGATGTGACCAGGTAGGTGACATTGGGGGCTGCAGTTGATGTGCTGATGTGACCAGGTAGGTGACATTGGGGGCAGCAGTTGATGTGCTGATGTGACCAGGTAGGTGACATTGGGGGCTGCAGTGGATGTGCTGATGTGACCAGGTAGGTGACATTGGGGGCTGCAGTGGATGTGCTGATGTGATCAGGTAGGTGACATTGGGGCTGCAGTGGATGTGCTGATGTGACCAGGTAGGTGACATTGGGGGCTGCAGTTGATGTGCTGATGTGACCAGGTAGGTGACATTGGTGGCTGCAGTGGATGTGCTGATGTGACCAGGTAGGTGACATTGGGGGCTGCAGTTGATGTGCTGATGTGACCAGGTAGGTGACATTGGGGGCTGCAGTGGATGTGCTGATGTGACCAGGTAGGTGACATTGGGGGCTGCAGTGGATGTGCTGATATGACCAGGTAGGTGACGTTGGGGCTGCAGTTGATGTGCTGATGTGACCAGGTAGGTGACATTGGGGGCTGCAGTGGATGTGGTGATGTGACCAGGTAGGTGACATTGGGGGCTGCAGTGGATGTGCTGATGTGACCAGGTAGGTGACATTGGGGGCTGCAGTGGATGTGCTGATGTGACCAGGTAGGTGACATTGGGGGCTGCAGTGGATGTGCTGATGTGACCAGGTAGGTGACGTTGGGGGCTGCAGTTGATGTCCTGATGTGACCAGGTAGGTGACATTGGGGGCTGCAGTGGATGTGCTGATGTGTCCAGGTAGGTGACATTGGGGGCTGCAGTGGATGTGCTGATGTGACCAGGTAGGTGACATTGGGGGCTACAGTGGAAGTGCTTATGTGACCAGGTAGGTGACATTGAGGGCTGCAGTGGATGTGCTGATGTGACCAGGTAGGTGACATTGGGGGCTGCAGTTGATGTGCTGATGTGACCAGGTAGGTGACATTGGGGGCTGCAGTTGATGTGCTGATGTGACCAGGTAGGTGACATTGGGGGCTGCAGTGGATGTGCTGATGTGACCAGGTAGGTGACATTGGGGCTGCAGTGGATGTGCTGATGTGACCAGGTAGGTGACATTGGGGGCAGCAGTGGATGTGCTGATGTGACCAGGTAGGTGACATTGGGGGCAGCAGTTGATGTGCTGATGTGACCAGGTAGGTGACATTGGGGGCTGCAGTGGATGTGCTGATGTGACCAGGTAGGTGACATTGGGGGCTGCAGTGGATGTGCTGATGTGACCAGGTAGGTGACATTAGGGGCTGCAGTGGATATGCTGATGTGACCAGGTAGGTGACATTGGGGGCTGCAGTTGATGTGCTGATGTGACCAGGTAGGTGACATTGGGGGCTGCAGTGGATGTGCTGATGTGTCCAGGTAGGTGACATTGGGGGCTGCAGTGGATGTGCTGATGTGACCAGGTAGGTGACATTGGGGGCTGCAGTGGATGTGCTGATGTGACCAGGTAGGTGACATTGGGGGCTGCAGTTGATGTGATGATGTGTCCAGGTAGGTGACATTGGGGGCAGCAGTGGATGTGCTGATGTGACCAGGTAGGTGACATTGGGGGCAGCAGTTGATGTGCTGATGTGACCAGGTAGGTGACATTGGGGGCTGCAGTGGATGTGCTGATGTGACCAGGTAGGTGACATTGGGGGCTGCAGTGAATGTGCTGATGTGTCCAGGTAGGTGACATTGGCGGCAGCAGTTGATGTGCTGATGTGACCAGGTAGGTGACATTGGGGGCTGCAGTGGATGTGCTGATGTGATCAGGTAGGTGACATTGGGGGCTGCAGTGGATGTGCTGATGTGACCAGGTAGGTGACATTGGGGGCTGCAGTTGATGTGCTGATGTGACCAGGTAGGTGACATTGGTGGCTGCAGTGGATGTGCTGATGTGACCAGGTAGGTGACATTGGGGGCTGCAGTTGATGTGCTGATGTGACCAGGTAGGTGACATTGGGGGCTGCAGTGGATGTGCTGATGTGACCAGGTAGGTGACATTGGGGGCTGCAGTGGATGTGCTGATATGACCAGGTAGGTGACGTTGGGGGCTGCAGTTGATGTGCTGATGTGACCAGGTAGGTGACATTGGGGGCTGCAGTGGATGTGGTGATGTGACCAGGTAGGTGACATTGGGGGCTGCAGTGGATGTGCTGATGTGACCAGGTAGGTGACATTGGGGGCTGCAGTGGATGTGCTGATGTGACCAGGTAGGTGACGTTGGGGGCTGCAGTTGATGTGCTGATGTGACCAGGTAGGTGACATTGGGGGCTGCAGTTGATGTGCTGATGTGACCAGGTAGGTGACATTGGGGCAGCAGTTGATGTGCTGATGTGACCAGGTAGGTGACATTGGGGGCTGCAGTGGATGTGCTGATGTGACCAGGTAGGTGACATTGGGGGCTGCAGTGGATGTGCTGATGTGATCAGGTAGGTGACATTGGGGGCTGCAGTGGATGTGCTGATGTGACCAGGTAGGTGACATTGGGGGCTGCAGTTGATGTGCTGATGTGACCAGGTAGGTGACATTGGTGGCTGCAGTGGATGTGCTGATGTGACCAGGTAGGTGACATTGGGGGCTGCAGTTGATGTGCTGATGTGACCAGGTAGGTGACATTGGGGGCTGCAGTGGATGTGCTGATGTGACCAGGTAGGTGACATTGGGGGCTGCAGTGGATGTGCTGATATGACCAGGTAGGTGACGTTGGGGGCTGCAGTTGATGTGCTGATGTGACCAGGTAGGTGACATTGGGGGCTGCAGTGGATGTGGTGATGTGACCAGGTAGGTGACATTGGGGGCTGCAGTGGATGTGCTGATGTGACCAGGTAGGTGACATTGGGGGCTGCAGTGGATGTGCTGATGTGACCAGGTAGGTGACATTGGGGGCTGCAGTGGATGTGCTGATGTGACCAGGTAGGTGACGTTGGGGGCTGCAGTTGATGTCCTGATGTGACCAGGTAGGTGACATTGGGGGCTGCAGTGGATGTGCTGATGTGTCCAGGTAGGTGACATTGGGGGCTGCAGTGGATGTGCTGATGTGACCAGGTAGGTGACATTGGGGCTACAGTGGAAGTGCTTATGTGACCAGGTAGGTGACATTGAGGGCTGCAGTGGATGTGCTGATGTGACCAGGTAGGTGACATTGGGGGCTGCAGTTGATGTGCTGATGTGACCAGGTAGGTGACATTGGGGCTGCAGTTGATGTGCTGATGTGACCAGGTAGGTGACATTGGGGGCTGCAGTGGATGTGCTGATGTGACCAGGTAGGTGACATTGGGGCTGCAGTGGATGTGCTGATGTGACCAGGTAGGTGACATTGGGGGCAGCAGTTGATGTGCTGATGTGACCAGGTAGGTGACATTGGGGGCTGCAGTGGATGTGCTGATGTGACCAGGTAGGTGACATTGGGGGCAGCAGTTGATGTGCTGATGTGACCAGGTAGGTGACATTGGGGCTGCAGTGGATGTGCTGATGTGACCAGGTAGGTGACATTGGGGGCTGCAGTTGATGTGCTGATGTGACCAGGTAGGTGACATTAGGGGCTGCAGTGGATATGCTGATGTGACCAGGTAGGTGACATTGGGGGCTGCAGTTGATGTGCTGATGTGACCAGGTAGGTGACATTGGGGGCTGCAGTGGATGTGCTGATGTGTCCAGGTAGGTGACATTGGGGGCTGCAGTGGATGTGCTGATGTGACCAGGTAGGTGACATTGGGGGCTGCAGTGGATGTGCTGATGTGACCAGGTAGGTGACATTGGGGGCTGCAGTTGATGTGATGATGTGTCCAGGTAGGTGACATTGGGGGCAGCAGTGGATGTGCTGATGTGACCAGGTAGGTGACATTGGGGGCAGCAGTTGATGTGCTGATGTGTCCAGGTAGGTGACATTGGGGGCTGCAGTGGATGTGCTGATGTGTCCAGGTAGGTGACGTTGGGGGCTGCAGTGGATGTGATGATGTGACCAGGTAGGTGACATTGGGGGCTGCAGTTGATGTGCTGATGTGACCAGGTAGGTGACATTGGGGGCAGCAGTGGATGTGCCGATGTGACCAGGTAGGTGACATTGGGGGCTGTAGTTGATGTGCTGATGTGACCAGGTAGGTGACATTGGGGGCTGCAGTTGATGTGCTGATGTGACCAGGTAGGTGACATTGGGGGCTGCAGTGGATGTGATGATGTGTCCAGGTAGGTGACATTGGGGGCTGCAGTGGATGTGCTGATGTGACCAGGTAGGTGACATTGGGGGCTGCAGTGGATGTGCTGATGTGACCAGGTAGGTGACATTGGGGGCTGCAGTGGATGTGCTGATGTGACCAGGTAGGTGACATTGGGGGCTGCAGTTGATGTGCTGATGTGACCAGGTAGGTGACATTGGGGGCTGCAGTGGATGTGCTGATGTGACCAGGTAGGTGACATTGGGGGCTGCAGTGGATGTGCTGATGTGACCAGGTAGGTGACATTGGGGGATGCAGTTCATGTGCTGATGTGACCAGGTAGGTGACATTGGGGCTGCAGTGGATGTGCTGATGTGACCAGGTAGGTGACATTGGGGGCTGCAGTGGATGTGCTGATGTGACCAGGTAGGTGACATTGGGGGCTGCAGTGGATGTGCTGATGTGACCAGGTAGGTGACATTGGGGGCTGCAGTGGATGTGCTGATGTGACCAGGTAGGTGACATTGGGGATGCAGTTCATGTGCTGATGTGACCAGGTAGGTGACATTGGGGCTGCAGTGGATGTGCTGATGTGACCAGGTAGGTGACATTGGGGGCTGCAGTGGATGTGCTGATGTGACCAGGTAGGTGACATTGGGGGCTGCAGTGGATGTGCTGATGTGACCAGGTAGGTGACATTGGGGGCTGCAGTGGATGTGCTGATGTGACCAGGTAGGTGACATTGGTGGCTGCAGTTGATGTGCTGATGTGACTAGGTAGGTGACATTGGGGGCTGCAGTGGATGTGCTGATGTGACCAGGTAGGTGACATTGGGGCTGCAGTGGATGTGCTGATGTGACCAGGTAGGTGACATTGGGGGCTGCAGTGGATGTGCTGATGTGACCAGGTAGGTGACATTGGGGGCTGCAGTGGATGTGCTGATGTGACCAGGTAGGTGACATTAGGGGCTGCAGTGGATGTGCTGATGTGACCAGGTAGGTGACATTGGGGGCAGCAGTTGATGTGATAATGTGACCAGGTAGGTGACATTGAGGGCTGCAGTTGATGTGCTGATGTGACCAGGTAGGTGACATTGGGGGCTGCAGTTCATGTGCTGATGTGACCAGGTAGGTGACATTGGGGGCTGCAGTGGATGTGCTGATGTGACCAGGTAGGTGACATTGGGGGCTGCAGTTGATGTGCTGATGTGACCAGGTAGGTGACATTGGGGGCTGCAGTGGATGTGCTGATGTGACCAGGTAGGTGACATTGGGGGCTGCAGTTGATGTGCTGATGTGACCAGGTAGGTGACATTGGGGGCTGCAGTGGATGTGCTGATTCGACCAGGTAGGTTATATTGGGGGCTGCAGTTGATGTGCTGATGTGACCAGGTAGGTGACATTGGGGGCAGCAGTGGATGTGCTGATGTGACCAGGTAGGTGACATTGGGGGCAGCAGTGAATGTGATGATGTGACCAGGTAGGTGACATTGGGGGCTGCAGTGGATGTGCTGATGTGACCAGGTAGGTGACATTGGGGGCTGCAGTGGATGTGCTGATGTGACCAGGTAGGTGACATTGGGGGCTGCAGTGGATGTGCTGATGTGACCAGGTAGGTGACATTGGTGGCTGCAGTGGATGTGATGATGTGACCAGGTAGGTGACATTGGGGCTGCAGTGGATGTGGTGATGTGACCAGGTAGGTGACATTGGGGGCTGCAGTGGATGTGCTGATGTGACCAGGTAGGTGACATTGGGGGCTGCAGTGGATGTGCTGATGTGACCAGGTAGGTGACATTGGGGGCTGCAGTTGATGTGCTGATGTGTCCAGGTAGGTGACATTGGGGGCTGCAGTGGATGTGCTGATGTGACCAGGTAGGTGACGTTGGGGGCTGCAGTTGATGTGCTGATGTGACCAGGTAGGTGACATTGGGGGCTGCAGTGGATGTGCTGATGTGACCAGGTAGGTGACATTGGGGGCTGCAGTTGATGTGCTGATGTGTCCAGGTAGGTGACATTGGTGGCTGCAGTTGATGTGCTGATGTGACCAGGTAGGTGACATTGGGGGCTGCAGTGGATGTGCTGATGTGACCAGGTAGGTGACATTGGGGGCTGCAGTGGATGTGCTGATGTGACCAGGTAGGTGACATTGGGGGCTGCAGTGGATGTGATGATGTGACCAGGTAGGTGACAGACATTGGGGGCTGCAGTTGATGTGATGATGTGACCAGGTAGGTGACATTGGGGGCTGCAGTGGATGTGCTGATGTGACCAGGTAGGTGACATTGGGGGCTGCAGTTGATGTGATGATGTTACCAGGTAGGTGACATTGGGGGCTGCAGTTGATGTGCTGATGTGTCCAGGTAGGTGACATTGGCGGCAGCAGTTGATGTGCTGATGTGACCAGGTAGGTGACATTGGGGGCTGCAGTGGATGTGCTGATGTGACCAGGTAGGTGACATTGGGGGCTGCAGTGGATGTGCTGATGTGTCCAGGTAGGTGACATTGGCGGCAGCAGTTGATGTGCTGATGTGACCAGTGTGGGGAGTCGCTCTGGTAGACAGCGGTGCGGGTGCAGTTTAGAGGCAAAACCAGGAGTCCAGATTGTGAAACAAACAGTGTTTTATTCACACTTGCACACAAAATGAAAAACAGTCTCTTGGTGACAGTTCACACACAACGGAAATAAACGTAGCCAAACAAAACAGTCCAACACAGGTTCAGTCACCTGGGAGGTGTAGGTGCAGGTTCGCACCACGCTGTCGGCCCAGCCGCAGGAGAATCCAGCTTCAGGTAGCCAGGAACAAAATACCTCCTTGCTGAGCTCTTTCCTCCTGGACAGAGAACTCCCAGCCCTGCCAGCAGCTCCAGGATAATCACACTCCCCAGACACAGCTGCTGGCTGCGTTTTATATCCAGCCCAAAACATGGACTGGACCGTGGGGAGCAGCCACCCACCCTACTCTTTAGCTGCTCCCAGTAAGAGCCGGCCCGGATTGGCTTTGCAGCCAAACTAACTATAAATGTCAAGCAGCACTAGCTGCTGCTGACACATAAAAAATCCGGCTCTTACCTCACCGAGGCCAGGAACCTCGGTGACACGTACCTGCCGTCGACCACAGTACCTTGCACCTTACCACATACCCCCCCCCTTTGTTCAACCCTGAGTGGGTGAACACATGTGAGGCAGTGGACGCGGGACAGGGCATCTGCGTTACCCTGCAAGCGGCCTGCCCTGTGTTCCACGGAGAACTTGAAGTTCTGTAGGGATAGGAACCACCTGGTGACCCGAGCATTCCTCTCCTTGGCCTGGCTCATCCACTTGAGAGGGGAATGGTCGGTCACCAGACGGAACCTCCTCCCTAACAGGTAGTAGCGGAGAGATTCAAGTGCCCACTTGATAGCCAGGCACTCCCTCTCCACTATGCTATACCTGGTCTCGGCGGGACTGAGCTTACGGCTCAGGAAGACAACGGGATGTTCTTCCCCGTTGACCTCCTGAGACAGTACAGCACCGAGGCCTACCTCCGAGGCGTCGGTCTGTACGACGAACTCCCTGTTGAAGTCGGGTGTCACCAAAACCGGGGACCCACACAGGGCCGACTTCAACGCGGAGAAAGCCTCCTCCGCCTTCTCACTCCAGCTAACCCTCCCAGACTTTCGCCCCTTCAACAGGTCTGTCAATGGCGCTGCTATTGTGGCAAAGTGGGGCACAAACCTCATGTAGTAACCTACAATCCCCAGGAACGACTTTACCTGCCTGGTGGTGACCGGTCGGGGCCAGTTACGAATGGCCTCTACCTTAGTTACCTGAGGTTTGATGACTCCCGCCCAATTATATATCCCAGATATTTTGTCTCCTCTAACCCTATGGAGCACTTCTTGGGGTTAGCGGTCAGTCCGGCTTTCCTCAGGGCATCCACTACCGCCTGCACCTTGGGTAAATGGCTTTCCCAGTCGGTGCTGTGGATGACTACATCATCTAAGTAGGCCGAGGCGTACCGACGATGTGGTCGCAGCACTATGTCCATTAACCTTTGGAAAGTGGCGGGGCGCCATGCAGGCCAAAGGGTAACACCTTGTAGTGATACAGGCCCTGCGGGGTAACAAATGCGGTTTTTCCTTAGCCGACTCCGTTAAGGGTACCTGCCAGTACCCTTTAGTGAGGTCCAGCACAGAAAAATAACGGGCTTGTCCTAAACTTTCAACCAGCTCGTCTACTCGGGGCATGGGATACGCGTCAAACTTGGACACTTCATTTAATTTGCGAAAATCGTTGCAGAACCGCAACGTCCCATCCGGCTTGGGTATCAGGACTATGGGACTGGCCCACTCACTTTTCGACTCCTCAATGACATCGAGCTTCAACATTAACTGTACTTCCTCCGCGATGGCCCGTCGCCGAGCCTCGGGTACCCGGTATGGTTTTAACCGGATCTTGGCCTGAGGCTCAGTGACGATGTCATGTCGGATGAGAGACGTGCGGCCAGGGAGGTCCGAGAACACATCCGTGTTCCGACTGATGAACTCCCTGACTTCCTGAACTTGTTTGGAAGACAGGCTGTCTGCAATTTTTACCGTGGTTACTGCTTCACAGGCCTCGAACTGTGGGGCTGGACCCTTTTCACCTAGAAGCCCTGGCCGGGGCTGTGGTCGTCGGCTGTGTCCCTATCTTTCCACGGCTTAAGTAAATTCACGTGGTACACCTGCTCCGGCTTGCGCCGCCTGGCTGGTGTACTTTGTAATTTACTTCCCTACCTTCTCGATCACCTCATAGGGGCCCTGCCACCTAGCTAGGAACTTGCTGTCAAGGGTGGGTACCAGAACCAAAACCCGATCTCCCGGATGGAAGCCCCGTACCCGAGCCTGACGATTATACACCCTACTCTGGGCTTGTTGCGCTGCCTCCATATGCTCCCGGACCAGCGGCAACACCCTTTCTATCCGTTCCTGCATCTGGGTGACATACTCAATGACACTTTTGTGGGGACAGGCTGTTGTTCCCATGCTTCCTTGGCGATATCCAACAGGCCCCGAGGGTGTCTGCCATAAAGCAGTTCGAAGGGCGAGAACCCAGTAGAGGCCTGGGGCACCTCTCGCACTGCGAACATGAGATAGGGCAGAAGCAGATCCCAGTCCTTCCCATCTCTAGACACCACCCTCTTTAACATATTTTTAGAGTTTGGTTAAACCTCTCCACAAGACCGTCTGTTTGCGGATGGTAAACGGACGTCCGTAACTGCTTTATACGCAACAATTTACACAGTTCCCTCATTACTTTGGACATAAAAGGGGTCCCTTGGTCTGTCAGAACCTCTTTTGGCAGGCCCACACGGGAAAACATCTCCATTAACTCTTTGGCAATGAGCTTAGCTGAGGTATGTCGCAGAGGCACCGCCTCCGGATACCGAGTGGCATAGTCGAGAATCACCAGGATATGTTGGTGACCCCTAGCAGACTTCGGTACGGGTCCGACCAGATCCATGGCAATGCGCTCGAATGGGACCTCAATTATTGGGAGAGGGACCAGGGGACTTCGGTAATGCGGCTGGGGGCTATTTACCTGACAGGTCGGACAGGACTTACAGAATTCCTCTACTTCCTTAAAGAAACCGGGCCAGTAAAATCGCTGTAGTATGCGGTCCTGCGTTTTCTGCCACCCCATGTGTCCCCCAAGAACATGTTGGTGGGCAAGCTCCATAACAAGCTTGCGATATGCGGTGGGCACCACCAACTGTTCAACTGGCTCACCTCGGACTTGGTTCACCCGATACAACATATCCTGAAGGACAATAAATCGTGGAAACATTAATTCAGCCCCAGGTTTCTGGGGTTTACCATCAATCATTACAACACTTTCCCAGGCCCTGGTTAGGGTTTGGTCCCGGTGTTGTGCGGTCCCAAAATTTTCCCCTGAGACATTGAGGTCTGCCAACTCAGGTCCCGGTGGCAAGTCCTCCGTGTCTCCCACCATTACACTTAGTGGGGTTGTCTCCCCTCTACCGCTGGAGCAGTGGTCACCCCTACTGCTGGCCCTTCAGACTCGGGCTCCCAGGGTTCTGGCCTTCCAGTGGTACCAGGCCACTCTCCTAGGGTCACCCCTGTCTCGGGTCCATCAGACAGTTTTATCGCCGGCCACAGTGCCGGGAAACCTGGGAAGTCCCTCCCAAGTATCAGTTCATGTGGGAGTTTAGCAGCGACAGCCACCTCGTGGGTCCACTTACCAGCCGCTGTGGACAAAGTCACTAGTGCAGTGGGGTAATCTTTTAGGTCTCCGTGGATGCACAGGACCCCGATTTTACGGCCGGTATACTCCGCAGGCCGTACTAGGGCAGCTCTTACCAGGGAGACTAGACTCCCGGAGTCCAGCAGGGCCACCGCCAGAGACTCTCCCACCTCTACCTGACACAGGTGGTTATTGTCCTGCCCCTCACGGGTGCCAGTTGCGCACAGCTTCCGTGCATACAGGGAGTGGCGCCCCCATAGTTCACATCCATCGGCTCATCCCGATGCGGACAGTCGGCCCTGATGTGGCCTGGCTCCTGACACCTCCAGCATACCCGGGAGGCGGATCCGCAGGGGGTACATTCCGGGCAGGCCTCTCTGTCGCCGAACGTCGGAACTGGGGCGGAGGCCTCCGGGGTTTGACTGACCCCTTCCCAGCAAGACTCCCCTGCAGGTTTCTGGTGGCCTCGTAACGCTCCACCAGGTCGACCATCTCCAGGGCATTAGTGGGGGATACCTGGCCAATCCAGTGCTGAAGGGGGTAAGGCAGGGCCCTCCAGAACATGTCGGCCAGCAGACGGTCCAGCATAGCAGTCGGACTTAGAACATCAGGCTGCAGCCACTTTTGCAACCGATGCAGCAACTCATAGTACTGCGGCCTGGCGGGTTCAGCCGTTTTATAGTCCCACTGGTGGACCCGCTGAGCCCGGACCAACACGTTTACCCCAATCTGGCCAGGATCTCCCCTTCACCGTGGGGTAATCAGCAGCCTGGGCATCTGCCAAGTCAAAAAAACTTGCTGGGGCCCGGATGCCAGGAACGGAGCGACCACCTCGGCCCACTGGTCACGGGGTAACTTTTCCCTCACGGCTACCTTCTCAAAGACCGCCAGATATGTCTCAACGTCGTCCGAGGGGGTCATCTTTGGGATCGCCGCACGGACCGCTTCCGGGCATCATGGTCGTGGTGGGACGCTCCTGCAGCTTGTAACGCCATTACGTGCTGTAACAGTAGCTGGTTGGTCTCCCGCTGCTGCACGTTAGCCTCTATGAGAGCTTTCACAGCCGCCTCCATGTTGCCAGTAATTCCTACTTGTAGCTTTGCTGGCTTAATATATGCCATGCACTTGTGCCCAGCAAAACAAACAAACTTCGGCGGTCACGCCAGCCTCACTGCGCATGCCCGCATCCGACACCAAATGTGGGGAGTCGCTCTGGTAGACAGCGGTGCGGGTGCAGTTTAGAGGCAAAACAAGGAGTCCAGATTGTGCAACAAACAGTGTTTTATTCACACTTGCACACAAAATGAAAAACAGTCTCTTGGTGACAGTTCACACACAACGGAAATAAACGTAGCCAAACAAAACAGTCCAACACAGGTTCAGTCACCTGGGAGGTGTAGGTGCAGGTTCGCACCACGCTGTCGGCCCAGCCGCAGGAGAATCCAGCTTCAGGTAGCCAGGAACAAAATACCTCCTTGCTGAGCTCTTTCCTCCTGGACAGAGAACTCCCAGCCCTGTTAGCAGCTCCAGGATAATCACACTCCCCTGACACAGCTGCTGGCTGCGTTTTATATCCAGCCCAAAACATGGACTGGACCGTGGGGAGCAGCCACCCACCCTACTCTTTAGCTGCTCCCAGTAAGAGCCGGCCCGGATTGGCTTTGCAGCCAAACTAACTATAAATGTCAAGCAGCACTAGCTGCTGCTGACACATAAAAAATCCGGCTCTTACCTCACCGAGGCCAGGAACCTCGGTGACACGTACCTGCCGTCGACCACAGTACCTTGCACCTTACCACACCAGGTAGGTGACATTGGGGGCTGCAGTGGATGTGCTGATGTGACCAGGTAGGTGACATTGGGGGCTGCAGTGGATGTGATGTGACCAGGTAGGTGACATTGGGTGCTGCAGTTGATGTGCTGATGTGACCAGGTAGGTGACATTGGGGGCTGCAGTGGATGTGCTGATGTGACCAGGTAGGTGACATTGGGGGCTGCAGTGGATGTGCTGATGTGACCAGGTAGGTGACATTGGGGGCTGCAGTTGATGTGCTGATGTGACCAGGTAGGTGACATTGGGGGCTGCAGTAGATGTGCTGATCTGACCAGGTAGGTGACATTGGGGGCTGCAGTTGATGTGCTGATGTGACCAGGTAGGTGACATTGGGGGCTGCAGTTGATGTGATGATGTGACCAGGTAGGTGACATTGGGGGCTGCAGTTGATGTGCTGATGTGACCAGGTAGGTGACATTGGGGGCTGCAGTTGATGTGCTGATGTGTCCAGGTAGGTGACATTGGGGGCTGCAGTGGATGTGCTGATGTGACCAGGTAGGTGACATTGGGGGCTGCAGTTGATGTGATGATGTGACCAGGTAGGTGACATTGGGGGCTGCAGTTGATGTGATGATGTGACCAGGTAGGTGACATTGGGGGCTGCAGTTGATGTGCTGATTCGACCAGGTAGGTGATATTGGGGGCTGCAGTTGATGTGCTGATGTGACCAGGTAGGTGACATTGGGGGCTGCAGTGGATGTGCTGATGTGACCAGGTAGGTGACATTGGGGGCAGCAGTTAATGTGCTGATGTGACCAGGTAGGTGACATTGGGGCTGCAGTGGATGTGCTGATGTGACCAGGTAGGTGACATTGGGGCTGCAGTGGATGTGCTGATGTGACCAGGTAGGTGACATTGGGGGCTGCAGTTGATGTGCTGATGTGACCAGGTAGGTGACATTGGGGGCTGCAGTGGATGTACTGATGTGACCAGGTAGGTGACATTGCGGCTGCAGTTGATGTGCTGATGTGACCAGGTAGGTGACATTGGGGGCAGCAGTTAATGTGCTGATGTGACCAGGTAGGTGACATTGGGGGCTGCAGTGGATGTGCTGATGTGACCAGGTAGGTGACATTGGTGGCTGCAGTGGATGTGCTGATGTGACCAGGTAGGTGACATTGGGGGCAGCAGTTGATGTGCTGATGTGACCAGGTAGGTGACATTGGGGGCTGCAGTTGATGTGATGATGTGACCAGGTAGGTGACATTGGGGGCAGCAGTTGATGTGCTGATGTGACCAGGTAGGTGACATTGGGGGCTGCAGTTGATGTGCTGATGTGACCAGGTAGGTGACATTGGGGGCTGCAGTGGATGTGATGATGTGACCAGGTAGGTGACATTGGGGGCTGCAGTTGATGTGCTGATGTGACCAGGTAGGTGACATTGGGGGCTGCAGTTGATGTGCTGATGTGTCCAGGTAGGTGACATTGGGGGCTGCAGTGGATGTGCTGATGTGACCAGGTAGGTGACATTGGGGGCTGCAGTTGATGTGCTGATGTGACCAGGTAGGTGACGTTGGGGGCTGCAGTGGATGTGCTGATGTGACCAGGTAGGTGACATTGGGGGCTGCAGTTGATGTGCTGATGTGACCAGGTAGGTGACGTTGGGGGCTGCAGTGGATGTGCTGATGTGACCAGGTAGGTGACATTGGGGGCTGCAGTGGATGTACTGATGTGACCAGGTAGGTGACATTGGGGGCTGCAGTGGATGTGCTGATGTGACCAGGTAGGTGACATTGGGGGCTGCAGTTAATGTGCTGATGTGACCAGGTAGGTGACATTGGGGGCCGCAGTGGATGTGCTGATGTGACCAGGTAGGTGACATTGGGGGCTGCAGTGGCTGCAGATATCAACACTCTGAGGAGCAATGAACCCCTTCACTACTGGGTGTGCAGGCTTGACCTGTGGCCTGAGCTATCCCAGTTTGCGATAGAACTTCTGGCCTGCCCTGCTTCAAGTGTCCTGTCAGAAAGGACCTTCAGTGCAGCAGGAGGCATTGTCACTGACAAGAGAAGTCGCCTCGGTCAAAAAAGTGTTGATTACCTCACCTTCATAAAGATGAATGAGGCATGGATCCCGAAGGGACTGACAGTGGGGGATACGTTTGACTAACAAAAGGCCTGATTACATGCCTTGGCCTCAAAATGTTCCCCACGCTGCTGTATTTAATGTCTGCATACCGGATGACTTTCGGGAATTCTCCACCACCAACTAGGGTTCAAGCCGCAATGTTTTAGGACACTTTCTGCCTGGAAAACATCAATTTTTCTGACCGCTGCTACAACAGCGGCTGCAACAATGCCATTATTTTTTAGGCATGTGTACATGCCTAATTCTTCTGTCCTATGGTGCAGCACTGTGGCTGCAAAAACAAACCAAAAAAAAGGGCACATACAAGTGTCAATTCCCCTTCGTGATGGTTACCTTGTTGTGGTGAAGGGGCTTGCGTATCACAATGAAGCGATCACCTCTATGAGTGTGTTGGCAATGTTGGCACACCCCAGATGATAAGGTCGTTGCTTCATTGTGAACAGACCAAAAGCGATCGGCTGGATAATTTTTCATAGAAAAAACATTAATTTTCTTTGTGATCATCTAAGGTGATCATTAAAGCCTACTAGGCCAACAATGGGCCCACACTGCAGAATCATTGTTTTCTGGGTCACTTAACCGTCACTGAACTACCTCAGCACGACCATAGGCTTTGAAAAACCGCCATCGCCTGCAATCTCCCAAACGTGCGCACGAGCACAGTCATCACTACACCAAGATTGACGCATAGAGGAATAAAATTTATGTCATGAGTGTGTCAACTATTGACAACTCTTTGCGGTTGTCTGTGAAGCGGGCGTTACCCTTACACTACCTGATCGATACAACATCATACCTGATCGTATACACACACTGGATGTTTTAAACCACGTTATTCCAAACAATTTAGGAATGTTAGGGGATTTATGCCCTTTATGGATTAAAACCCGACTCTGCGTCCACTACGTAATTTTCCATGGGAGTTTTGCCATTGATCCCCCTCCGGCATGCAACAGTCCAGGTGTTAGTCCCCCTGAAACAACTTTTCCATCTCTATTGTGGCCAGAAAGAGTCCCTGTGGGTTTTAAAATTCGCCTGCCTATTGAAGTCTGCTGCGGTTCGTCCAGTTCGTCCGTTCGCGAACATTTGCAGAAGTTCGCATTCGCCGTTCGCGAACGGAAAATTTTATGTTCGCGACATCACTATTTGTCATTAGGACTTAGGGAGACTCCTGTTCTTCCTTCCCTTTGGAGAAACAGGTAGTCTCAGTCCTGACATTAGTTCCAGGGTCCTATAGGGTGAGATAGGATTCTAGGTATCCGGTGTGGGAACTCACCTACCTCTGGGGTCTGTTCATACTGGTAGTCTGTCAGGACTTTGATTAGGGTTTTACTAGGAGGTGTCCATCTCCTTCCCTAGTTTCCAGGCCTTATACCGGTATCCCCTTTCCCTCCTATGCTCGCTGTGGTGTTTTCCTCCCACACACAAGCGTGACATTATTAACCGCCAAAACCGTCATTTTTGCTTGTTTCAGTACCGCCATGGATCCTATTGCTGCAGTGGCCGGACAGCTGCGGGGGCTGTCTTTGGAGGTAGCTGACCTTCGCATGACCATCTCACAGATCCAGAGGCCACAGGCTCGCTGGTCCTAGTGGTGGTTACCAGGCCTGTCTCGAGCCTGAAGTTGCCCTCCAGGACAGATTCTCTGGGGGAATTGATCATTTCATTTTGTTTAGGGAGGCGTGCAAATTGTATTTTATGCTACGTCCACACTCACCTGGGGATGAGAAACAGAGAGTTGTGTGGTTATTTTGTTGCTTAACCCGTAGGATACCAGCGCTGTATATGTACGGCGCTGGGAAATGGGTCTGAAATCCCAGCGCCGTACAGCTACGACGTACAGTTTTATTTTGTTTGTTTTTATTTTTTATTGTCTTTATTTTTTAATAATTGTGTATTATTTCTCATGAATATAGCATAGAAGGATAAAACCATTATACATCACCAAATACTAACAGTATAAACATATATGAGAATATTATATGGTGAAAAAAAAGTCCACGTCCTAAGGTGTTATAGTAATTATAATTAGTTTATTTTAATGAGATGTGTTTTAAACACATATACCGCAGTGTCTGAATAAGGGAATAAAGGATAGTTATGAATATATGGTCCGGTCCACATTTTATACCAAGGAATCAGTGATCGAGTCTGGTATAGGCTTTCCATAGATCAGGATAAGCCAATATAAAGATCGATTTTGTCCCTCATTTTTCATATAACTGTTGTCCACTGAGGAAGAACCGAACAAGGTTTCGAAACGCGTCTTACAGACATCTGAACACAGCGATACAAAAAATTGCGGCAGCGTCCCGGAGCTCCCAACTTGCATGCGCGGAGAAGTTAGTGCTGGTACCAACGCGCAGACCAACTACAGGAATCAGCAGCGCTAGACATCTGCAGCAGAACGGGAGAGATACCAAATATGAATGTACCAGTGTACCAGTGATACCACATGTCGGAAGTCTGGTAAGCGCTAAAATACTGTATGTTTGCAGCGTGCCGGACCGCAGGGGAAACACGTGAGGCTACGGTGGGCCGATGGGTGTTGTAGTTCATTTGGTACTCACGGTTAGCAGAGCCTCCCTGGGTCGGCAGTGCAGTGGATGGGAAGACAGCACGAACTCTTCGGGGCACTCTTGGTTGCAGGGAACACCAGCCAGATGGAAGTTGAGGTGCCCTTTATGGTAAGGTGTTTAGGGTGCTTTTGGTGGCTGGGCCCCTGGTTCGTGATGCCTGCACCGTTAGGTGCAAATGTTGAGAGTAGTAGTAGTTGAATGATGAAGAAGTCAGTTGTTATAAAACAAGTTTAATTTTGCTAAATCAATTGTCTTAGTACAGCTGATTAAGTTCATCAATAAAGTGCATCTGTATGGTATAGATCAGTGTTTCCCAACCAGTGTGCCTCCAGCTGTTGCAAAACTACAACTCCCAGCATGCCCGGAAAGCCTTTGGCTGTGCGGGCATGCTGGGAGTTGTAGTTTTGCAACAGCTGGAGGCACTCTGGTTGGGAAACACTGGTATAGATGATGACAGAACATGATACAGAGGTAATCCTTATATCATATACACTGGTACTAAATATGCTGGTTTCTGCTTATTTTGAGCTATCTCAAAATAAGGGCGATCTCCATTGTGGCAGGCAAACTCTCTGCTTCATTATTTCCAGGCTGCTCTCCTGAAAAGGTTTATGTTTTCCACTTTGTCCTGGAAGGCTTGTGTAGTGGATAAGGACAATTCTGCGCACTAATTATCCATACGTGTCCCGGGACTCCTAAAATTACTCTCAGGCACTTGTGCTGATGAGGTCCATAGGCTGGGTTCAGCTCTAATCCTCACTAGACTTACTGCATATTCTGACATAGACTCTCTGTCTGGTGCTTGGCTGCTGTGTTTGTCTTCTCCAGACTTGATCAGGGCCCAGAGGAAAGGTAAACAGCTACATGTTGGTTTGGGCCTGTTTCTCTCCTCCATGAGCTTGCTTCCTCACCCTCTAACGCCAACTCTACTCTCTCCAGCTCTACACTAGACACACCCCAAGCTATATATATAAGTGGCGCCAGCACCACCTAGGAGCGAATGGGTGAAAATTACAATGCCAGCCTGATAATAGGAGATACCATACATTCAGTACATTAGATTAATACAGAGATTCAATGTGTCCCTTTCACCTAAATGTGGGACGCTGCATACCCCACTGCTTAAAGATAAGTCGACCTCGACCTTTGTACTTGATGGAAGCTGTGGATCTCTACGCCGTCACCTGAAATACACCAAATACCCTCCACACACAAATATGCATAAGTTCATTGCAATGTACTATCATGGCACTTCGATAACCTCCTGTAATCAAGGGTTATGCACAACAATACAGATTAGGCAATTTATCACATATATGTATATATATTTCTTTCTTAGAGCATAGGGACAAAGGGGCATTGTGATCTTCGGTGCTTGACAGGGATAAAATGGGCGGTGATCTCACATTTGGGGCAATGCAGTCTATGACATGGTCCTGAGACAAAGTCCATCCTTGATTTTGGGGAATAAATAATTTTTAATCCAATAGGTAAAGTGCAAAAGTTTTTAAGGCAAAGAAAAATGTCTTTCTCGGTACAATTCCTTAAACATTGCAAGTTAAAGTCTCAGACAACCTGAGAAGGGGGTAAAAAGGGGGTAAAATGCGCAAACACAAGGGCGCAACCTGGATGTGGTCTTGATGGTGGAGTTCTTTTATTGGAATCCTTTTGAATAAAGGAGAGAGAGCTCAAACCAAAAAAAAAACTACAAATAAAATAGAACTCCTCCCTTTGGCTCCATTTTTAGTAATGGCCAACCGGCCTACTTAGTCATAGGGATCCAGGCTGGAAGGTACATCCGTTGGTATAGGGCTTCCAGAGTCCCATGAGTCAGGAGATGAGCTGTCCGGTGCTCCTTCAATCAGGTGTTTGGCAGGTATGACGGGAAGGCTTGGGTGCCTCCTAATTGCTTCAAAGGTTGATGGTTTCTCCTCTGGATTTTGCATATTGGGCTCCAGCCCAATGAGTTTTTTAGGACAGCGGGCTCTCTTTCTAAAGGAGCTGGTATGACTGCAGCTGTCGGTCTTGGATCAATAGGGGGCATCACCTCAATGGATGGTTGTACAACCAGCCTAGATACAGGAGAGTAAACAAGGGTCTCCAGACAAATTTGCAGAGTAAGGTGCTGTATATGCTGGGTACAATCCAGTACTGTTCTTTCCACAAGTGCTGACTCTGGTTTGGCCTTAGGGCATCGCTGTCTCACTATGGGGCGAGCTTCGAGGTCTCGCGTGGCAATGGTGGGCTAACATAAAATATTAGTCCCTGCAAAGCTAGTGGCGCACTGGTTCTGACTAGGAAGAATTGGTGGCACATATTTGGCGTCTGGCCACTTGGGGGCAGCAGGGCGCGCTGGCTCCTCATACTCTTCCGATTTGAGTTTTCAGCGGGCTCCCAGCTTGATTCGGCTTTTGGCTTGGGCCACATGACACAGGTAGCGTAGGGCCCTCGGGTACCCTCTGCCGGAGTGAACTCGACTACCTCATCCACATACAAACTGTGCAAATGGCTGGGCAGGTCTTTTCGCTTGACTGACATAATAATCACGGCCATGTTCCAGATCCCTGATAAATCCAAAGCCTCTTAATTTACAAAATGAAAGAACCCGGCCCAGTTTTCATCTAGGATCTTCTCCTCTCTCCCTCCAATACGATTCCCACACATTTTGGATGCTCGTGCTCCTTATAAGCTGAGGTGGAACTTGGCCTGACAACTACGAAGGGGGTGGTGAGGATCTCTGTCTCCGCTCTCTTAATAGTGGCCTCAGGTGTAAGGCCCGCTCTTGCCTCCGGTACCGGTGTGGCTTCTTTCTCGGTCACATCTGTAGCACTGCTCTACTCAGCCATGCTGTCTCTCTCTTGCATGTCTTTCTCCTCGCCCAGTGTCATCTGACGTGCTCAGCGTGCGCACATACGTCACACTCTTCTGGTGCGCGACCCTCCCCCTGGGTCCGCATTATATAGGTGAGGTGCTGGCTCTTGGGCAATACAGCATTTTAGGTAGGCACATTCTTACAAAAGTGGGCGGCACAATAAACGTTCCCGCTTCTGAAGGAGGTGTAATCCTCACTAGACTTACTGCATATTCTGACATTGACTCACTGTCTGGTGCTTGGTTGCTGTGTTTGTCTTCCCCAGGCTTTATCAGGGCCCAGAGGAAAGGTAAACAGCTACATGTTGGTTTGGGTCCGTTCCTCTCCTCCATGAGCTTGCTTCCTCACCCTCTAACTCCAACTCTACTCTCTCCAGCTCTACACTAGACATACCCCAAGCTATATAAATGAGTGGCGCCAGCACCACCTAGGGGCAAATGGGTGAAATGCATTGCCAGCCTGATAATAGGAGATACCATACATTCAGCACATTAGATGAATACAGAGATTTAAAGTGTCCCTTTCACACAAATGTGGGATGCTGATATAAACTTTTAAATACTTTGTAAATTGGAGAGGAAATATAAGATATAACCAATTAGAAAGGAATGATTGGCACTCTGTATCTGGAAATATAGAGAGATACTGCAAAAGTATCTAAAAAATCTGATTTTATTGTATAAACAGAAATATAAAACGCCAAAAAAAAATATAAAAACAATAAAACTAAATAAATGGTGTTATTTTGAAAACTCATGCTATTATCCAGCAATAGGCCATAGACATTTGTTAAGGAGTGTAGGATATTGAGCACACTTAGGTTGTAGTAGTCCTATTGTTAGAGCCTATATAATAGTCCTTATTGCTATACGTCTCCCCATAGCAATATTGTACAAGATTCTGACTTTCGGGATATGTCCCACAAAATAATTTGATATTGCAGAAGTGAAAGATAATTTCTATTGTGGTATATATCAAAGAAAGGTCCTTGTTTTCTATATATGTCCCACAAATATAGAAACTTATTATAGTGTAGTAAAAATGTCCGGAATCCACGGTGTAAGTAGGTGTAATGCTGATGCCACATTCGCTGTAATCAAGAAGGAAAATTTACCGGCAGTAAAAGGTTAAAGCTAAAGGAGTATAGTGATATGCGGCCAATCCTTATCGAACACTTATGCAGAGATTACCTGGTTTTCTTCTTGCTGAGTGATCAACCTCCAGTACTGGCTGCGGCGTCCCACGTGCCAGACCACAGTATGGAGGGATCTTACCTCAGATGGCGTCTCTGCTGTGCGGCGTGTACCAGGATGCCTGCGATGTCAGCCTCTGTGAGCGCGCTGTAAACTTTCCTTCAGCGATATCTGCCGTTCCTCCTTACTTGCTGTGCAGTCTCATCAGCGTTGGTATGGGTGAAGTCCGTACCTGTAGCGGAGCGCTCCGTAGTTATTAACAATACTGAATCTCCATCTGTAGTATATAAATTAATTCTTCTTTTTATTGTTTAAAAATGGTTTTAGAAATTTTGCTGAAAATTTGAGAAATTGCTTCTAAATTCTAAGCCTTCTAACATCCTAAAAAAATAAAATTACATATACAAAATGATGCCAACATAAAGAAGACATATGGGGAATGTAAAGTAATAAATATTTTATGAGGTATTACTTTCTGTTTTAAAAGCAAAGAAATAGAAATTTTGAAAATTGTGAATTTTTCATAATTTTTGGTAAATTTGGATTTTTTCATAAATAAAGGTGAAATATATTGACTCAAATTGATGACTGTCATGAACTACAATGTATCACGAGAACGGCTTGGATAAGTAAAAGCGTTCCAAAGTTATTACCTCATACACTGACATATGTCAGATTTGCAAAAATCAGCCTGTGATTTGAGGTGAAAAGTGGCTCGGTACTGAAGGGGTTAAGAGGGACGCTCAGTCAGGGCTTTTTCTCTGCCGACCAGATCACAGTCCCTCAGATTGGTGGATGAATTTTTCAGAGCTCTGGGTCTCATCTATTATGTCCAAGACCGAGTTACACGGCCTTCTTCAGGTAGAGCGTTCTGCGGAGATGTATTGCTCAGGAGGCGGGCTACGGATACTGAGTGGAACGATCCGGCTGAAGGACGCTTTGGCCTTTCATGAGAATCCTGAGTCTATGAAAGCCTCCATGTCTCCTGCAGTATGCATTGATAGACGCCTGAGAGAGAAATCTAGGGGCCCCTGCTCTCAGGACATACTATCACATGATGTATCGCCTTGCTCTGACACTTGGGTGAAGATACTCCTGAGTTTATGTCTGGGGACGAACCCATGCAGTTAAGGGGAGCTACCACCGGATCCACTTTTAAGCATACTGGTAATAAGAAGGGAGTGTGTTTTTTCTGCAGACAGAAAGGACATTTTATCGAAGCATGTGCAGCGACCAGGCCGCAGGGGCAACACGTGAGGTTACGGTGGGCCGATGGGGGTAGTAGTTGTCAGTTCTCATGGTCAACAGAGCCTCCCTGGGCCGGCGTGCAGTGAAGGGGAAGACAGCATGAAATCCTCCAGTGCACTCTCTAGTACGGGGATCACCAGCCAGATGGTAGTTGAGGTGCCCTTGATGGTATGGATGGTTAGGGTGCTTTGGAGGCTGGAACCCCGGTGTTTTGTGACGCCAGCACCGTTAGGTGCAAAGATGAGGAGTCGGTGATAGTAAAACAGTTGAACTTTACTTGAGCAACTCTTTATCTTCAGGTAGTCGGTACAGTTCATAGGTATCGCACAGCAATCATATAAATATTGATTAAGCTGTATTCCTTATAACAGGCTGAGCAATTGTAATTTGAGGAGTTTTCCCTCTCTATATCTTTCTATACTTCACCCACTCTCTAGCGCTCAGGTACTAGATCTAATACTCTTACTGTTCAGTACAATCCACAGGGCGGCTCCTAATGGCCGGCATCAGTCTTCTGCTCCATTCTTTGGAAAGGATGCTCACTGAAGAATTACGGTCAACTATGTCCATAGAGACATGCGGTAAAGGAGAATTCTGCCACTAATCATCCGGCGGTGTCCAGGTACTTTTAGGTTCCTCCTGGTCACTGGGGCTTGTGAAGTCCATTGGCTGATTTAGCTCCAATCTCCACTAGACTTTCTCTACATCCAGACGTAGACTCGCTGGTCTGTGCTGCTGGAATACTGTTCTTGTCCTACATGCTCCCTTATCCTGGCCAGAGCCAAGAGGCTATAATTGCAGCTACATGGTGGACTGGACTAGTTCTTCTCCTACTAACTCCCATTCACTCCTACTGATCTACTTCCTTCCTTTTTCCTCACTCACTTTATTAGCAAAGCCCTGGCTATATATAAAAGTAGTGCCAGCACCACCTAGGCGCGAAATAGATGAAATGACCTCTCAAAGCCTGTTAAAGGGATTCTGTCACCACTTTTCAGCCCTGTGAGTTAAACATCTGCTCATGTTCAGGGTCTCATTATGATTCCTAATGTGGCCTTATAAACGAGATCTGTGGGTTAATTTTGCAAAAAAACAGGTCTTACTAACCTGTCAATCATAGAAATAAGGTGCCCAAGGGGAGGTCCGGGGATGCAGGGTGCCTGGCTGCAGCCAACGCCGTTCGTGCCCAGCGCCGCCTTCCCAGAGTTCTGCGCCGCCTCCTACTCCTCTGTGCCGCCTCTCCCTCCCTCCCCCTCCTCCTGCTGTGAGATGCTGCGCGTGGCCTGATGCGCCCGAACGGACTGCTGGCAATGGCTTCTTCTAGCTAAGTGCACATGCGCTGGCACTTCGGCCATGTCTGGATTTCCGTCAACTCAATCGGATTACTGTCCGTGATCCTTACCCTCTTCCTTTGATTCCTGATTTGTTTAACCAGATTGTTTATGCCAAGGTGTTCTCCAAGTTGGATTTAAGTGGGCATATACTCTGGTCAGGATCAAGAAAGGGGATGAATGGAAGATGATTTTTAATACCCTAGAGGGTCACTTTGAGAATCTGGTCATGCCTTTTGAATTGACCAATGCTCCTGCAGTTTTCCAGCATTTTGTGAATAACATCATTTATCACCTTGTGGGGAGGTTTGTTGTCGTGTATTTGGATGACCTACTAATTTATTCTCCAGACATGAAAACACATCAGGATCATGTTGGACAGGCGTTACAGATCCTAACAGATAATAAATTGTACGCAAAATTAGAGAAGTGTGTTTTTGCTGTACCTGAGGTACAATTCTTGGGCTTCCTGCTGTCATCTTCAGGTTTTCGAATGGATCCAGAGAAAGACTGTGCTGTATTGGACTGGGATTGACCCGAAAGTCTGAAGGCTCTTATGCGGTTTTTGGGGTTCACCAACTATTACCGAAAATTTATTCAGAACTATTTGAGATTGGTGAAACCCTTAACTGGCATGACTAAGAGAGGGACTATTGTCTCAGTGTGGTCTGATTCACCGTTGTGAGCCTTTTCTGCAGTTAAGGAGTGCTTCGCTTCTGCCCCTTTATTGGTGCATCCGGATGTATCACAACCTTTCATTGTGTAAGTGGACGCGTCCGAGGTGGGGGTAGGAGAAGTTTTATAGCAGGGCCCGTCACCTGGTAAATGGCGTCCATGTGCATTTTTCTCTAAAAAAACTCTCTGCCGCAGAGAGAAATTATGATGTGGCTAACAGAGAGTTACTGCCCATTAAGTTGGCTTTTGAGGAATGGCATCATTGGTTGGAAGGGGTGATTCGATCATGGTGTTCACAAAAACTTGGCTTACCTGGAGGCGGCTAAACGACTGAACCCGAGGCAGGCCAGATGGTCTTTGTTTTTCACCAGATTCAATTTCATTGTCACTTATCATCCTGAGGTTAAGAACGTCAAAGCAGATGCCTCATCATGTAGTTTTCCTGGAGGTGGTGATTTTGAAAATCCAAGTCCAATACTTTCGGAAAGGGTGGTGATATCTGCTCTATACTCTGACCTAGAGGTGAAGGACAGGTGTTGGAGGCTCAGGTAGACACTCCGGAGTCTTGCCCCTCTGAAAAATTGTTTGTTCCATCAGATTTGCATCATAAGGTGTTTGAGAAATATCACTATACAGTTCTTATAAGACACACTGGGAGAAGATCCACTGCCGACCTCATCTCTCGTCAATTCTGGTGGCCGGGGTTGCGTAAGTGTGTTGAGGACTATGTGTCGGCCTGTAGTATCTGCGCACGCGCTAAGGTGACACATACTCGGACTTCTGGATCTCTACTTCTATTGCCCATCCCGTTCAGACCATGGACTCACTTGTCTATGGATTTTATTAGTGATCTGCTTAATTTGTATGGAAAGACAGTGATTCTGGTGGTAGTTGATCGTTTTAGTAAAATGGTGCACTTTATAGCATAGCCGGTCCTACCTAATGCTAAAACACTTGCACAAGTGTTTGTTGACAACATTGAGAAACTCCATGGCCTTCCCTCTGAAGTGGTCTTGGATCGGTCCAGATTCTGGAAGGCGTTCTGTACTTGGCTGGGGGTACAACTGTCTTTTTCTTCTGCTTTTTATTCTCGGACGAATGGACAGATGGCGCGCACTAATCAGAGTCTGGAGACTTACTTAAGATGTTTAGTCTCTGAGAACCAGGTGGAATGGTCCTCGTTTTTTGTCTTGGCAGAGTTTGCTATAAACAATCGTAGACAGGAGTCCACTGGTAAGTCACCCTTTTTTTGGGGGGGGGCATATGGGTTTAAAAAAAAAATCACTGGAAATGGGGCACTACAATGGTAAATGCAATTGATAATATATGGCTAAACCCTCACACTGATATTAAAATGAGACTTTGGCCAATATATTCTTATATCAAGAACATACTGGAGCCCGCGCACCTCGTCAAGGTCTCCCAATATGACACAGGACCTAACGCTAACCTACCTCTGCCATATGGGCAATTTCTGATAGGGGCATAAGGCACATCAAGTGAGATAAAGTCTCCTTCTTTCTTCGACAATGAACTCCTATAACCTTACGTTCCTAGGAATATATAAGGTTCCTTCCATAGTGAAATACCATCAATCACCGTATAAAAAAGGGTTTATTATACTAACAAACGTCTTTTAAAAACAGGCATATAAACATAAATCCCGCGTCTTCAAACAGCCCGACCCGAGTTTCGCTCCATTAGCTTTATCAGGGGCATACTTTCAACACCCTCCCCCTTACACCTTTTATACAAGGTAACACTTCCCCATCCCCCTCATAAGCAAAACATATTAGTAAAAACACCACTATTAATAAAAACTCTTACAACAATACTCTCGTTAATGTTTATATTTGGAGGATATAATAAAAGGAGGCGGCACTCACCATGGGAATCTTTTCACTTGCTTTATTTCGCTGTCAAAACCAGCATACAATCGCAGGAGAGGGCTTGCGGGCAGACGCCAATGCAGAGAACTAGAGCGGGACGGCCGTTTCGCGCGTACTCTTGCGCATCATCACGCCGCTGTCACGTCCATTGCGTCAGTCCGCAGTTTTAACCCTCTGGCTAACACAGTGATTGGTGCAACAAAACGGCACCAATTGCCTGAGATACATGTAGGACGTTTAAAACTTGTTACATCATGCGAAGGGAAGGAACAAGATATACTTAGACATTATACAAGACTTATCCTTGTTAATTGCGAAATATTCGCATCACATATATCACAGTCAGTAAGCCTGGTATACACTGATATTACGCTTACAAAATTAATTGGAAGGGTGTTCATCCTATCTATCAACATCTAGGTGTTCACAAAAAAACTGACATATCATTTTTGTCATTGAGGCCATGGGGACCCATAGCCTGGGTTTTCATGATCCACCTTGCCTCACAGCGCAGGAGTGCACGGTGTCTATCACCACCCCGGGGAAGGCACCGCACTACTTCAATCCCCGCGAATGTGAGGCAACGTGGGTCACCCCCATGTTGTTCGCGGACATGTTGTATCAGTCTAGGTGAGCCCCTTCATGATTTAATGGAGCCTATATGCTCACGGACTCTCTCAACTAACGGTATAATTGTTTTGCCAATATAAAATGTGTGACATACACATAACATTGCATAGACCACAAAAGGGGTGTGACAAGTTATGAAGTCTCTCACGACCCATGTTATTCCACCTAACTGAATGACCTTACTCCTTGCATTGTAGGGGCAGAAAGAGCAAAATCCACATTTGTGATTCCCAGTCACGGATCTTGCAGATAACCAATCGCGTTTCTTGGGTTCTGTAAAGGTACTGCGGACTAACTTGTCCTTTATCGTGTGGCATCTACGAAATGTAACAATTGGACGTTGTCCAGCTATATCAGTCAGTGCAGAATCACCACGGAGTATATCCCAATTGCTATATATCGCTTGTTTTATGGCATCTGCCATTGGACTAAAGCGAAACGCAAGGGTAAACCGCTGACTGTCTCTTTGTTTCTCTTTTTCAACTAACAACTTTGTGCGGTCTAATTTGGCTGCACGTGAAGTGCCTGCAATACTTCTCTCGGTGCGTAACCCCGTCTTATTAATCGGTGCCTCAATTTATAGGCCTGTTTAAGGTAACCCTCATCACTGCTATTAATCCTGCGGAGCCGGACAAACTGTCCATAAGGGACAGCTTTTTTAACAGTATCAGGATGGTAACTTGTCTGGTGGAGCAATGAGTTTGTGGCGGTGGGCTTGCGGAAACCGGTGGTCTGCAGAACCCCATCCATGACTGACACCTGAACATCCAGAAAGTCGAGAGACGACCCCCCAAAATGCATAGTGAACTTCATGTTCATATTATTACTTGTATTCAAGTAATTCATGAACTGCTCGCATTCTAACTCATTTCCAGACCAGACAAGGAACACATCGTCTACATATCTGAGGTAAAGGTGAATGAATTTCAGATAGGGGTTATTCACCGAGAAAACATACAGTTCTTCAAATACCGCCAGATACAGGTTGGCAAAGGTACATGAGACTGGTGTACCCATTGCCGTCCCTAGTATCTGGCGGTACCATTTATCGTCAAATTGAAAAACGTTGTTAGTTAAAATGAGATCCAAGGCCTCGGCTATAAAAGCCTGAAACAAATCTCCCTTGCCTGCATGTCGTAACACATACCGGATGGCTTGAACCCCCTCAAGATGGGGAATGCGGGTGTAGAGGCTCTCCACGTCCAAGGACACCAACCGATATTCCTCCCGCCACTCAAAAATATTGAGTGCCCGGAGAAAATCGGCGGTGTCCTTGAGATACGTGGGAGTGCCCAGGAGAAGTGGTCTGAGGAGCCAATCTACATATCGCGAGATCGCTTCAGTCGCTGACCCAACCCCCGACACGATAGGACGTCCAGGGGGGTGGGTCAGCGACTTGTGGATCTTCGGGACAAAATACCAAGTAGGATTGACTGGGAATTCGGGAATCAATTTCTCTTTTAACCCCTTGGGCAAGAAGCCTACCCCAATGAACTTGTCCATTAGGGTGTGCAATCTGTCCATCACCTCGGGGATCGGGTTGTTACCCAGTCTTTTATACACTGTGGTGTCATTCAATTGGCGCATTGCCTCTTCTACATAATACCGTCTAGTTAAAAGGACCACGTTTCCGCCCTTGTCGGCCGGCTTGATTACTAAATCGACACAATTTTTCAACCATTTGAGTGCTTGCTTCTCTATATTGGTGATGTTCTGTGGTGCCATTGGAAAAATCAATGCATGCATATCCGACAGCATATTCCATTTTTATGGAATAGGTCGATAACCGATCCGGTCGACATTGGCGGAACAAACGTGGACCCTATGCCTCCTGTAAACCTGCTCTTCTGTATATTCTCCTCTACATTCTGTCTCTCTAGGCCTGCCAAAAATAATACGCATTCTTTCTCCTCAGGGGTATACCGTTGTTGCATATGAAATTCTACTACGCTCATTGTGGCCGGGACCTCGCCCGGCAGTGGTACCAATTGCTTCGGGGCCATATCAGAAAACGTTTTTCTCAGATATAATTTCCGCACACTCTTATACAGATCAATTTCAAAATCAACCGGATTGAACCGTTCAACTAGGCTGAACCCCCAGTCCCTTATTGAGGACTGAGGTGCAGCCCGGCGGCAGTTCCAATCCGCTGAGATTGACTACCAAGTTCTCGGCTGTTTCATAATGAGGTAATCCGGGTTCTACTTCTTCCAGGATATCTGGCGCCTCCTCCTGGATGATCTTCGGACACTGGTAACTTTGTCTTTCTCTGGATCTACGGCTTTTTCCCCTGCCTCTCCTGACCCTCCTTCTAAAGGGACCTGGGCAGGACGGGGAGTGGGTGGTCCACCTTCCGATGGGCTCGAATCCGAATCAGTTGTCCAGTAATCACTCCGTGGGCGGCGCTGAAACTTCCTGGTGTGGAATCTCCTCCTGTTCCAATCAAAGATCTTATCGTGTTCATAATCGTTTTTGTCCCTCAAAAATTTGTCACGTTTGCGTTCTTTAATTTCTGCTTGTAACACAGTTAGTTTTTTATTAAGTCTCTTTTCAAAGCCATTATGTTGTTGGTCCGTTAACCTAGTTTTTAGTTCATCTTTGGCTCTCTGTAGTTCTTGTATAACAGAAACGTACTCCTGTTCATCTCTAGCCAGGACTGTTTCCAGGATCTGGTTGGAGAAGTGAATATGTAATGTCTTCCATGTCTCTACAAATATTGGATCATCATAATACTGGAACATTTCTTTATAGATTCTGAGTCCTCTCGGGACTCTACCACTTTCTTTGTATGATTTTAATGATTTAATGTTCCAAAACAATCTCACTTCTTTGTCAGACAGGTGTATGATCTTTGTTTCTAAAGACTTTGTGCTGATGGTATGCACATAGTCATCTCCTTCGCATTCTGCAAAAAAGGCGTCTGCCCCTATTCTGCCCTGTTTAAAACCAGACGAAGAATCTTGCGCTTGTTGCGTAGTGGGACCAGTAGGCGGTGCTTCTTCTGACGCGTGCTCAGTTGAAGTTTGAGACATATTTCCAATGATTCCAAGAGACAAAGGAACAACGGCACTGCGATGCACCGCAAAGCGATATAAGAAATCGCTACTGATATTGTCACCACTTGCGTGTCGGTCCGGTACTCTGAATGCCCAATCTGGTGGTGCTCTGCCCTTAGGATACGGATAGTGGTATAACGTTTATATTTGGAGGATATGATAAAAGAAGGCGGCACTCACCATGGGAATCTTTTCACTTGCTTTATTTCGCTGTCAAAACCAGCATACAATCGCAGGAGAGGGCTTGCGGGCAGACGCCAATGCAGAGAACTAGAAACAAGTTTTAAATGTCCTACATGTATCTCAGGCAATTGGTGCCGTTTTGTTGCACCAATCACTGTGTTAGCCAGAGGGTTAAAACTGCGGACTGACGCAATGGACGTGACAGCGGCGTGATGATGCGCAAGAGTACGCGCGAAACGGCCGTCCCGCTCTAGTTCTCTGCATTGGCGTCTGCCCGCAAGCCCTCTCCTGCGATTGTATGCTGGTTTTGACAGCGAAATAAAGCAAGTGAAAAGATTCCCATGGTGAGTGCCGCCTTCTTTTATTATATCCTCCAAATATAAACGTTATACCACTATCCGTATCCTAAGGGCAGAGCACCACCAGATTGGGCATTCAGAGTACCGGACCGACACGCAAGTGGTGACAATATCAGTAGCGATTTCTTATATCGCTTTGCGGTGCATCGCAGTGCCGTTGTTCCTTTGTCTCTTGGAATCAATACTCTCGTTAATCCTGCATAATAAAAAACCTTTTATCCACTATTATCCCGACATTTTTCTAGAACTGATTTTCCACTTTTTAAAACACAGTATCACGTTCTGCCATTGAGGTTTACCATCTACCTTCCACTGTTTCATTCATAATTTTAACCTGACCTACCTACCACTATTTTTCCATTCCGCTCATAATTTATTTTCTAAAATAGTATGACTTCCTAATCCTTCTAACACGCTTTCAGATCAAACTCAACATTAAGACCTCCTGGTTGTAAAGTGTTCATTTCATAAATCCACCTAACTTCACACTTATCTAGACGATCTCCTCATCTCCTCCTCTCCAGTTTCTTTTAACTTGCTCAACCCCAGCGAACCTTAACTCCTTCGAGTTCTTCTTATGAGCATTTTTAAAATGCAGCAAGACTCCATGGGTTTCAAGCCCCTTTTTCATATTTTTGATATGCTCTTGTAACCGGATTTTTAATTTCCTGGTGGTTTCACCCGCAGTTTGGCACACTTTCTGGTTCAGATACTTCCGGTATCCTTGAGGAGGAAGGTTTTTCATCATCATTGTCATCATTGTCATCTATATGGCGGAAAATTCAAAATAACCTGATGAATATGGGCAACAAGTATAAACGTGTGGCTGACAGGAAACGTATGAATGGTCCGGACCTAAGTGTGGGTGATTCTGTGTAACTGTCCACAAGAAATATTAAGTTGAAGGTTCCTTCTTGGAAGTTGGGTCCAAGGTTTATTGGTCCATATAAGATCACTGCCATTATTAATCCTGTAGCTTTTCATCTTGAACTTCCTCAGGCTCTGAAAATTCATAATGTGTATCACAAATCTTTGTTGAAGAGATATGTTAAACCTTTGGAGTCGCCCCCTCTGCCACCCGCTCCTGTCATGGTGGACAAAAGTTTGGAATTCCAGATTGCCAATATTATTGACTCTCGAGTTCTCCGTAGATCTCTTCAGAATCTTGTTCACTGGAAGAGTAATGAACCAGAGGAGAGGATGTGGGTACTGGCATCTGACATGAGTGCCAGTCATTTGGTGAAAGCCTTTCAGAGGTCTCACCTGGATAACTGGATAAGGTTGGTCCTAGGTGCCCGGAGGTCATCCGTAGAAGGGGGGGTACTGTCACGAACTTACCAAGACATGCGAATGTTCTCGCGACAGGTGGCAGAAGATCTGTGAGACTGGCAACACGTGGTTTGATCTGACATGTTTTCCTTTTGGATCTAATGACGTCTGTGTTGCTTCTGGTGCTTCCCACTCCTTCTATCCCCAGGTGTGGCTATTGTGCTCATTTAACCTTCTCTATTTATTGTTGTTTCTCCCACTATGCTGTGAGGTTTATAGCTTCTGTTGGACTTGTGGTTAGCTTGTGTTTGTTTCTCGGCTGAGTTCCTGGTGCTACTAAAGCTTCATTGAAGATACGTTTTTCCTTTCCCTTTTGTATTTTGTTCGTATATATATGTATGTGTTGCCTTTTCCTTGTTGTTTGTCATTAGGCCTGAGGGAGACTCCTGTTCGTCCTTCCCTTTGGAAGAACAGGTAGACTCAGTCCTGACATTAGTTCCAGGGTCCTATAGGGTGAGATAGGATTCTAGGTATACGGTGTATGAACTTGCCTACCTTTCGGGCCTGTTCATACTGGTAGTCTGTCAGGACTGGAGTTAGGGTTTTCTTTAGGTCCATCTTTCTTCCCTAGTTTCCAGGCCTTATTCCGGTATCCCCTTTCCCTCCTATGCTCGGTGTGGCATTTACCATACATTCCCATACGTACCAATACATTCCCTTACGTACCAATACATTCCCATACATTTCCATATGTACCCATACGTTCCCATATATTCCCATATGTGCCCATATGTGCCCATAGATTCCCATATATTCCCATATATTCCCATACGTAGCAATACATGCCCATACATTCCCACATGTAGCAATACATACCCATACCTTCCCATATGTACCCATACATTCCCATATGTGCCGATACATCCCCATATATTCTCATATGTAGCAATACATGCCCATACATTCCTATACATTCCCATACATTTCCATACGTACCAATACATACCCATATATTCCCATACATTCCCATAGGTGCCCATACATTCCCATATGTACCCATACATGCCCCTACATTCCCATATATTCCCACATGTAGCACTACATGCCCATACAATCCCATATGTGCCCATACATTCCCATACGTACCAATATTTGCCCATACATTCTCATAAATTACGTCTCTGCCCTCCGTGCACCAGGAACTGAAGACTACAGGCTGTGTGGACTTCCGCTATAACTTCTACCACTTTCTGGTGAAAGTAATAGTAAGTCCAGTAAATGGTGTGAAGCCACGCCCTCTCACTAAGCCACACCCCTCCCTCTAACCCCACACCCTTTTCTCAGCACCTCGGAAACGTGCAGAGAAGCTTAAAAAGTCAGAAATGATGGTGCACATATGGCTTGCCCCACAATCAACAACATTTTTACACTACGATTGCGGCATAAAAACATTGAAAAATGTCCCCTAATGAGTGACATGAGGTTGATTCGTGTGAAGCTCGTGCTTTGTCAGGTTCATTACAATGAGATATCACAGAAAACACCATATAAAGACGCCGCGTCTAATAGAAATAAATGGGATTCAAAGAAAAAAAGCCAAACAAGGAGTCCTGATAAACAAATATCCGTCACCACGTATTTACAATGTGAGACATCTCAACCTGTGCAGGTATGCATGGAGTTTAGACACAACCCCCGGATCCCATCACAACACCCTGTTTCCACCATATGTGACATGGGACCAGGTAGAGGCCGCGGTGTCCCGGAACAAGTCACATGACCCAATTGGACGAGCCACTGGAAGAGAGACAAGCCGCTTGAAGAGAGCGTCTCATCTCTCTCTTCCGGCGGCTCGTCTCTCTCTGTCTTCCGGCGGCTCGTCTCTCTCTGTCTTCCGGCGGCTCGTCTCTCTCTGTCTTCCGGCGGCTCGTCTCTCTCTGTCTTCCGGCGGCTCGTCTCTCTCTGTCTTCCGGCGGCTCGTCTCTCTCTGTCTTCCGCGGCTCGTCTCTCTCTGTCTTCCGGCGGCTCGTCTCTCTCTGTCTTCCGGCGGCTCGTCTCTCTCTGTCTTCCGGCGGCTCGTCTCTCTCTTTCGGCGGCTCGTCTCTCTCTTCTGGCGGCTCGTCTCTCTCTGTCTTCCGGCGGCTCGTCTCTCTCTGTCTTCCGGCGGCTCGTTTCTCTCTGTCTTCTGGCGGCTCGTCTCTCTCTGTCTTCCGGCGGCTCGTCTCTCTCTGTCTTCCGGCGGCTCGTCTCTCTCTGTCTTCCGGCGGCTCGTCTCTCTCTGTCTTCCGGCGGCTCGTCTCTCTCTGTCTTCCGGCGGCTCGTCTCTCTCTGTCTTCCGGCAGCTCGCCTCTCTCTGTCTTCCGGCAGCTCGTCGAATTGGGTCATGTAACTTGTTCCGGGACACCACGGCCTCTACCTGCTCCCATGTCCCATACGGTGGAAATAGGGTGTTGTGATGGGATCCGGGGGCTGTGTCTAAACTCCATGCACTGCAGGGACCTTGTGATGTCTCAGGGTCATGGGACATTCAAAGCCTCAATCTCAGTGGTGACCATGCGCCTCACCCTAAACACCCTGAGCACGGTAGGTTATTATTATTTTATATTAGTAATGTATTATCACCAGCACCTGGGATGTACATATTACATTTACCTCCTGCCGGGGTTGCCAACCATCCAGAAATTTCTGGACAGTCTGTGAAAATTGTGACTTTTTTTTATGATGTGTCTGTGAATTTTTTTATGGCTGGCGGTTTTTGACTCGATTCTTCTGGGGGGTAATTATCATCATTTTACAGCTCTCAGTAAATGTTGAGTTCAGATTAGTACATTGAGCTACAGACATGTGTTACTTCTAATCTTTATTATTCATTATAGTAACTTTGTCTGTAAAAAATGTTGGCTGTCCGTGATTTTGGGATAAATTGTCCAGAATAAAGAAAAATTCTGGTTGGCAACCCTTCTTCCTGCGGCCGCTTCAAACCAATGTGACTGTAGCATGTCACATGACCCTGTGACATCACAAGGACCTTATGGTGCATGGAGTTTAGACACAACCGGTCCAGCCTCCTGACACAGACTCGCCGGTATGGGGCCACCCCTGTGAAGAAGGTGGCACCGCCTCATGGGTGAGAACTGTGGACACCTTTTCATGCATTGGGCTGATGTTGTAGGTTCATGTGCGGGATTTATGGTTAGTCGCGGTCCTTTTTTTTCCAGAAATCAGCAGAACATTTATTATTATAAGAAAAGAGAATAACAACGCCATCATGGGGCACGGTGGTCCGCCACCACCTCACGACTGACTCGTTACTGCATTACAGAATGATACTGTGAACCCTCAGTAATGCAGGATCCATCAACAGCAGTCAGAATAATCTGTGCAGGGTCATTCTTTGTATCACTTGGCGGATAATCCCACTAGACTATATTGTCCATCCGCCGGCTGCTGAACTGCTGCCTTCTGGTCCTGGAATGGAAATCCAAGAGTGGAGTACGATGAACCGGGTCCAGATGCCTAAAATGAAATAGTTCACCTTAAGTAGGAAACATCTTCATATCCACAGCTATTCACGTATAACATGTGGCTGTGGCCTCAGTGTAAAGTGACGAGATGTCCTGACGATGCAGGAGAAAGGATGGAGATCCAGACCCACAAGGTTCCCCATGGGTATGCGCTGCTGCCCCATGTCTTATGTACTCACGACCTTTACTTGAGAACTGCTCACATGGAAAAGGTCAGTAAGTGCCCACCATGTTCACCCACCCTGACAGAGATCTTACCCCCATGTGGACATCAGAAATCTCCTGGTAGATGTGTCCAGATAGTGGATGCTGCCCGGGGTGTTCACTGTCTGGCGGGTGACTGGCTGTGGCGGAGAGGGCGATGACGTCACTCCCAGGCTTTGTCTTCCAAAAGCAACACAAAAAATAAGAGTGAGATTATGAGAAACAAGGTCACAGAACGGGACTCTTAGGGCACGTCCTCAAGAAATGTAATTTCTGCAGGTAAATCCATGGCACGATCTGCCATAAATCGTGTGCCATCATTACATATCGATTTCTAGAGGATTTGCCATGGATTTCACCCTACTCTTTGCATATGGCCACATTAACATGCTGAGGTTTTAAAATGACGATGGGGGGGTTATATCCACTGCGGATTGGTAAAATCGCATCCACTTTGCTGGAACTATAATGTCCTGGAGATTTTCTGCCCACAATTCCACAGCAGGAACCACACAGCGTATATGCCATGTGTCTACATACCCTACGGGGCCTAGATGGGGAGACCAGGACACAAGGCTGGGTTATAGGTGGTGGAGGAACACTCCGAGTCAACTGCTGGGCTCCTGTCACTATTGCTCCTGTTCCCCGCTGGACCAGTAGCCATATCGTCAACATTCATGTCACCACTTCAGGCTAATCAATGGCTTCAGTGGTGCAGGAATGGCTGCACAGGGCACAGGGCACCACTGAGGCCACTAAGTGACCAGCAGTGGTGACATCCATGTTGATGTCACATTAATCCTCCACTCCAGCAGGGACCAGAAGAGAGGATAATCAGACCATAGCGGGGCACCCGGAGCTCTATTAGTTACCTATGAACCCAAGTGGCATCAACAAACAGTTGAGGTATTTAAAGGGGTTGACTATTCTTATACAGGGGGAGCCCCACTACCCTTTTATTTCAGAGACACAATGTAATATTACATTTCCTACCAACTACAAGATCTCCCTCCAGGTTCTCGACCCAAGACGAAGGACCTGATTCTATGCAGCTGGTACATTTTAGTGACCTCCACGTGTATGGTTCTGAGGAACCATATGATAGAGATGTAAGGTGCCTTTTAGATACTTACCTTCACTGTATTCCCATCTTTCCCCCCGAATCTCCTCAGACCTGGAATGAGAATATAAAGTATTAGACATGAAAAGTTATCAAGTTTCTGTTCACATATACACAAAGGGACATGTCTTACATTGGAACCTGTCAGAATATCTCCAGAGAAAAACCGCAACGAGAAGAACCAGGAGCAACAGGAAGATGGCTATTGGAACAAAGATGGCCACCCTGAGGGAGAAGAAGATATGTGATTGTACAATCTCAAATCTACCTGTGCCGAACTCATAGAAAGTCTAATGACATACTGTGGAAGCTATTGCAGGGTTGTCCTATTAGGACATATAGATCTCACAGTGGTGGTTTACTTGGTAGTCGAGGCATAGATCACCCCTCAATGGCCTCCGTGTAATACTAAATTTCCTGACTGCTGTACAAGGCAAAATAGGCTCTTTGTCAAGGTAGCTCTGACTGGCAGCAGCAGTTTTCACTTCTTATCTCCCCAATGGCAGCACCGGTTCCGATCCCCACACCCGGTTCCCATCCCCACACCCGGTTCCCATCCCAACACCCGGCTCCCATCCCAACACCTGGCTCCTATCCCAACACCTGGCTCCTATCCCAACACCTGGCTCCCATCCCAACACCCGGCTCCCATCCCCACACCCGGCTCCCATCACCACACCCGGCTCCCATCCCAACACCCGGCTCCCATCCCCACACCCGGCTCCCATCCCCACACCCGGCTCCTGTCCCAACACCCGGCTCCCATCCCAACACCCGGCTCCCATCCCCACACCTCCATCACTGGCAGCAGAGCAGGGTGTTGTACATACGAGTACTGGTTGGTACTGGTTGGTTCTTCCTCTTTGATTATTAGATTACCTTCTATATTCCTTGTAATATTGGGAGTTAGGGATTGGTAGATTACATACACACACACCCCTGTGCTGTGAAGGCCAACTTCAAGAGTTGTTAAGTCACGGGACATGCATACTCCACACTGAGAGGTATAAACCTGTGTGCACAAAGACAAAGAATGGAGCTCGGCTGAGAACATCATCCAGGTAGGATGTTGTAGATAACTGTCTCTCTCTTGTATTACCATGGGGCGTCTGCCATGTGTTACGTGGATAGCGCGGTGACAGGAGCTCCTCCCACTGTATTGCAGGCTTGGGGATTGACTATTCCGTATGTAATTATTCTGTTTTACCTGATTAAAACAAACAGCAGTTTCCACTTCTTTTCCCCAATGACAGCCGAAAGTTTGAAGGGGGTATGTAGTACCCCAGACCTGGGTACTACTATGGTACCTGCAATTATTGTGTTTTATATGCAATGTGAATGTAATGTTATGTAGTGCACCTTGTCCATCAGCAGATGGGGTACGATTGGCAATGTTTGGTAACAGTAATGGATCTTACCATTTCATTCCTCCTCTCTTGGTATGACTAGGGTGGTTCCACTTCCCACCAACGGTGGGACTGAACTAGAAAGTCAGTCTAGGAATGTAGAGTGGAGATTAAGGAGTGAGGGAGAATGTGATCCATCTCCCACTCCCACATGCCTGGTGAACAACAGTGGAGGCGCACCTAGGAGGACATAGTTGCCGCAGGTGGCCCCCAGAGGCAGCTCACCTAGAAGGACGTAGTTGCCGCAGTTGGCCAACAGAGGCAGCTCACCTAGAAGGACGTAGTTGCGGCTGGTGACCCCCAGAGGCAGCTCACCTAGAAGGACGTAGTTGCGGCAGGTGGCCCCCAGAGGCAGCTCACCTAGGAGGACGTAGTTGCCGCAGGTGGCCCCCAGAGGCAGCTCACCTAGGAGGACGTAGTTGCCGCAGGTGGCCCCCAGAGGCAGCTCACCTAGAAGGACGTAGTTAACGCAGGTGGCCCCCAGAGGCAGCTCACCTAAGAGGACGTAGTTGCGGCAGGTGGCCCCCAGAGGCAGCTCACCTAGGAGGACGTAGTTCCGCAGTTGGCCCCCAGAGGCAGCTCACCTAGGAGGACGTAGTTGCTGCAGGTGGCCCCCAGAGACAGCTCACCTAGGAGGACGTAGTTACCGCAGGTGGCCCTCAGAGACAGCTCACCTAGGAGGATGTAGTTGCCGCATGGAGATTGCAGGGTCCTAGGCGATAGAGGAATTGCAGGCTATGGTGTGTTATGCTGTTTACCTAGTAACTGCTAATTATCCGCTGGCAATTGTCTTTCTGGGTTATATTTTTCCATTGAGGGACATATGATACATAATGTTGTGACTGGTATCAGTATTAGCGTTGTTTCCTCGGGAGGCCCTAGCAGTTCTATTGTGTTGTTATTACTGAGATATATGGCAGTACCTATACTATCGATTGACAACTACATAGCCCCTGATGAACCCAGGATTTGAATATTTCCGGTGGAAACGCGTTGGGCTGCTCTTCCCATGTATCGTCCCTGCATAGTTTGTGGGTAGTCTCAGTAGCAGGTACAGGCTGTTGTGTGCGAGTTGTCTTGGAATATGTATGGAGCATTCTAGTCATCTGTAATATTATCGGCATTGTATATCGCAGGTACTTGGTGTATGACTGGGGTACTGGCAGGTTTTACTCCTAGTCCTAGGTTAGTAAGCCCCAATGATCCTTTTACTGGCCTCCCTTGGTAGGTGAGGGTATTCAGGGCGAGATCCGAAGACAGTGGGATCGCTCTTATCAGGGCGCCTGTTCCGCTTTAGGTAAGGACAGAATAGGGCTAGATCCCCTCTCTATTGGACCGAGTGAGCCGGTGGAATGATACCACCATAGGTCCCCAGGAATATCCTTTACTTTTTACCTATCATTTGGTTTGTTTTGGGTTTGATCTAATAAAGGTTATGTTTTTAGGGGAGGTTATTTTTGCTGTGATTTTTTATTGATTACCAACCTACATGTATCTGGCCTAACTGGTGGTGGACTAACCAGTTCTGGTGAAGCGACCAAGCTATCAAAACTCTGCTGCAAAGTGGTGGGTAACACGTTCAGACACGTTCAGAGAGTTCAGGTCAGGCATAGCTAGAAGCCTGAGTCATTCAGTGGACACCTACAGTCACAGGTGCCAGAGTAAAGCTGTAGGGAAGGGAATCAGGACAGAGAGATATCATCAGCTATCAAGGTTCTGAGTGTTACCCGTGCCGCATTGCCATCCACCTTACCCTGTCATCTGGGGGGACAGAAAAGGCACCTTGTACAAACTGCGGATGAATGTGCTGATATCCGTTTTTGCACTCAGTAACAGAAGACATTATTTGCTCTACCATCTCTGCCTGGTTCATTTCATCATCACCTTTTTCACTGCATCAAACCCCAGGGAGAGACTGCCTGAGGCAGGACACGTGACACAACATCTCACCAGGCCACTACCACTCCTATCCTCTACACTTGCTCCCACAGCAGCTCGCTGCACCACTCAGGTGAGCTCCGAACTGTTTTCCTTGGCCTGTGACATCACGTCTATTGGTCACATGGCCTATGTGCCTCTTAGTCTTATTCAGGTGAATATGACTGAACTGCAATACCATTGAGAGCCACTTCACAATGTAGGGCGCTGTGGTTGGCATTCGTCCAGGGCCACAGTTTCTGATTGGCATTGTGCCAGAGTTGGACCACCAATCAGATATTGATGACCTGTAGAGCTTCTAGCTCACAGGAGCTGACGTCTTGGTCCATCATGTCATGGGTGATCTGCGGTACTCCTAGAGGCTTCCACCTCATATTTATAGCACTTACAGGTGACCGGGGCAGGTCTATCAGACAGTTCTTCACCTGACTAGTGCGCAGGTGGCGTCCTACGAAAGTGCTACAACAACGAAAACTGATTTAAGGGTAATTACGAGCAGAGCCGACTGCACTCCTCTATTTCCATGACTCCATCAGTGAACGGGAGCTGCACAGGCAGCAGAGCACGGCTCCACTGAAGTATCTGGAACTCTGGCCATCAACGGCCGGCACTTAGTAAGGGTTTTCCGATCTCAACCAGTAAAGACTGACATAGGAGCAACCCTTTACATCTCACATGAATGTACCCCAGACGTCATACCCCTCGCCCACCCCCCGAAGACATGGAATATATAACCACATACCTGTCAATTCCACCTGAGGCACTTGCTGGGCTTCCTGTTGAGTTACTGCTTGGGGTTCTTGTTGGTGTTCTTGTTGACGTACTGCTTGAGGTTCTTGTTGGTGTTCTTGTTGAGGTACTGCTTGAGGTTCTTGTTGAGGTACTGCTTGAGATTTTTGTTGAGGTTGACATTTTACTACAGAAGAAAAAATAGGCAGACTGCACTCATCAAGTAATAAGCATGTAATATCTCGCATTATGCGCCTCTCGTCAGCATGTTCTGCTGCCACATCTTCCAAGCTGTCAATCATATAAATCGCTACCTGTGTCAGTGGCTAAAGCAGTGTATGAGCCGGAGTCACATATAATAATGTATGAGCCGGTGTCACATATATCAGTGTATGAGCCGATGTCACATATATCAGTGTATGAGCCGGTGTCACATATAGCAGTATATGAGCCGGTGTCACATATAGCAGTGTATGAGCCGATGTCACATATGATAGTGTATAAACCGATGTCACATATAGCAGTGTATGAGCCGGTGTCACATATAGCAGTGTATGAGCCTGTGTCACATATAGCAGTGTATGAGCCGGTTTCACATATAGAAGTGTATGAGCCGATGTCACATATAGCAGTGTATGAGCCGGTGTCACATATAATAGTGTATAAACCGATGTCACATATATCAGTGTATTAGCCGGTGTCACATATACCAGTGTATGAGCTGGTGTCACATATATCAGTGTATGAGCCGGTGTCACATATAATAGTGTATAAACCGATGTCACATATAGCAGTGTATGAGCCGGTGTCACATATAGCAGTGTATGATCCGGTGTCACATATAGCAGTGTATGAGCCGGTATCACATACAGCAGTGAATGAGCCGGTGTCACAAATAGCAGTGTATGAGCCGGTGTCACATATAGCAGTGTATGAGCCGGTGTCACATATAGCAGTGTATGAGCCGGTGTCACATATAGCAGTGTATGAGCCGGTGTCACCTATAGCAGTGTATGAGCCAGTGTAACATACAGCAGTGTATGAGCCAGTGTCACAAACAGCAGTGTCTGAGCTGTTGTCACAAATAGAAGTGTATGAGCCGGTGTCACATATAGCAGTGTATGAGCCAGTGTCACATATAGCAGTGTATGAGCCGGTGTCACATATAGCAGTATATGAGCCGGTGTCACATATATCAGTGTATGAGCCGGTGTCACATATATCAGTGTATGAGCCGGTGTCACATATAGCAGTGTATGAGCCGGAGTCACATATAATAATGTATGAGCCGGTGTCACATATATCAGTGTATGAGCCGATGTCACATATATCAGTGTATGAGCCGGTGTCACATATAGCAGTGTATGAGCCGGTGTCACATATATCAGTGTATGAGCCGGTGTCACATCTAGCAGTGTACGAGCCGATGTCACATATATCAGTGTATGAGCTGGTGTCACATATAGCAGTGTATGAGCCGGTGTCACATATAATAATGTATGAGCCGGTGTCACATATAACAGTGTATGAGCCGGTGTCACATATATCAGTGTATGAGCCGGTGTCACATATAGCAGTGTATGAGCCGGTGTCACATATAGCAGTATATGAGCCGATGTCACATGTAGCAGTGTATGATCCGGTGTCACATATAGCAGTGTTTGAGCCGATGTCACATATATCAGTGTATGAGCCGGTGTCACATATAGCAGTGTATGAGCCGGTGTCACATATACCAGTGTATGAGCCGGTGTCACATATAGCAGTGTTTGAGCCGATGTCACATATATCAGTGTATGAGCTGGTGTCACATATAGCAGTGTATGAGCTGGTGTCACATATATCAGTGTATGAGCCGGTGTCACATATAGCAGTGTGTGAGCCGATGTCACACATATCAGTGTATGAGCCGGTGTCACATCTAGCAGTGTATGAGCCGGTGTCACATATAGCAGTGTATGAGCCGGTGTCACATATAAAACTGTATGAGGCAGTGTCACATACAGCAGTGTATGAGCCGGTGTCACATATAGCAGTGTATGAGCCGGTGTCACATATAATAGTGTATGAGCCGATGTCACATATAGCAGTGTATGAGCCGGTGTCACATACAGCAGTGTATGAGCCGGTGTCACATATAGCAGTGTATCAGCCGGTGTCACATATAAAACTGTATGAGGCAGTGTCACATATAGCAGTGTATGAGCCGGTGTCACATATAGCAGTGTATGAGCCGGTGTCACATATAGCAGTGTATGAGCCGATAACACATATATCAGTGTATGAGCCAGTATCACATATAGCAGTGTATGAGCCGGTGTCACATATAGCATTTTATGAGCCAGTGTCACATATAGCAGTGTATGAGCCGGTGTCACATATAGCGGAGTATCAGCCGGTGTCACATTTAGCAGTGTATGAGCAGGTGTCACATATGGCAGTGTATGAGCCGGTGTCAGATATAGCAGTGTATGAGCGAGTGTCACATATAGCAGTGTATCAGCTGGTGTCACATATAGCAGTGTATGAGCCGGTGTCACATATAGCAATGTATGAGCCGGTGTCACATATAGCAGTGTATCAGCTGGTGTCACATATAGCAGTGTATGAGACGGTGTCACATATAGCAGTGTATGAGCCGGTGTCACATATAGCGGAGTATCAGCCGGTGTCACAAATAGCAGTGTATGAGCTGTTGTCACAAATAGCAGTGTATGAGCCGGTGTCAGATATAGCAGAGTATGAGCCGGTGTCACATATGGCATTGTATGAGCCGGTGTCACATATAGCAGTGTATGAGCCGGTGTCACATATAGCAGTGTATGAGCTGATGTCACATATAGCAGTGTATGAGACGGTGTCACATATAGCGGAGTATCAGCCGATGTCACAAATAGCAGTGTATGAGCTGTTGTCACAAATAGCAGTGTATGAGCCGGATGTCACATATGACAGTGTATGAGCCGGTGTCAGATATAGCAGTGTATGAGCCGGTGTCACATATAGCATTGTATGAGCCGGTGTCACATATAGCAGTGTATGAGCCGGTGTCACATATAGCAGTGTATGAGCCAGTGTCACATATAGCAGTGTATCAGCAGGTATCACATATAGCAGTGCATGAGCCGGTGTCACATATAGCAGTGTATGAGCCAGTGTCACATATAGCAGTGTATCAGCAGGTATCACATATAGCAGTGCATGAGCCGGTGTCACATATAGCAGTGTATCAGCCGGTGTCACATTTAGCAATGTATCAGCCGGTGACACATATAATAGTGTATGAGCCAATGTCACATATAGCAGTGTCTGAGCCGGTGTCACATATAGCAGGGTATCAGCCAGTGTCACAAATAGCTGTGTATGAGCCAATGTCACATATAGCAGTGTATGAGATGATGTCACATATAGCAGTGTATGAGCCGGTGTCACATATAGCATTGTATGAGCCGGAGTCACATATAGCAGTGTATGAGCCGGTGTCACATATAGCAGAGTATCAGCCGGTGTCACATATAGCAGAGTATCAGCCGGTGTCACATATAGCAGTGTATGAGCCGGTGTCACATATAGCAGTGTATGAGCCGGTGTCACATATAGCAGTGTATGAGCCGGTGTCACATATAGCAGTGTATGAGCCGGTGTCACATATAGCAGTGTATGAGCCGGTGTCACATATAGCAGTGTATGAGCCGGTGTCACATATAGCAGTGTATGAGCCGGTGTCACATATAGCAGTGTATGAGCCGGTGTCACATATAGCAGTGTATGAGCCGGTGTCACATATAGCAGTGTATGAGCCGGTGTCACATATAGCAGTGTATGAGCCGGTGTCACATATAGCAGTGTATGAGCCGGTGTCACAAATAGCAGTGTATGAGCGGATGTCACATATGGCATTGTATGAGCCGGTGTCAGATATAGCAGTGTATGAGCCGGTGTCACATATAGCAGTGTATGAGCCGGTGTCACATATAGCAGTGTATGAGCCGGTGTCACATATAGCAGTGTATGAGCCGGTGTCACAAATAGCAGTGTATGAGCGGATGTCACATATAACAGTGTATGAGCCGGTGTCACATATAGCATTGTATGAGCCGGTGTCACATATAGCAGTGCATGAGCCGGTGTCACATATAGCACTGTATCAGCCAGTGTCACAAATAGCAGTGTATGAGCTGTTGTCACAAATAGCAGTGTATAAGCCTATGTCACATATAGCAGTGTATGAGCCAGAGTCACATATAGCAGTGTATGAGCCGGTGTCACATATAGCAGTGTATGAGCAGGTGTCACATATAGCAGTGTATCAGCCGGTGTCACATATAGCAGTGTATCAGCCGGTGTCACAATTAGCAATGTATCAGCCGGTGTCACAAATAGCAGTGTATGAGCCGATTTCACATATAGCAGTGTATGAGATGGTGTCACATATAGCAGTGTATGAGCCGGTGTCACATATAGCAGTGTATGAGCCGGTGTCACATATAGCAGTGTATGAGCCGGTGTCACATAAAGCACTGTATGAGCCGATGTCACATATAGCAGTGTATGAGCCGGTGTCACCTATAGCAGTGTATGAGCCGGTTTAACATATAGCAGTGTATGAGATGGTGTCACATATAGCAGTGTATGAGCTGGTGTCACATATAATAGTGTATGAGCCGATGACACATATAGCAGTGTATGAGCCGGTGTCCCATATAGAAGTGTATGAACCTGTGTCCCATATAGAAGTGTATGAGCCTGTGTCACATATAGCAGTGTATGAGCCGGTGTCACATATAGCAGTGTATGAGCCGGTGTCACATATAATAGTGTATGAGCCGGTGTCTTATACAGCAGTGTATAATCCGGTGTCAGATATAGCAGTGTATGAGCCGGTGTCACATATAGAATTGTATCAGCAAGGTGTAACATATAGCAGGGTATCAGCCGGTGTCATAAATAGCTGTGTATGAGCCGATGTCACTTATAGCAGTGTATAAGCCGGTCTCACATATAGCACTGTATCAGCAGGTGTCACATATAGCAGTGTATGAGCCGATGTCACATATAGCAGTGTATGAGCCAATGTCACATATAGCAGTGTATGAGCCGGTGTCAGATATAGCAGTGTATGAGCCGGTGTCACATATAGCAGTGTATGAGCCGGAGTCACATATAGCAGTGTATGAGCCGGTGTAACACACAGAAGTGTATGAGCCTCTGTCACAAATAGCAGTGTATGAGCCAGTGTCATATATAGCAGTGTATGAGCCAGTGTCACATATAGCAGTGTATGATCCGGTGTCACATATAGCAGTGTATCAGCCGGTTTTTACATATAGCAGTGCATCAGCCTCTGTCACATGAGCCGGTGTCACATATAGCATTGTATGAGCCGGTGTCAAATATAGCAGTGTATGAGCCGTTGTTACATATAGCATTGTATGAGCAGGAGTCACATATAGCAGTGTATGAGCCGGTGTCACATATAGCAGTGTATGAGCCGGTGTCACATATAGCAGAGAATGAGCCGGTGTCACATATAATAATGTATGAGCCAATGTCACATATAGCAGTGTATGAGCCGGTGTCACATATAGCAGTGTATCAGCTGGTGTCACATATAGCAGTGTATCAGCCAGTGTCCCATATAGAAGTGTATGAGCCTGTGTCACATATAGCAGTGTATGAGCTGGTGTCACATATAGCAGAGTATGAGCCAGTGTCACATATAGCAGTGTATGAGCTGGTGTCACATATAGCAGTGTATGAGCCGGTGTCACATATAGCAGTGTATCAGCCAGTGTCCCATATAGAAGTGTATGAGCCTGTGTCACATATAGCAGTGTATGAGCCGGTGTCACATATAATAGTGTATGAGCCGATGTCACATATAGCAGTCTATGAGACGGTGTCACATATAGCAGTGTTTGAGCCTGTGTCCCATATAGAAGTGTATGAGCCGGTGTCACATACAGCAGTGTATGATCCGGTGTCACATATAGCAGTGTATGAGCCGTGTCAAATATAGCAGTGTATGATACGGTATCACATATAATAGTGTATGAGCCAATGTCACATTTAGCAGTGTATGAGCCGGTGTCACATAAAGCAGTGTATCAGCCGATGTCACATATAGCAGTGTATGAGCCTGTGTCACATATAGCAGTGTATGAGCTGGTGTCACATAAAGCAGTGTATGAGCTGGTGTCACATATAGCAGTGTATCAGCCAGTGTCCCATATAGAAGTGTATGAGCCGATGTCACATATAGCAGTGTATGAGCCGGTGTCACATATAATCAGTGTATGAGCCGATGTCACATATAGCAGTGTATGAGCCGGTGTCACATATAGCAGTGTATGAGCCTGTGTCCCATATAGAAGTGTATGAGCCATTGTCACATATAGCAGTGTATGAGCCGGTGTCACATATAGCAGTGTATGAGCCGGTGTCACATATAGCAGTGTATGAGCCGGTGTCACATATAGCAGTGTATCAGCCAGTGTCACATATAGCAGTGTATGAGCCGGTGTCACATAAAGCACTGTATGAGCCGATGTCACATATAGAAGTGTATGAGCCTGTGTCACATATAATAGTGTATGAGCCAATGACACATATAGCAGTGTATGAGCCGGTGTCCCATATAGCAGTGTATGAGCCTGTGTCACATATAATAGTGTATGAGCCAATGTCACATATAGCAGTGTATGAGCCGGTGTCACATATATCAGTGTATGAGCCGGTGTCTTATACAGCAGTGTATAATCCGGTGTCAGATATAGCAGTGTATGAGCCGGTGTCACATATAGCACTGTATCAGCAGGTGTAACATATAGCAGGGTATCAGCCAGTGTCATAAATAGCAGTGCATCAGCCTGTGTCACAAATAGCAGTGTATGAGCCGATGTCACATATAGCAGTGTATGAGCCGGTGTCACATATAGCAGTGTATCAGCAGGTGTCACATATAGCAGGGTATCAGCCGGTGTCACAAATAGCAGTGTATGAGCTGTTGTCACAAATAGCAGTGGATGAGCCGATGTCACATATAGCAGTGTATGAGCCGGTGTCACATATAGCACTGTATCAACAGGTGTCACAAATAGCAGTGTATGAGCTAATGTCACAAATTGCACTGTATGAGCCGATGTCACATATAGCAGTGTATGAGACAGTGTCACATATAGCAGTGTATGAGCCGATGTCACATATAGCAGTGTATGAGCCCATGACATATATAGCAGTAAATGAGCCGGTGTCAGATATAGCAGTGTATGAGCCGGTGTCACATATAGCAGTGTATGAGCCGGTGTCACATATAGCAGTGTATGAGCCTGTGTCACATATAGCAGTGTATGAGCCGGTGTCACATATAGAAGTGTATGAGCCAGTGTCACATATAGCAGTGTATGAGCCGGTGTCACATATAGCAGTGTATGAGCCGGTGTCACATATAGCAGTGTATGAGCCGGTGTCACATATAGCAGTGTATGAGCCGGTGTCACATATAGCAGTGTATGAGCCGGTGTCACATATAGCAGTGTATGAGCCGGTGTCACATATAGCAGTGTATGAGCCGGTGTCACATATAGCAGTGTATGAGCCGGTGTCACATATAGCAGTGTATGAGCCGGTGTCACATATAGCAGTGTATGAGCCGGTGTCACATATAGCAGTGTATGAGCCGGTGTCACATATAGCAGTGTATGAGCCGGTGTCACATATAGCAGTGTATGAGCCGGTGTCACATATAGCAGTGTATGAGCCGGTGTCACATATAGCAGTGTATGAGCCGGTGTCACATATAGCAGTGTATCAGCCGGTGTCACATATAGCAGTGTATGAGCCGGTGTCACATATGGCAGTGTATGAGCCTGTGTCACATATGACAGTGTATGAGCTGGTGTCACATATATCAGTGTATGAGCCGGTGTCACATATATCAGTGTATGAGCTGGTGTCACATATAGCAGTGTATGAGCCGGTGTCACTTATGACAGTGTATGAGCTGGTGTCACATATAGCAGTGTATGAGCCGGTGTCACATATGGCAGTGTATGAGCCGGTGTCACATATAGCAGTGTATGAGCCTGTGTCACATATGGCAGTGTATGAGCCGGTGTCACATATAGCAGTGTATGAGCCGGTGTCACATATGGCAGTGTATCAGCCTGTGTCACATATGACAGTGTATGAGCCAGTGTCACATATGGCAGTGTATCAGCCTGTGTCACATATGACAGTGTATGAGCCGGTGTCACATATGGCAGTGTATCAGCCTGTGTCACATATGACAGTGTATGAGCCGGTGTCACATACAGACGGGGGAAGCTCGATTATTAGTAAATTATCCCCACCTTATCCCCCATTCATGTCATACATCCGGTAACGAGGCTCAGCATGAGGAACAGGGAAGCTTGCACCTGACCTGGAAGCAATGGACATACCTTGTGACGGGCTGGTCCGTACCACCGTTGCTCTTTTCTTCACAATCGCTATGTTTGTTTTTTTTATTCTTGTTTTCGTTTTTTTCACTGTGCTTCTCTTTCTCTTTCTTACACTTTTTTCCTGTTTTATTGTTTTCTGTGCAATATTTGTCACAATTCGATCCCAGCAGAGAGTGGAAACAAGGAACACACAGAACACGGGTATGAGACATGAAAAAGCCTGGCTACAAAAACAGCCCCACAAAAATAATCATACAAAGTAGTCCTAAAAGAACATCTCTAAAAAATCAGCCCTACTACAGTAATCCTACAAGAATATCGCTAAAAAATCAGCCCTACTAAAGTAATCCCACAAGAACATCGCTAAAAAATCAGCCCTACTAAAGTAATCCCACAAGAACATCTCTAAAAAATCAGCCCTACTAAAGTAATCCCACAAGAACATCTCTAAAAAATCATCCCTACTAATGTAATCCCACAAGAAAATCTCTAAAAAATCAGCCCTAGTAATGTAATCCCACAAGAACCTCGCTAAAAAATTAGCCCTACTAAAGTAATCCCACAAGAGCATCTCTAAAAAATCAGCCCTACTAAAGTAATCCCACAAGAACATCTCTAAAGAATCAGCCCTACTAATGTAATCCCACAAGAACATCTCTAAAAAATCAGCCCTACTAATGTAATCCTACAAGAAGGTCTCTAAAGAATCAGCCCTACTAATGTAATTCTACAAGAACATCTCTAAAAAATCAGCCCTACTAAAGCAATCCCACAAGAACATCTCTAAAAAATCAGCCCTACAAAAGTAATCCTACAAGAACATCTCTAAAAAATAAGCCCTACTAAAGTAATCCCACAAGAACATCGCTAAAAAATAAGCCCTACTAAAGTAATCCCACAAGAACATCGCTAAAAAATCAGCCCTACTAAAGTAATCCTACAAGAACATCTCTAAAAAATCAGCCCTACTAAAGTAATCCCACAAGAACATCGCTAAAAAATCAGCCCTACTAAAGTAATCCCACAAGAACATCGCTAAAAAATCAGCCCTACTAAAGTAATCCCACAAGAATATCTCTAAAAAATCATTCCTACTAAAGTAATCCTACAAGAACATCGCTAAAAAATCAGCCCTACTAAAGTAATCCCACAAGAACATCTCTAAAAAATCAGCCCTACTAAAGTAATCCCACAAGAACATCTCTAAAAATCAGCCCTACTAAAGTAATCCTACAAGAACATCGCTAAAAAATCAGCCCTACTAAAGTAATCCTACAAGAATGTCTCTAAAAAATCAGCCCTACTAAAGTAATCCCACAAGAACATCTCTAAAAAATCAGCCCTACTAAAGTAATCCCACAAGAACATCTCTAAAAAATCAGCCCTACTAAAGTAATCCTACAAGAATGTCTCTAAAAAATCAGCCCTACTAAAGTAATCCCACAAGAACATCTCTAAAAAATTAGCCCTACTAAAGTAATCCCACAAGAACATCTCTAAAAAATCAGCCCTACTAAAGTAATCCCACAAGAACATCTCTAAAAAATCAGCCCTACTAAAGTAATCCCACAAGAACATCTCTAAAAAATCAGCCCTACTAAAGTAATCCCACAAGAACATCTCTAAAGAATCTGCCCTACTAAAGTAATCCTACAAGAACATCTCTAAAAAATCAGCCCTACTAAAGTAATCCTACAAGAACATCTCTAAAAATCCCACAAGAACAGGCCGACAAAGAATCGCTATAAATACATCTCTACTGGAGCGCGGGACCTCCGCCTTCAGAAAGTTCTTGTGTGTCTAGTGAAATCCTGTAACTGGCGTCAGGGAAATCTCATCCAGTTTGAAGCCTCATTCCCACGTCAGTGTTCGATCAGTGATTTCCATCACCAGGTGCGGTACAGAACAGGAGCAGATCCTTCCATTCTACCTGATCTCTATGGAGGCTCCAATCCTGGTTTTGGCTCTCAATCACTGATGGAAATCACTGACCAAACACTGATGGAAATCACTGACCAAAAAGTAACTTGTGAATAAGGCTTAACTCAGCGAGAATAGTTTGTCATCATCATCTTTGTTCTGTGTTACTCCTATCAACACAATAATCATCATCATCATCATCATCACCACTCCTATTACCAACATAACTATGATCATCATTATCACCACTACTATCATTATTATCATCACCACTACTATCATTATTATCATCACCACTACTATTATCATCATCATTGTAATCACCTGTGTTATCATCACCAGTGTCCTTGTCATCATGGTTGGGGTTCTCTTTATCTTCACTGTCATGTTCCTCTTTATCTTCTTTGCTGGAGCCCAGTGTGCAGGTCCCTGCAGGTAAGTGACTGGGTATAAGTGCTCATCCACAGACCTGTACTAATGTACATAACATTATAGTGTTAGATCCCTGCAGGCCCAGCATGGAGACCCCACTGCTCGCTGGATCGGGGTCTGGGGGCGGTATTGAGCCAGTCACAGCTTATGAGCGGCCTTACACCGGACCTTTCTGGGTTTCTTTCAGTGTTTCCTTCTCACACATCTCATCTGTGGTAGAAATTGTGGAGGATGATGGAAGAGTCTGCGCTGAGGTCTCCTTGGCCCGCTCATGGTTCCCACCTCTATATTTGCCCTGACTGTGACTACCAACCACTACTACCGCCACCAACACAACCAAGCATTTCATAGATCATCCTCCATAACTGTCCAAACACGGAGAAAAAAAGGCTGCCCACTAGGCGTCTTGTGAAGACGCAGAAAAGTATAACTTTTATTAGGACTCAGGGTGGAGGTACCACTCGGAGCCAACCCGAGTTCGGAACCAAGGTTTTTTAGAGTTATAATTAATTCCATGAAGTCTCGCGCAACTTTACAAAGTAATAACTTCGGCTCATCGGAGCCAATACATTCTAATATTGTACGGAGCGGGATCTCCGTAAAGTATTAGAATGAAGTCTTTAGCGAATCAACTTCAGATGTACCATCGCTCATTCCTAATAATAATCAATTTCTGGAGGCGAAGGACACCTGCGGCCTGCTACTACTGGCCAGACAGTGCTGCTGACCATGCTGCTGCTGCTGACAGTGCTTCTACTGCTGACAGGGCTGCTGACCAAGCTGCTGACCATGCTGCTGACAGTGCTGCTGACCATGATGCTGACAGTGCTGCTGACCATGATGCTGACAGTGCTGCTGCTGACCATGCTACTAACAGTGTTGCTGACCATGCTGCTGACAGTGCTGCTGACCATGCTGCTGACAGTGCTGCTGACCATGATGCTGACAGTGCTGCTGCTGACAGTGCTGCTGCTGACCATGCTACTAACAGTGTTGCTGACCATGCTGCTGCTGCTGACCATGCTGCTGAAACATGGCAGCTCCTGAGGTTCCCCCCATGATCCTGACATCACAGCCTTCATGACTGGCTGAAGATGACTCCAAGGCATTGTCATGTCTCATGGTCCATTATCATCAGTTTAACCTTGTAGTTTGCCAGTAGTACAGTAGTAGCCATTTTATGTTAGCTGCACTGTGTTTTCATGTGCTGCCAAATTATGATTTTTTCAGCTACTGTTTTGGTGCATATGTAAGACCCCAGAGTGGTGTTACCATTCCTACACATTGCTACTGTCTCTAATGGGCTAACATAACTGGCATCCATGTGTATTTCTTTCCAGGCCCTCCACATTGTGCAATGATATGATTGGTATGCAAATGTTTTTACATTTGATATGCCTGGTTCACCAGCAGATGGCAATGTGTAAATGGCAGCGCTATACTTAGAGAGAATCGAACTCACCATTCCATTAACCACCCCCCCCCCCCCAGTCTTGCTTCCTATCAGTAGGGAAGGGCAGCAGTGTTCCAGTGAGTTCGAGTTCTAGTCTGGACAGGAGAGGAGTAAGGTGTGGCACGCTCACAGCCTGACGCACCTATGTCAGCCAGAGCAGCCTAAGCTCTGCTGACCTTGGAAGCAGATGTCTGGAAGCCATAGGGACCAGAGGAAATTGTTCTTTGATCGCCATAACAGAAATCAGCAAGAGGAATTGTTCTTCATCTGGAAGTTAAGTTATTTACTGATTGCCAGGAGGGGAATAACAGCCCAAGGCGACCCCTCCAAGGATACCAGAACAGACCTAAAGTACAGAAACCATACCTAAGCAGAGTTAAGTGCAACACAGAGCAAGAAACCAAAGTTTTTAAGCAAGCCTGTCAGCCCAGCAGAGGAAGAGAGACAGCAGAGTTATCAAGTTTGCCTGCCAGTTTATGCTAAAGCCTGCTGGAACCAAGAGAAAGCCTGAAGATTGTTTGGATGAAAGTTTATTCAAGTAAAGCTGCCGTTGAACTTTATATCAAGGTCTGGACTTAAGTTATTTCTTCTTCATCCCTCAACTATTTAATTCATTTTAATGCTTCGGAGCCTAAGCCTGGGGTCCCACTGAATCCAGGTCGGAGCACCGTGACACATATAGAACGCACCACACCACTCGGCCTTCCAGTAAACCTTGGACGCGATAGGGCCCTAGGGGGCAACGCGTAAAACATAACTACAAGATTTCAGCTTGGAATAAATTGATCTGGATTCTTCACATCTGCCTGAGCTGTTGAGTTGATCACTGTTTTATGAGAGTCTGAAGTTAGTACACAGTTCAATACAGACTGCTATTATTACACAGAGCCATTGAGCAGAACACTTATTGTCAGGATATTGAGTCAGAACAGGCGTTGTGGGCAGGCCAGCCAGGACAGGGTCATGTCATCCTCCTCTTTTTCCCTTTATCTTCCCTGTATTCTGATATGTAAAATGGAGAACGTCATTTTGAGCGATTCACACAGGATGAGTTTCAGAGACTTCAGAGTTGCTAGAAACCAAACTTCACTTATCTCTAGACATCAACTCTCCTCAGCCTGGTCTGCTTCCCCTTTCTAATGTCACAACCAAATCTACTCAAATTACCCTGCGTTTTCCATATCATTAAACTTCCCCAGATTACCCTGGTTCGAACTCCGATGTCACCAGCTCTGTCCAGATTACCCTGCTCCTGACTCTGATGTCACCAGCCCCACCATCAGTGATGAAGCAGGGTAATCTGGGCAGGGCTGGTGACATCAGATTGAAGAAGCAGGGTAATCTGGGCAGGGCAGGTGACATCAGAGTCAGGAGCAGGGTAATCTGGGCAGGGCAGGTGACATCAGAGTCAGGAGCAGGGTAATCTGGGCAGGGCAGGTGACATCAGATTGAAGAAGCAGGGTAATCTGGGCAGGGCAGGTGACATCAGAGTCAGGAGCAGGGTAATCTGGGCAGGGCCGATGGCATCAGAGTGATGAATCAGGGTAATCTGGGGAGGGCTGGTGACATCGCTGACAGTACACTAGTGGCTGCATAGCACAGTACAGTGATAGAAAACTGAGCCGGAGTGAAGAAGGAGGGTAATCTGGGGAGGGCTGGTGACATCACAGTGAAAAGGCAGGGTCATCTGGGGAGGGCAGGGACATCAGAGTGAAGAAGCAGGGTAATCTGGGCAGGGCAGGTGATGACATCAGACTGAAGAAGCAGGGTAATCTGGGCAGGGCCGATGGCATCAGAGTGATGAATCAGGGTAATCTGGGGAGGGCTGGTGACATCGCTGACAGTACACTAGTGGCTGCATAGCACAGTACAGTGATAGAAAACTGAGCCGGAGTGAAGAAGGAGGGTAATCTGGGGAGGGCTGGTGACATCACAGTGAAAAGGCAGGGTCATCTGGGGAGGGCAGGGACATCAGAGTGAAGAAGCAGGGTAATCTGGGCAGGGCAGGTGATGACATCAGACTGAAGAAGCAGGGTAATCTGGGCAGGGCAGAGGACATCAGAGTGAATAAACAGGGTAATCTGGGCAGGTGACATCAGAGTCAGGAGCAGAGTAATCTGGGCATTGCAGGTGATGGTATCAGACTGAAGAAGCAGGGTAATCTGGGCAGGGCTGGTGACATCAGAGTGAATAAACAGGGTAATCTGGGCAGGTGACATCAGAGTCAGGAGCAGAGTAATCTGGGCAGGGCAGGTGACATCAGAGTGATGAATCAGGGTAATCTGGGTAGGGCTGGTGAAATCAGAGTAAAGAAGGAGGGTAATATGTGCAATGCAGGTGACATCAGAGTCAGGAGCAGGGTAATCTGGGCAGGGCAGGTGACATCAGAGTCAGGAGCAGGGTAATCTGAGCAGGGAAGGTGACATCAGAGTAAAGAAGCAGGGTAATCTGGGCATTGCAGTGATGACATCAGAGTGAAGAAGCAGGGTAATCTGGGCTGGTGACATCAGAGTCAGGAGCAGGGTAATATGGGCATTGCAGTGAAGACATCAGAGTGAAGAAGCAGGGTAATCTGGGGAGGGCTGGTGACATCACAGTGAAAAGGCAGGGTCATCTGGGGAGGGCAGGGACATCAGAGTGAAGAAGCAGGGTAATCTGGGCAGGGCAGGTGATGACATCAGAGTGAAGAAGCAGGGTAATCTGGGCAGGGCAGGTGACATCAGAGTGAAGAAGCAGGGTAATCTGGGCAGGGCAGGTGACATCAGAGTCAGGAGCAGGGTAATCTGGGCAGGGCAGGTGACATCAGAGTTAAGAAGCAGGGTAATCTGGGCAGGACTGGTGACATCAGAGGGAAGAAGCAGGGTAATCTGGGCAGGGCAGGTGACATCAGAGTCAGGAGCAGGGTAATCTGGGCAGGGCAGGTGACATCAGAGTTAAGAAGCAGGGTAATCTGGGCAGGACTGGTGACATCAGAGTGAAGAAGCAGGGTAATCTGGGCAGGGCAGGTGACAGAGTCAGGAGCAGGGTAATCTGGGCAGGGCAGGTGACATCAGAGTCAGGAGCAGGGTAATCTGGGCAGGGCAGGTGACATCTCTGACTAGAGGCTGGATAGCACAGTACAGCGATAGCAAACTGAGCCGGATCCAGCCACTGTTCCAATCTGTCTGCCCAGAAGAACGTGGAGTCAGGGAACAGGGTGTCAGAGGATGGCCACAGTCTCGGTAAGACTGAACCTACTGGTTCAGGCAGTACGTATATGTTTGCTGTTGTGCATCAGGTTGGCGCACTTGAAAATACTGTTCCATCATGTGCAGCACATTGTATTGGCTGCTGCTGTGACTTCTCATTGAAGCTGAGACGGCTTGAGATCGTTGACGCAGCAGGATCAGGGAAGGGCATTCTGGTCAGACACGGTGAAAGCTGTATACTGAGTGTCCTGGTAGTACAACAATTTTGCCTCCCTTTCGATATAAGGAAACATTCTGCCATTTTGCTTTGTCTAGATGCATGGCTATCCAGTAACCATCACTTTGCTTGATGCTAAGACGGAAGATTTTTCAGCCCAGAAGGTGAACGGGCACAGCCCGATGCGCTTCCCTCAGTCCGCCTTAGGGAGCCATGTCTGCGGCTCTAGTGACTGACTGGGGGTGAGAGAAGCCCCAGTCAGTTGCTGCAGCTCACGTTCACACAGCGCAATGCTGCTCTCTGACCGTGAAAGGGAGGACATCCCTGTGTCTGTCCAGACACTGCGCCAGACAGGGAGCCTGAAAACCGGACTGCCCGGCCTAAAACTGGACGTCTGTCCACCCTAGTCAGAATGTAAGCAACCAAGTGAGCAGCTTGTCAGGCTCACTAGTGTGATTGACGTCTCTGGGGACTTCTTAGGTTCCTCCCCCCATTGCAATGGTTGGTCATGGCCACTGTCGTCATTGTCATCAGCATGTCTGTCATAACAAATGTCAGCCTCTTCCCCTAACTGTACCGGGAAAAGTCCATATCCCTTGCACCACCAACTGCTCCCCAAGTAGTAGCTCCTCATCTTCATCGCCCTTCACTTCCTCCTCCATGCGTTTTGATTCCTTTGGGTCCCCAACAACCACGTTCCAGACGGGGAAGCTGTTCACTTCATATCCTGCGACACAGCTCTGGTACCTCTGTTATTTTTATCCTGCAGATCTTGCACATGGCTGTGGCTTTTGTCTGTAGGTACTGTGAAGAAAAAGTGGTATATGGGACATACCCTAAAAGAGCTACAAGTAGCCGAGCTGTATTTGGATGGATGTATTTCTCTGCAGGTTCTCTAGAAATCCGTTTCCAGTGCAGCATTGTCTCCTTGCACTGGCATGCGGTGAGCTGACCAACAATGTTTCTTTCGGATTTGATCCGAGCTGGCCCTGCCATTTATTTGGATGTGTTTGCTATACACTGGCTCTGCTCTTTATTGCCTTCATAATAATCTGGCAGCTACCAGACGTGAGGGAGAACTGTGGCCTGCTACTACTACTTGCCAGACGGCTGGTGCCCCCTGCACTACCACAGCCCCCCACATTCTCACTTGTGGATGATGTGGCACCGATCTTTCATTTTACTCTGCCTGTTGCCACTCTGTCCTTTACTATTACTTTTTCTATAAAGCCTATTTAAACAATGAGGAAGTCACAGGTTTGGTACAATGATTAATAAATGAGGAAGCTTTGCAAAAGGTTTATGAAAAAAAAGCCACAATTGCACAACCCCTGCAACATGACTGTTAACCCCTTCAGCCCCCCTAGCTTAAACACCCTCAATGACCAGGCCACTTTTCACAATTCCGCACTACGCTACTTTCACCGTTTATTGCTCCGTCATACAACTTACCACCCAAATGAATTTTACCTCCTTTTCTTCTCACTAATAGAGCTTTCATTTGGTGGTATTTCATTGCTGCTGACATTTTTACTTTTTTTGCTATTAATCAAAAATGACCGAAATTTTTGCAAAAAAATGACATTTTTCACTTTCTGTTGTAAATTTTTTTTAAAAAAACTACATTTCTATATAAATTTTTCTCTAAATTTATTGTTCTACATGTCTTTGATAAAAAAAAGTCCAATAAGTGTATATTTATTGGTTTGGGTAAAAGTTATAGCGTTTACAAACTATGGTGCAAAAAAGTGAATTTCGGCATTTTGAAGCGGCTCTGACTTTCTGAGCGCCTGTCATGTTTCTTCAGGTGCTAGAATGTCAGGAAAGTATAAATACCCCCCAAATGACACCATTTTAGAAAGAAGACACCCCAAAGTATTCACAGAGGGGCATGGTGAGTTCATGTATCATTTCATTTTTTTTCACAAGTTAGCGGAAAATGACACTTTCTGAGAAAAAAAAAAGTTTCAATTTCTGCTAACTTCTGGCAAAAAAAAATAAAATCTCAGACGGACTCACTATGCCCCTCAGTGAATACCTCGGGGTGTCTACTTTCCGAAATGGGGTCATTTGTGGGGTGTGTTTACTGTTCTGGCATTTTGGGCAGGGCTAAATTGTGAGCAGCCATGTAAAACCTAAAGGTACTCGTTGGAATTTGGGCCCCTTTGCACCCAGGCTGCAAAAAGTGTCACTCATGTGGTATCGCCGTACTCAGGAGAAGTAGGGCAATGTGTTTTGGGGTGTATTTTTACATATACCCATGCTGGGTGAGAGAAATATCTCTGTAAATTGTCAACTTTGTATAAAATTTTTTAAAAGTTGTCGTTTACAGATATTTTTCACACAAAGTATGGGTATATATAAAAATACACCCCAAAGCACATTGCCCCACTTCTCCTGAGTACGGCGATACCACATGAGTGACACTTTTTTGCAGCCAAGATGCGCAAAGGGGCCCTAAAATCAATGAGTACCTTTAGGATTTCACAGGCCATTTTTACGCATTTGGATTCTCACACTTTAGGACCCCTAAAATGCCAGGGCAGTATAAATACCCCACAAGTGACCCCATTGTGGAAAGAAGACACCCCAAGGTATTCTGTGAGGGGCATGGCGCATTCATAGAAGATTTTTTTTTTGGCACAAGTTAGCGGAAATAGATTTTTTTTTTTTTTTTTTACAGTCTCATATTCTACTAACTTGTGACAAAAAATAAAATTTTGCATGAACTCGCCATACCCATCACGGAATACCTTGGGGTGTCTTCTTTCTAAAATGGGGTCACATGTGGGGTGTTTGTACTGCCCTGGCATTTGAGGGTCTCCGCAATCATTACACGTATGGCCAGCATTAGGAGTTTCTGCGATTCTCCGTATATTGAGCATACGGGTAATGAGATTTTTTTTTTCCGTTCAGCCTCTGGGCTGAAAAAAGAAAAAAATGAACGGCACAGATTTCCTCATTCGCATCGATCAATGTGGATGAAAAAATCTCTGCCCAAAAATGTGCAAAAAAAAAAAACAGCACAGATTTCCTCATTTGCATCGATCAATGTGGATGAAAAAATCTCTGCCAAAAAATGTGCAAAAAAAAAAAACGGTACAGATTTCCTCATTCGCATCGATCAATGTAGATGAAAAAATCTCTGCCAAAAAATGTGCAAAAAAAAAAACGGCACAGATTTCCTCATTCGCATCAATCAATGTGGATGAATAAATCTCTGCCAAAAAATGTGCAAAAAAAAGAAGTAGTAAGGCCCCATTCACACGTCCGCAAAAATGTCCGCATCTATTCCGCAATTCTGCGGAATAGATGCGGACCCATTCAGTGTGAATGGGGCTGGAGGTGATGCGGAGAGCACACTATGCGCTCGCCGCACCAGCATTTGCGGAGCTGCGGCCACAAACTTCCGGGTTTCGGCCCCCAAACATCCGCCCGCAGCTCCGCAAAAGATAGAGCATGTCCTATTCTTTTCTGCAATTGCGGACAAGAAAAGGCATTTTCTATATAGTTCTGGCAATGTGCGGATCCGCAAAATGCGGAAAGCACATTGCCGGTGTCCGTGTTTTGTGGATCCGCAGATCCATGGATTCGCAAAACACATACGGACGTCTGAATGAGCCTTACAGGGGGTAATTAGTGTCAGGGGGGTGACATGGGGTGATCGGGGGTTAATCAGGGGTTAATCAGGGGTTAATCAGTGACGGGAGTGGGGGGATGGATGGGGGGTCTGTGTGGTGATTGGTGCACTTATAAAAGTTTCCTTTGGTGGTCCCAAGCAAATGGGACCACCAAAGGAACGATCAGCAAGCATATCAGACGCTGTTAACAAAACAGCGTCTGATATGCCATTTTTAACTTCTACAGCCTGCCAGCGCATGATCAGCGCTGGCAGGCTGTAGCTTACCTTCTCCCCTACGCGATCCTGTGAACGCGTGCACACGCGTGCGCGCGTTCACAGGAAATCTCGCCTCTCGCGAGATGACGCCCCCGCGCGTCAGAGAGGAACAGACCGACCGCCTGCAGGACGCAATTCTGCGTTAGGCGGTCGGTAAGAAGTTAAATAGTGTTGAGCAAACCCAAACTGTAAAGTTTGGGTCCGTACCGAACTTTTTGAGTTCGGGTACCCGGACCCAAAGCCGAACTTTACAGGAATAGTTTGGGTTCGAGTTCGGTGTTCAGGCATTTATTAAAGCATTTAAAAGGCTGCAGGGCAGCCAATCAACATGCGTTTAAGCTGTGGGCACTTGGAAGCCATCACAGCCATGCCTAGTAATGGAATAGCTGTGATTGGCCGATGCATCATGTGACCCAGGCTCTATATAAGCTGGATCACGTGTGGCACTGCCCATCAGCTCTGAGTAGTGCAGGGACAGGAAGCTGGCAGCTGACGTGAGGGAGAGAGTTAGGAATCTGGCTATTTGTTTTGTGGGTCACCTATAATGATTTTTTGTGTGTGCAATACACCAGTTTGCACCCTTGACAGAGAAATATAATAATTAATCTGGCTGTAAATTCTGTGGGTGACCTATAGCGATTTTTTGTGGGTGCAATGCATCTTTGTACCCGACACAAAAATATAATTGGTAATCTGTCTGTTAGTTCGGTGGGTGACATATACCCCTTTTTGGTGTGAGGTACACCTGCACTGCATCCGTGACAGGGAAATTAATATAGTTAATTCGTCTGTTAGTTCAGTAGGTGACCTCAAAGAATGAGGAGAGCATCAAATAAGAGACATGGCCCTGGTCGTGGTGCTGCTGGTGTTGGTGGAGCATCTGTTGCAGGGAGAGGACGGGGTCGATCTGTGCCAGCTATACGCCCAAATGAAACACCTCAGGTGCAAGTAGTCAACAGAACATTCAGCTTTATTTTGTAGACCCGAATTCCGTTGTACGAATGGTGTGGCCAGAACAAGTGGAGGTGATAGTAGATTGGGCAGCTGACAGTGCCTCCAGTTCCTTCACAGTGTCTCCCACCCGGTCCCCTGATGAAAGCGTAGAGTTGGCACCTGCAGCCCATGCACATCAGTCTTTCACCTCACCCCCTTGCAAATCTGCCAAGCAGTCTGAGCTCCAAGTCATGCAGCAGTCTCTAATGCTTTTTGATGACTTTGCTGGCGGGGTTTCCGTGGGCCATCCACCTAGCCCTGCCCCAGAAGTGGAAGAGATTGAGTTCACCGATGTCCAACCACTTATGTTTCAGGATGTGGACATGGGAGGACCAAGCACAGGTGCCAACTGCTGCGTCTTTCTGCAGTGGGCAGACCAGCAAGGAGAGCAGGGGTGAAGACTGGGTAGAAGATGATGTGGAGGACAATGAGATCCTAGACCCCACATGGAATCAAGGTCATGCGAGTGACGTGTGCAGTTCAGAGGAAGAGGTGGTGGTCACACAGCACCAGCCGCACAGCAAAAGAGGGATCAGGGTGCAAAAGCAGAGTGGCCTTCCCCTAGCCAGTACGCCTGCTACTGCCCACCCTGCCGTGGCGGTTCTTCAGACGACAAGACACGAGTGGTCTGCACGCTGTGCAATCAGAGCCTGAAGTGAGGCATAAATGTTCTAAACCTGAGCACAACCTGCATGATGGGGGTATTGGTTAACTTTCGTTCGACGCCTACATACATACCTGCCTCACAGTTGCCCCCAAGACCCACCGATATATTTCCAGCCTCAACTATACCGAATTCCCTGTACCTGCAATAAAGACTCAGACCAAGCTGGAATAAATCGGCCACACAAGTATAAATACCAGATAACCATTAACTGATAACTCCACCCAGGAGGAGGTCCTTGAAGCCCCAAATAGCCATTTTGCCTCCAGCCGTTGACCACCAGCTCGGGAGCACCACTGAATGGCCCCGTTTAATTTTGCCACTACCGGGAGTCCAGCCCCGACCAAGGATCCCTCCCATCATCCTCACCAGTGAATATAACCAACTTCAAGGACCTCCCCCACCACAAGCGCACAGACTTGAACCCTTAAGCCTTTGCGCCCCTCCACAAACTCAGAGACGTCTCAATCCTTTCCTGCAATGCCAAAACCCCCACCAATCCAAACCAACTACATGTAAATCCACCCCGTCGGCCCTCTAAAAAAACCTCATACCTTTCTAAAGCTCGACATGCCTTACTACTATTGCCCCATTCCTGGCCATAACGACCCATTGCCCTGTTCACATTAATCCTCGCCCTATTCAGGCCCTCCATGGATCTATCGTCCCTTCAAGTCCTCCTTGGGACCATATTGGACCAAACTGTCCCCAACACCGGAACCAAAGCACCTACCTGCTACAGGTCAAACGTCATATCCCGAAGTAATTACTGAAATGGCCGTGCTGTTATCTCACTACCTCCCACCTGAAGCACTAACACGTCAGGTTCCTCATCCTGCCTAACGGAACAATGTATGTCAGGTAGCACCCCAGCCCAAGTCCTTCGCCCCAACTACCTTGCCACTACCGCTGACCGAGGGAATCCCAAACGCTGGCCCTCTGGCCGAACTGCTGTCCGGATGGCCCCTCAGAGAACAAAGGAATATCCAAGAATCCACACCAAGGCTGCTGACAAACCACGAACCCTTGAATTTCCCCCAGATTCATACTCGATTCAACCGGATATAAGACGGGAAACTAATAGATTCCCAACGCCCAATGCGCTCGATGAACTCATCACGCAATCCCCTCGTGCCTCCTCTGTCGCCGCCCCAAATCCAGAACTTAAATACCCCTCTAAATACCTCCCCAACTTCCCTAAATACTTTGAGAAAATGCAGCAAATTAAAATGAGATAATGAACCGTCACTATGCCCTAACAAAGCAAAATACCATTTCTTCTAACAATCCCGTATTCCCTCATACATCTTACTGGGCACATTGCACCACCCGGAATGCTAAACAGCACCCCTCTACGCCCTCTACCCCCTACAACCGTCTGTGAGCGATGTATGATGACTTCCACTCTATCGTGGAACAGATCCATGTCCTCCCAACACAACCACCCACCCCCCACACCCGACTACAGTCGGACAGACCTATTCCCGCAAACGCAACACCTCCAAAATTGCCAAAGAAAAACCAATCTAAATAACCGCTCCTCCCCAGGCCGAACTACCAACTTCCCTGACCTGCACACCCAAGCCCAACAGCAACTCAAACTACACCGGCCTCCTACTATTTTCCCCTGTCCTTAAGCGACTCCAACCCTTCAGCGCCCTCAGAGCCAAAAAAAGGACTCAGTAAATCCCTCATTTTTCCCAACTTAAATCCAAATGCTAACCCAGCTATACAACTATTCACCTTACCCACCAACCAATCCTCTTCTCTACTCTGACCTAAAAACAATAACAACAGAATCACCAAATCATCCTCCCCAACACCCAGTTTTCCACACCTTCAAAATAAGTTGCCCATGTACCAGGCGCCAATGATGCCTGAATGAGCCCTGCTATGGTCCAAAGACAATTCGGGCACTCCCTCCCAAACTCTTCCACCCCCGGAGCAAGCTGCCGGAACAATCCCACTGCGCACGAGAGAGAGCATCAGCAATACAGTTATTGACCCCCTGCACGTGCACTGCCACTACCCAGGTATTAAGACCCTCCAATACCAGGCGCTGTAACAGCCGCACCACCCTTGGCGATGAGACCGACAACTCGTTTATCACCTGAACCGCCCCCCAAGTAATCCCAGTGGAAACAATCCTTTTTATCCTTAAAACATCTCCCCCACAGCAGAACCGCCACCACTACGTGGAATAGCTCTACCAGCGCTAAATCTTTAAACCAATCCTTTGGCCACCCCACTATGTGGCCAGCCCCCAGCACACCATTGATCCCCCCCCACCATACACCCCCCTGCTGCGACTGAAAATAACTTAAAATCAAAAGAATTCACCACATCTCCCATGAACAGTGAGCGACCGTAATAGTTCTCCAAGAAGGAACTCCAGACTTTCACGTCCACTCCCAATTCATTGCCTAACCGGATGTAGCGATACGCACGACTACGCTCGCAGTCTCCCCCACTAACCACGACTAAAGCTTGCCCAACTGTATCGTTTTCAAGCGACTCGCTCTTGCTACCGCCCCCTTCAAATCTGCCCCTTTATCCAAATGCAATCAACATTCCCTCACTATACCCAGAAAACTGAGCCCTGTGACTGGACCCCTAGTCTGTTCTTCCGCTCATGGACCCCGAACACCTTAAACAACATACCTATTGTAAGCCACAACCATGCACACACACACGAGTCCGGGGACCCAATACACAAGAAGTTGTCCAAGTAGTGAATGATGGATTCACAACCCGACACGTCCGCCACCGCCCCCTCCAAAACAAACAAAACGCTAAGTAATCGCATGGTGGAGGAACCGCTCATCGGCAAACACCGATCAACAAAAAAAAACCCCAACAGATACAAACCAATCCAGATACACCGGTAATAACCTAAAAAAAAAATGCCGCCTCGATGTCAATCGTTGCAAGCAACGCCCCTTTACCAAACTTCCTAACCCACTGTACCGCTGCGTCGATTAGTGTATACACCACGGAACCCAATTCCGGATCAATACCGCCATTGGCCGACAGCCCTTTAGGAAAGGACAAATGAAGAATAAGCCGAAAACCTATTCCTTTCCTCCCTTGGAACCACCCAGAGGTGGGGTAAGGGGGGGGGGGGGGGCGCAAATGCACCAGTGGTGGAACCAAAACGGACCTGCGATCTCACCCAGCAAGATTTCCCTCCTCAGTTTTTCTGCTACTACCTCCGGGTGCTCCCCAGCCGAGCTCAAGTTCCTCTTAACCAGCACCGCCTCCCCCGGGACCAGAATGGAATTTTAAAACACCACAGAGACCCCTAGCGCAATAAAAATTGCCGCCTCTTTATCCGAATACCTAGCGAGGAACGGCTCCATCTTTTCCAGACTGACCAGCGTCTACCCCTTTTGTATCATTGCTGTCTCCCCCCTTTTTGCCTGCTCCCCTTGAAACATCGCAAAGCCCCATGGGACCCCCCGCACACAGAGCATTCGTGCTTAAACTCGCACTTGCACAGCGCCCGTCAGTAAACGAGAAGCATAATCTCTTCGCAGATACTGTCGCGGTACTATGCTGACCCCCACCAACTGATTTTCCCCGATAGAGCTGCCCCGGCCTAATTGGCACCGACCCGTTCAACCACAAAGCTATATCTTTAAGATCCCACATAATTTCCGGACGCCCTGCCTTCTGCTGCCTGAACTGCTCGTCGGACAGCAAACACGCTACTCTACACCCGATACGCCACATCTAAGTAGCAGAACAGGGCCGAACAGCCCTCTGGCCCCTTCTCTCAATCACGCTCACCAATAACACAAGCGCCCGCAACCAGTTCGGGAACGTTTGTGGTATTAAACAATATCTCCGCTTTTCCTCATCCTCTTATTTTCTTGTTATTCCTCCTCACCCTATCCAAATAAAATTTTTAATGGGAGCAGAGAAAAGATCTCAACCTATTTGCCTCCCCAAATACACTCTTTAACCTCCTGCCGCAAATGATCCCCCAACTGTCCCTCAAACATACATAAACCTCCCATTTCGCTTTTGTCCTCCAACCTAACCGCACCGCATCGCCCACCTGCGTCCGTCCGTACAGACACCACATAAGTCCCCCAATCCTGACCTGCACGATAACTCAAAACCGCCAGGAAGCCCCGACACCCCCCAAGCCTGCTAGCCCCCCCAACAATTGACCTAAACCTCCTTCACTGGGGAGAATCCCCCAACACAACCTCCCCGACAACTGCGCTAAAGGTGCCCGTGACATCTTACCTGGCTGCCTGGGTGCTGTGACCCCATCAGCCGAAGATCCTGCATCCCCCTGACCAGACCTCTGCGTCTCTCTGCCGTTTTCAGTAGAAGGCCTCTTGAGTTGAGGCGAAACATAGGTCTCAGCCGCCCCTCCGGAACAACTCCTGCACTTGCTCCTGGATCCCCATGCCTCCGCAGCTGCCCTCAGCTGCCTAAGGTCTCCTCAAGCTGCTCCATGGTCAGGTAGGATCAACTCGCACCTGACGTGACCAGCTTCCTCTGATCACCTAAAATGGCCCCTTTCTTCACACTACTTCCACCTTTTAACCCGTTGGTCTCCGCCCTCATAACTAACATGGCCAATCCCTACTCACCAGGGGGTCCTCAGACCCACCCCTTAATTAGTCTAACCTATCCAAACTCCCCGGGGTCTCCCTGAACCAAACCCTCCGTCATGCTGGCCTCCCCTAAAGGCCCAGCCCCCCAGTCCGACCATGACTAGACCAGGCATCTACATGCAAAGCACGAACTGCAGTGTAGTAAACACCTTAAAAACCAAGAAAGGTCTCAGGCTCCTCCTGCTCCCTCTTCTGCTGCTGTCTCTGCCTCTTCCTCCACCTCTGGAGTCACAGTGGAACCTGCCACCCCGCAAACAGAGGATGTGGCAGCCACACCACCACCTTCACCACCGCCACCCAGCATGTCCACACTGTCCCATTGAAGCTTTTAGCTGTCCACCCACCCGCGATCCCTGGCCCTGAATGCCAGCATTTCAAAATTCCTGGCCCTTGAAATGCTGTCATTCCGTCTGGTGGAGACGGAGACTTTTAAAAACCTTTTGGCGGTGGCTGTCCCAAAGTACATCGTTCCCAGCTACTTTTCCAGGCGAGCCGTCCCTTCCCTGCACAACCAAGTGGCGGACAAAATCAGGTGTGCACCGCGCAACGCCATCTGTGGCAAGGTCCACATAACCACTGATACATGGACCGGTAAGCACGGGCAGGGACGTTATATCTCCCTAACTGTACACTGTGTAAATGCAATGGCGGCTGGGCCTGAGGCAGATAGCACTTTGGCGCATGTCCTACTGCCACCGAGGATTGCAGGACATTTCTAATTGCCTATTGTTGCCTCCTCCTCCTACCCCACACCGCACAGGAGCTGTGGACGGGCATGGAACAACAGACCGATTAGTGGTTATTGCCACTGAGCCTCAAGCCCGGCCTGGTGGTGTGCGATAACGGGTAAAATCTCATTAGAATGAAAAATAGGGAGTCGCTCACTTCCACCCTTCTCAGGAAAGGTGCTCCTGGCCGTTCTGGATCACCCCTCCAGAGGAAAAAAAATATTTGAATAGAATGCTAACGGCGGGCACTCGTATATGGACAGTACAACTGGAAAGTAATACTAAAAAAGATACTTTAATGGACCAAATGGTATTAATACATCAATAGATACATAAAATATATTAAAAATATATTAAAAATATATAAAAAAAAGGCTCAAATACAATGGAAGGCAGATCATAGGTTGATGGTTCACCAATAATGCAGTGGCAATGATATCGGATGGTGTGTTTCGATAGTTCACGAATGATGCAGTGGCAATGGTATCATATCTCTATGGGGATGATACAACCAAAATGTAGGCAGGTAGTTCTGGGACATAGGACAATGATTGACCGCAGCAGGTCCGAACCAATCCTTACTTCTATATAGTAGGTCAATTGAATGTCTTTGATCTCATAGATCTGATGTCAGATAGTGCCGACTGTAATGTAAATGTCTCTATTGACATACATCTGATGTCTGAATGTCAACTGGATCGCGTATGTCTCACACCTGGAGTAAATCAGTGGACAACATACGCGCTTGTTCCATCAAGGATAGATGTTATTCCGTTGGTTTAGGTAGTAATGTTTTCCACATCAAGTGGGCTTACCTCCACTCTTCAAATCAAACCGCAAGCGGTGCCTGATACCCGCACCTCCAATGTGAGATCGCCGGCGTCCCGGCGTTACACGTGTAAACGATGTACTCACGGCAGCCAAATCTCGAACGAAAGTCTCGCGTGGATTCGCGTAGGCTAAGGTTTTGCCTGCTCGTACTGCCAAGTAAAAAGACTATTAGTCCTCTTCACAGTGCACTGTGTCTTTGCGGTGTCAAAGTTCGGGGTGATAATGCTTCCAGCCAGACGCGTTTCGGGGAGCGCTTTCCCCTTCCTCAGTGGCGATACCCCGTTTGATGGACACCGCCTCTTTTATACTCCAATTTGGAAAGGTTGAAATTCTGGATTGGGTCTTGATGGACCTGGAGTGTCCTCATTTTTTTATTATTTCTCATTTAGCAAGGAAATCAACCTTGCAGTTTGTTTTACAGTTATTCGGCATTTATGAGAAATACTAGCAGGTAATGTTCTCAGAGTATATTCTACTCCATATTTCGATTGGGTTGACTTGATATCGTGTTAAACTGATATATCGCGATGGCCCCAACTTAAAATATTACAAATCTCCAAAATACTGGCCTGACGGTATTCATGCGATTTTGATGCGTTTTTTTCTTTATATGCGTTTTCCATTTTAATGATTGCCTTACAGTCCCAAATGTACTCTCAATAAAGGATTTTTCTTTCTCCAACTTAATAGCATCAAAAAGAACATTTTTATGATGTATATGCTTTTTTTTAAAAAAGAACCACATATCTTATATAGAACACAGGTAATTTGATTCTGCATTTGTTTCTCATATTTAGGAATACAACGTGTATATATAAAAAAATTAATAAAAATTAATAAAAATAATTTCATAAAATATACCCCACAAATATTTACTTTCAAAAATGTCAACCACTATTCAGCATTTAGGATTCAATATTTTACATACAGTTTCCTTGATTCTGTCATGTTTTCTTTGTAGAAACAGGGGACCTGTGTGGGGTAGAGGGAGAGTTACAGTACTGATAACCAGTCTGACATGCAACTCTCCGTCGACGCCCAGACAGGACCTCTTAAATAAATCCGAACAACTCCAATTCCGAATTTAAGCCTCTTGGTATGAGACTTCCAAATTCGTAAATCTTCCTAGATTCTGCTCTCGATAACCTCTCAATTTGATTACCCCTTCGCCAGTGAACCTCTACTTTTTCCAAGGCCGTGAAAAGAAGGCCTTCAGCATCTTGCTGATGGTTGTCTTTAAAATGTCTGGATAGAGGATGTTTATCATATCCCTTTTTTATATTATTAAGATGTTCAGATATTCTCACCTTTAATGGGCGTTTTGTTCTGCCTATATACTGTTTTGGGCACGGACATTGGATCAAGTAGATCACGTTTGTAGTGTTACACGTGATGCACTGTTTGATTGGCATAGAATATGAATTTTGCGTAGAGGCAACGCTAACGGTTTTTCTGGGAGGTTTCGTCTTCTTACACCCCACACATTTCCCACATCTAAAAAACCATTTGGTTGGAGCCATGTAGATGTTTGGTCTTTGGCTTTCTTTTTATTGAAGGGGCAATTTTTATGCCAAGGTTGGGGGCTCTTGTATAAACTATTTTGGGGTTGTAGGCAAAACTGGGCCGATTGTTTTGTCCCTCAAAATATGGTGCCAGTGAGATCTAATAATGTCCTCCACCTGTTTTGATTGTGTATTATATGGAAGAATAATTCTAAATTCTCCATCTTTTTCTCCAGATGTTTGTTTTGGTTCAGATTTAAAAAAGATTTTCTATCTAGCTTTCTTACTTTTTCTAAGGCCGAATTTACAGTTACTTCTGGATACTCTTTTTGTTTGAATTGCTCCTTCAATCTTTCTGCCTCCTTCTCAAACATTTCTTCCTCTGTGCAATTGCGTTTTAATCTGCGAAATTGTCCATACGGGATATTGGATAGCCATCTAGGTAGATGACAACTCGAATAGGGGATGTATCCATTTTTGCAGTGGGCTTCTTAAATGTATTACATATGTATTTGGTGTCCTTGCGAACTATCTGCAGATCTAAAAATTCGACTATATTCCCCATATTTAACGTGAACTTCAAATTGTAAGGGTTGGTGTTAATATTCCCTATAAAATTCGTGAGGTCTATGTTACTACCTCTCCAAATAAAAATAACATCGTCTATGTAGCGCCGCCAGAGGACCAGGTCCGCTCCCAGTATGCAATCGATGGTCTGGCACTCCCACCACGCCAAAAATAAATTGGCGTAGCTGGGGGCGAACCTAGTCCCCATGGCGGTCCCTCGCTGCTGTAAATAAAATTGATCTGAGAAACAGAAATAATTGTGATGTAAAATATGGTTGACCCCTTCTAATAGAAATTCTACTTGGTCTCCTGTCCAAAATTGGTTTGAGGAAAGTTGTTCTCTTAAGGCCTGTATGCCATATTGGTGCTCTATAATAGTATAGAGGACTGCACATCTAATGTTCCCATCTGCCAATCATCTTGGACCTCCAAACTTTCCAGTATCCCTACTATTTCTGTGGTATCCCCAATATATGACTTAATCTTTTTCACCTCTGGTTGTAACAGAGTGTCTATATACTGAGAAAGGTTAGATGTCAGGGAACCTATGCCAGAAATAATAGGGCGGCCCGGTGGGTCTTCAAGATTTTTGTGCACCTTAGGTAGGCAATAGAATATAGGTAATCTACCTGGGGTACTTAAAATGTAATCATATTCTTGTTGATTCAGTATCCCTTGTTCAAGGCCCTTGTCACAAAATTTGGACAGGGCTACCCTAAATTCACCCGTGGGGTCTCGCTTCATTGATTTGTAGGTGGTTTGGTCTGATAATTGCCTCAAACATTCCCTCTCGTATTTCTCTACTCCCCAAAGGACGATTGCTCCTCCTTTGTCCGCAGGACGTATTACCATGTTGTTGTTCTTTTGTAGCTGTTTAATAGCTCTTAGTTCACCCCTATTCAAATTATTTCTATGTCTATTCTTTATTTTCAGTTTCTCCAGGTCTGTCTCTACACACTTCTGGAATGTAGACATTTCTGCACCTATTTCTGCTCTAGGGAATTTCTTTGATTTTTTTCTAAGTGTGGTATGAATGATTGAATCTCTCTTTGGAATTTCTGTTTGTGCTGGATTCTTCAAAAAATATTTTTTCAAACAGATTCTTCGAATGAATTTTTGAATACCTATATATGTATCAAATTTGTTAAGAGAACTTGATGGTGCAAATTTTAGACCTTTATTTAACAATGTGACTTGTGCATTAGTGAGTTCCGTTTCACTCAAATTAATAATATTTGACTGTCCTGAATTTAATATTTCCTCCCGTATTTTTCTCTTCCTCTGTGATCTGCGTGTCTTTCTTTTTGTGATAAATCTTCTTTGTGATGTGTTCCCCTCATTCGATGGTTCTCCTGCTCTGGTGTCCACACATTGTGTTTTCCTACATCTTTCTGTGCAAAGGTTTGATTCATGTGAGTTTGTTGAATCCTGTATCTCAGGTTGTATGGTGTTCTGTGTGAGTTGGGTGGCGATCTCCTGTGTGACGGTGACTGAGACCGTCTGTGTTTGGTCCTCGGTGAATGGTGTGAAGGGGTTGTGTCTAAAAAGAATTATTAGCTAATGTCTCATACCTATTTTGGGTGGGAATATTATATTGTCTAATTTCTTTGGATTCGTTGTATCGCACAACATCTCTATGGGTATCACTTTTCTTTTTATTTATATCCCTATCTTGATCATGATGTTTTTGTTTTTCTTCCTCTCTATTGGTATTAGCATCCATTTTTACATTTGTAAACCTGTATTTATTGGTTTTTTAGATATAATTTCTTGTTCAACTCTATCCACACTTTTACATAATCTATCTTGCCATAGTTCAAATGATTGATCCCTTGGGAATTTCTCTAATTTTACTTTTATTTTTGTGATCTCTTCAGATAGACTCTCCAAAATTACATTCCTCCTCCTGATTATTAGTTCAATAAGGGCTCTGGATTGAATGTATAATAGTTCATTCCATTCTTTATTAAATTGATCCCCTATTAAATCCTGGGCAGGAGTTTTGGATAATTGCAGACCCTTTGGAATTTTGTTATGGGTCAGATATAACTGTAAAGAGCGTATTTCCCAGATCTGTCTCAACTTTTTGTGGAGAAGACTTTCCAAATCTCTAAAGATTTCGGTTATTGACTCATCCTTTGGTACAGGGTTAGTTGACCCATCAATGTTTTCAAAAGTGAAATTCTCGGCTTTTAGTTTTTTACTTTCCATATGGTTCCATATATCCATATTGAAGAGCAGAAGGAGCTGAATCCCAATGGGTGAAATGGAAATCGAATTAGAATGAAAAATAGGGAGTCGCTCACTTCCACCCTTCTCAGGAAAGGTGCTCCTGGCCGTTCTGGATCACCCCTCCAGAGGAAAAAAAAATATTTGAATAGAATGCTAACGGCGTGTATGTCAATAGAGACATTTACATTACAGTCGGCACTATCTGACATCAGATCTATGAGATCAAAGACATTCAATTGACCTACTATATAGAAGTAAGGATTGGTTCGGACCTGCTGCGGTCAATCATTGTCCTATGTCCCAGAACTACCTGCCTACATTTTGGTTGTATCATCCCCATAGAGATATGATACCATTGCCACTGCATCATTGGTGAACTATCGAAACACACCATCCGATATCATTGCCACTGCATTATTGGTGAACCATCAACCTATGATCTGCCTTCCATTGTATTTGAGCCTTTTTTTTATATATTTTTAATATATTTTTTATATATTTTATGTATCTATTGATGTATTAATACCATTTGGTGCATTAAAGTATCTTTTTTAGTATTACTTTCCAGTTGTACTGTCCATATACGAGTGCCCGCCGTTAACATTCTATTCAACGGGTAAAATCTCGTAGCAGCTCTGGGACTAGCCGGTTTGACGCACATCCCTTGCCTGGAGCATGTGCTGAATTTGGTGGTGCAGAGGTTTCTGAAAAATCATCCCGATATGTCAGAGCTGCTGCAGAAAGTGAGGGCCGTCTGTGCGCGCTTCCGGCGTTCACATCCTGCCGCTGCTCGCCTGTCTGCGCTGCAGCGTAACTTTGGCCTTCCCGCTCACCGCCTCATATGCGACGTGCCCACCAGGTGGAACTCCACCTTTGCCTTGCTGGAGAGACTATGCGCACAGGTGAGTCGCTCTGCTGTACAGCACCACTCCATGTTGGACGATAGTGCCGTGTTGCGCTGTTTCAAGTACTCCATCAACACGGCCAGTGCGGATGACGCCATCCTTAGCGTTACTATCCCACTTCTATGTCTCCTTGAAAAAATACTTCGGGCGATTATGGAAGAGGATGTGGCCCAAGAGGAAGAGGAGAAGGAAGAGGGATAACTTCCACGGTTGTCAGGCCAATCATTCACAGGTGGCCCGGAGGGTGGGTTCCTGCACCAACATAGGCCGGGTACACAATTGTCCAGCCAGGGCACAGTTCTGGAGGATAAGGTGGAAGATGATGAGGAGGAGGAACCCTGTTCACAGCGGGGTGGCACCCAAAGCAGCTTATAGGCATCAATGGAGTGTGGCTGGGGGGGATACTGAGGACACAGACGATACACCTCCCACAGAGGACAGCATATCCTTGCCTCTGGGCAGCCTGGCACACATGAGCGACTACATGCTGTAGTGCCTGCGCAACGACCGCCAAGTTGCCCACATTCTAACCAGTGGTGATTACTGGGTGGCCACCCTGCTGGATCCCCACTACAAGGACAACGTGCCGTCCTTAATGCCGTCACTGGAGCATGAATGGAAGATGCGCGAGTACAAGAAATCGCTGGTAGAAGCACTGCTGATGGTGGGGGCTCAGTGGAAGTACAAGGCGAAGGCAGAGGAGGAAGAACTCACCAACACAGCCGGGGCACTGCCAGCACCTCAGAAAGAAGGGTTAGCATGGCCGAAATGTCGAAAACGTTTGTCAGCATGCCACAAGAACCAGCACCACTAGCTGATACGGAACGTCTTAGCAGGAGGCAGAATTTCAGCAACATGGTGGAGCAGTATGTGTGCACACCCCTCCACGTACTGACTGATGGCTCTGCCCCATTCAACTTCTGGGTCTCCAAATTGGGCACATGGCCTGAGCGTGCCCTTTACCCCTTGGAGGTGCTGGCCTGCCCTGCAGCCAGCGTTTTGTCTGAACGTGTATTCAGCACGGCAGGGGGTGTCATTACTGACAAACACAACCGCCTGTCCACAGCCAACGTGGACAATCTCACCTTCATTAAACTGAACCAGGCATGGATCCCACAGGACCTGTCCGTACCTTGTGCTTAGTAGACAAGTATACCGACTTCACCCAGCCTTTGTTATACTCCAGCGCACTTCTCTTTACCAATGTTTTGGGGTCTTTCCAAATTTATAAGGAAAAAAAATAAAAATAAAAAACCTACCTTCCAACTACACCACCACGTCCACCGTCTTCTCAACGTACTACTGCACTTTTACCTCTGCCTCCTAGTTCAAGATTATTATTATTTTTTTTTTTCTATCCTATGTTATTTTAAGCCATTTCCCCATCCACATTTGTTTGCAGGGCAACTGTCCTTCTCTTACCCACATTTTTCTTCCTTCTGCAGCCCTCTGCCCCTTACTACGACTATTTTACAGTCATTTTAGTGCCCCAAAGTTCAGGTACCCATTGACTTCAATGAATTTCAGGTTTCAGTTCGGGTGAAGTTCTGGTCCCGAACCTGAACTTTGACCCAAAGTTCAGCCGAACCCGGCAAACCAGAACATCCACGGGTCCGCTCATCTCTACTGTTAATGCAGCGGCCCACTACCAGGCGTCTGGGGGATCCCTTGCCCCTTAAGAGGTAGCTACGATTATATGTCCCTTTGTTAGAGCAAGTTGTCGTGACGCCAGTTGCAGTTAAGCAACGAGGACATGGAGTCCCCTTTAAGTAAATGGTGTTGGTACCCAGGTGTAGGATTGCCAGAGTGGTCTACAGTGAACTACAGTGTCTCTGTAGATGTTATAGGCACGTGTCACGGTGCTCCTACCAGGATATCCTTGGATCCCAGACGTGGTGTAGTCTGGAGCAAGTACAAAAAGGGTTGTTGAACTTGGGTGATGAATGAGTAGAACAAATGGAGTCCAGACTTAGCATTAATGTTAAACACAGATTTACTTAGCATAAACGTTAATCCAAAAAATTTCCAAACTTTATCTCGATCATAAGCAGGTTGTGGCATAACTCTGGCAGGCAAACACTTCTGCAACAATCTCAGCTCTGCTATGTGGTAGCTCTCTCAGCTCTGATATTCTGGCTGGGTAAATAGGAACTGTTCCTCTTCTGCTGGAACTTAGCTGTCTGTAGTCTGTCTCTTACTTTATCTTTAATCCTAGGAACTTCTTCCTGGCATCAAGCTCTCTTAACTTGGGGTTAAGGCAATGCAAGCCCAGGAGGGGACAAGCAACCATAAAGGACTTTTGCAGGCAGGGCCCGCAGGCCCAGCAGAGCAGGCAGAGCTCTACTTGCCGACACACAACCTCTCCCTGAGGAGTGCAGACTAGACTGACCTACTCTAACTAAACTCCTCCCTCTCTAAAAAGGGCTAGACAGGAACTAGAAGGTTCCTCTCCAGATAAACTAGCTCTGCACAGATTTGCTGCCACCAGCTGGTGAACCAGGCACATAACACTTGAACATAACATTTCCAAGGAAATCTGAATACACACATTGCAGGAAATGGCAATAAATATGAATGGTGACACAGGATCACACAATATAGCTAGTGGGGGTGCAAAAGAGGTGGTAATGCCACTCTGGGTCATTACATTAACTCATCAAAAAATGCACACTTATAAACCGTAGAAGCTTTGAAACAGGTTTTTGGAAAGGACAAGGTGCAATGTCTGTGGCACAAATACACTGTATGTCTGTATATGTGTGAACAGCTCCCACTCTGCGTGTAACAGACACACAGTACACTATATGACTCTATCCTGTCCCTTATGATCAAGACCGGTGCAAGGATTTTTGCCGCCCTGTCACTCACTCACTGACAGACAGACACGCACACACTGACAGACAGACACGCACACACTGACAGACAAACACACACACACTGACAGACAGACACACACACACTGACAGACAAACACACACACACACACTGACAGACAGACACGCACACACTGACAGACACACACACACACACTGACAGACAAACACACACACACTGACAGACACACACACACACTGACAGACAGACACGCACACACTGACAGACAGACACACACACACTGACAGACACGCAGACACTGACAGACACGCAGACACTGACAAACACACACACACTGACAGACACGCACACACTGACACACTCACTGAACGACACACACTGACAGACATACAATCACTCACTGACAGACAGGCATACACACTCATTGACATACACACACTCACTCAATGACAGACACACATACACTCACTGACAGACAGACATACACTCACTCACTGACAGACACACACAGGCAGACACTCACTTAGTCAAACACTTAAACATTCACCTCCCCGGGGTCCAGCGTGGTGCAGCTCCTCAGTCCTCCAGCACGCCGTTTAGTATGCCGGGCCTGGAATGACGTCATATTCCGGCTCCCGGCATCACAGAAGGCGCGCAAGGGAGGAGTGGGGAGCTGCTAGAACAGCCTCCCTTGCCGCCCGCCTCCTCTCCTCCGGTTATTTACTGGCAAAGCAGGCACCTGCCATCAGGGTAAGCAGGTTCTTGCTCTGCCATATTTAAGAAGGACCTCCACCTCCTGGCCCCCCTGTAATGGCGCTGGGGGTGGCTCAAGAGCCGCTCACCCAGTGCTTCAGCCCCAGACAGGGGCAGCCCACCAGGGCACCCCCAGCAGGCCGGCGCCCTAGGCGAACGCCTAGTTCGCCTAACGGTAGCGCTGGCCCTGCTTATGATAAAACCTAACTCTCTACCTAGTAATTTAATCTACCTATCTAATCTATGTTCTTTATAATCCCTACACTGCCAAACCCTAATTGCTGTGTCCGTGACAAACATGTCCAATCACATTATTCGCTCATCATAATGGCGTCTCTGCTTGGGACCTTACATAGTGCCTAATCGTCCAGCCAATATCCTCCCTCTTCCAGAATGTAAGGCATTATGGGCAAGCCTGCCGGGTCCCTCCGAGGGTCCTGTGATCCGATGTCTTCATATTCCCTGCCCTGTTTCCCTCACTATAGTACTATTTTGAAATGTAAAATGGCAGGTGACATTGTGTGACTTGTCCAAATCGAAGGGCAAAATTTCAGATTTGCTTGGAAGTAGAAGTTTTGGGAAATTGGTAATGAATATAATTCATTTAGAATCAATTCGCTTATCTCTAGTAGAGACAAAGAGATTTTTTCCATTTTTCATCTCCATTTTTCAGAAGTCATAACTTACTATTCTGTCAACAGTCTTTTGAGGGCTTGTTTTTTGAGGGATTAGTTGTGTTTTTTGTGGTGGGGTTCATTAAATGTCTTATATAATGTTGAGCGAAATGGAGTTGATAAACTGAAATTCAATCCGAATTTCAGGAAAAATTTGATTTGTCACAAATCTGAATTTCCTAGCGCTTCATGGTAACGAATCGCATTTTTACTAAAATGGCTGCTGCACTTGTTACAAAGTGAAAGCAAGAAGCCCAGGAATGAGGAATCACCCATAATGCCATGCATTGGGGGAATTAGCGGTCTAATCCTACTGCTATTTTACACTTACAGTTACTGTTACAGTACAGTATGTCTGACAGACAAGTGCCAGGGCCTTCCAGGGGAACGGGCAGTGGCAAAAATGTTTCTGGAGCTGGCAGAAGTAGCAGCAGAAGAAGGGGGTGGGGGAGTGGTAGCAGCAGTTACAGCGACAGGTCAGAGCTGCCAGTGTCATCCAGCGGTGGTGTTTTGACCAGCAACCCAGCTGTCCTTGAATGGTCGACTCACTCTTCAACATCATCTCAACTGACATCAGATAACCCCAGCTAGGAGTCAGTGGGTTCCTCTAACACCACACTTAGTTGGCATGGCCCAGGAACAAGCTCTGTGTCCTGAACCTGAATCTTTCTTTTTCTGTTTCTTCTGCTCGGGAAGTATTGTATGCTGCCGGCTCTGCTCCGCTTTTCAGCGAGGACGAGCTTATTGATGACAGTCAGCAGCTACTGCCCAGCTAAGATTTGGAGGAGAGATCTGTAGGCGGTCAAATAGCAATGATGAGAGTCGAATGGGAGCAGGTGTTGCGAGCGGTCAGGCACAAGGCCATGAGACTGGTGAGGGTGATATCATTGTCGTGCAGACAGTAGTGGATGATGATGTAGCTGATCATACATGGGAGCCGGGTGAAGAGGGAAATTCATCATCGTAACCAGGGGATGAGGATGGCAGCTTGTGCAAGACAGCGGCTGAGCCTGCAGCGTGGTAGCAGTGTAAGGTCTTGAGCCAAACGTGACTGGGGTAGACCATCTGCTACACAGGAGCCTTCCTGTCAGTAAACTAGCGGGACATGGCTTTATAGAGGCAGCAGCAGGCAGTCAGCACAGAGTGGTGAGGGAAAAATGCAATTTTTCATCAAGTCCCCGGAAGACGTCAGCATGGCAGTGTGTTGAATCTGTCAGCAGAAGGTGCAGATTATGACCACGGCCATGCATCAACACATGGAGTATCACCATAAAGTGGCCTGGGAAAACCGTAGCGTTAATGTCGTGGTACAGACTGAGGTATCTCCTAGCAGCTTGCAACCCTTTTACGGCAGTTAAGGCTCCATTACCTGAACAGATTTGAGCTGTGTTTCCTTTCCATCATCTACTGGTCCTGATGCTCCTCCTCCTTCTACTCCTCAACACTCATTTTGCCAGAAATCGATCACCGAGGAGATTGCAAAAGTCAATAGTATGTCTGCACTGAACCAATGGAGCAGAAGCTAGACGTGCTCCTGGTAGTTGCTGGTAGTACAGTCCCTCCCTTTTCATGTCGTTGACTCTTTACCTTTTAGAGAACTAATGGCTTGTGTCGAGCCAAGGTGGAGAGTCCCAAGCCATCATTACATCTTCAAAAAGGCTATACCACTCTTGCACATGTATGCTGAGAAGAAAGTGGGCCAGTCCTTGAGCCTATCGGTGTCTAGTAAAGTTCACGGCAGCGCCGACATGTTGAGCTGTAACTATGGTCAAGGACAATATATGTCCTTTACGGCCCACTGGGTAAATGTGGTTCCTGCCCAGACACACCAGCAACTTGGCCAGGTGACAGCAATGCTGCATGCGCGTTCCCAAGCTGTGATTCCAGCACCAATGTCCTCCTCTGCCTCCTCATCCTCAAAATTTTCCTCAGCCTCCACTGTAGACACAATTCGGACTGGTCCCCCAACATACCACCTATGCAGAGCACAGCGGTGTGATGCTGTTCTGCACTTGGTTTGCATGGGTGAACAAAGTCACACCAGGGAGGAACTACTCCACATCCTTCAAGAGGAAATCCAATCCTGGCTATCTCCTCGCATGGTCACCGATAATAGGAAGAAGATTGTGTAGGAGCTGCATCAAGGAGGGCTGACCCATGTGCTCTCCGTGGTGCACATGTTTAATCTGGTTGTAAAACAGTTCCTGAAGTCTTCTTTTCCCCTGCAAGACATCTTGAAAATGGACGGGAAACTGTGCATGCACTTCAGCCACTCCTACACTGCATGCCCTCCTAGAGCTGCAAAGGAAGAATGGCATTCCCCAACATTGCCTCATATGCAATGTTTACACCCGTTGGAAGTACACCCTCCACATATTGGACCTAGGATATAAGCAGAGGAAGGCCACAAACAATTACTTGATGATGCAGCTAGACAGGGACACTCCCCTGAGTAACTTTGACGTTAGCCAGTGCAGCTTATGTGTTACACCTGCTATTTTCTCAGGCCCATGAGGAGGCTAGGGGACAGGAGACATGGGGCATACATCTCATGGCCACCTGAGCCCTGTGGGGGCTGTACTGGCAGAGGAGGAGGAGGACATTCACACACAACCAATGTATACGGAAATGGGTGGTTTATCTGTACAAGTGACAGGAGAGGAGCAGGAGGCAATATGGAACAGCAGGCAGATGACCCTCACACACCGTGGCAGTATGCAGTGGAGATGGAGGCAGGGAGTCCCTCCGAATCCCTTGCGCAATTGGCCAGATGCACTATGAGTTGTTGCCACCCTCCCCACTCTGTGACTGGGCCACTATGTTGAGTCCTCATGCTGTTGCTCAATATCATACACAAATAGGCCCTCTCAGTACACCTCAGGGTATCAATATATACACTTCACAAAGGTCTTTGCGACCACAAACCCTTTTAGGGCGTCCTGACTGATATTACTAAAACATAACTTTTATTTTTAAACTAAGAAAAACGACACAAGAAAGGAAAAATTATTCCCTTGCGCAATTGGCCAGATGCACTATGAGTTGTTGCCACCCTCCCCACTCGGTGACTGGGCCACTATGTTGAGTCCTCATGCTGTTGCCACCCTCCCCACACGGTGACTGGGCCACTATGTTGACTCTTCATGCTGTTGCCACCCTCACCATTCTGTGACTGGGCCACTGTGTTGACTCCTCATGCTGTTGCCATCCTTCCCACTCTGTGACAGGGCCACTATGTTGACTCCTCATGTGGTTTCCACCCTCATCACTCTGTGACTTGGCAACTACTGTATGTTGACTCCTCTCGTTGTTGCCACCTTCCCCACTCGGTGACTGAGCCACTATGTTGACTCCTCATGCTGTTGCCATCCCCACCACTCTGTGATGGGGCCACTAGTGTCCCTGTTTAGCCTTGTTGACATCACCATTTATTTTACCCTTCTTCTGATTTGTCAGAAGAACTGAAAAATGAAAAACACAATGGATTCTGTTTTTGGAGTATCAATAAGGCCTCTATCATACGGTCAGTATTTTGCATTGGGATTTGATCATAATTTGGAAGCCAAAAGCAGGGGAAGGTGAAAAACACAGAAGACATGCAAATACTTGATTTACATGTCATCTCTGTTTTGGACCCACTCCTGTCTTTTTTGGCCTTGCCAATACTGATAAATCACAGACCAAATACTGGGGGGCGCCACAAGATTAGCTCGCACAGGGCGTCTGAACACCTAAGGCCAACCCAGGTTCTGCTGTCCATACATACATGCTACAGACATAGTGCTGTGATGTCACATTACATTAGATAGTTAGTTATCTTCTATATATAATACAGATAGTTAGTGGGAGATAGTCAGTGTAGGTTAGATAGTGATATAGTGTAGCTGATAGGTTCCAGTGCAGGGTGTTAGGTAGTGTGATAGGATCTGCTGTCCATACATACATGCTACAGACATAGCGCTGTGATGTCACATTACATTAGATAGTTAGTTATCTTCTATATATAATACAGATAGTTAGTGGGAGATAGTCAGTGTAGGTTAGATGGTGATATAGTGTAGCTGATAGGTTCCAGTGCAGGGTATTAGGTAGTGTGATAGGATCTGCTGTCCATACATACATGCTACAGACATAGCGCTGTGATGTCACATTACATTAGATAGTTAGTTATCTTCTATATATAATACAGATAGTTAGTGGGAGATAGTCAGTGTAGGTTAGATGGTGATATAGTGTAGCTGATAGGCTCCAGTGCAGGGTGTTAGGTAGTGTGATAGGTTCTGCTGTCCATACATACATGCTACAGACATAGTGCTGTGATGTCACATTACATTAGATAGTTAGTTATCTTCTACATATAATACAGATAGTTAGTGGGAGATAGTCAGTGTAGGTTAGATAGTGATATAGTGTAGCTGATAGGTCCCAGTGCAGGGTGTTAGGTAGTGTGATAGGTTCTGCTGTCCATACATACAGGCTACAGACATAGTGCTGTGATGTCACATTACATTAGATAGTTAGTTATCTTCTATATATAATACAGATAGTTAGTGGGAGATAGTCAGTGTAGGTTAGATAGTGATATAGTGTAGCTGATAGGTCCCAGTGCAGGGTGTTAGGTAGTGTGATAGGTTCTGCTGTCCATACATACATGCTACAGACATAGTGCTGTGATGTCACATTACATTAGATAGTTAGTTAGTTAGTTAGTTAGTTAATATATATATATATATATATATATATATATATATTACAGATAGGGGGAGATAGTCAATGTAGGTTGGATAGTGATATAGTGTAGCTGATAGGATCCAGTGCAGGGTGTTAGGTAGTGTGATAGGTTCTGCTGTCCATACATACATGCTACAGACATAGTGCTGTGATGTCACATTACATTAGATAGTTAGTTATCTTCTATAGATAATACAGATAGTGGGAGATAGTCAGTGTAGGTTAGTGATATAGTGGAGCTGATAGGTTACAGTGCAGGGTGTTAGGTAGTGTGATAGGTTCTGCTGTCTGTACATACATGCTACAGACATAGTGCTGTGATGTCACATTACATTAGATAGTTAGTTATCTTATATATATATATATATATATATATATATAATACAGATAGTTAGTGGTAGATAGTCAGTGTAGGTTAGTGATATAGTGGAGCTGATAGGTTACAGTGCAGGGTGTTAGGTAGTGTGGGGTTCTGCTGTCTGTACATACATGCTACAGACATAGTGCTGTGATGTCACAAGTTCACAACAATACTTCACAGTAATGTTCTGCCGTGCCAACCATTTTCTCCAGCCTCAGGAAACTTCTAGCAAAAAAACTTGAAAAACTTAGCAAAAGTAACCCACGCCTGTATTGCATGCGCAATACGTGCATATTACATTGCCGATTTTCACAATCAAAAAAATAATCGCTTATTACGAATATTCGCCAAAATAATTTGCGCAGCTTCTCTAGTCTCCTCCTTGGCAGAAGAACGGTTTGATGCTGAGGAAAGGCCTAAGCTAGATGTCCCTCTTTCAGAAGGCCGGTACCCTGGCCAAAGGCCCACACTCTGTAGCTCAGTAGTCCGCGTGGCTCCTTGGTCACAGGGTTGGTGATCCAGGGTCTGTGGCTCAGCAGCCCCATCTCAGTGTCTTCTTATGGTCACTCATGCAGACTGGCAGAGTCTCCCCTCCAAGCACTATTCCCGAACTGCAGAACACTAGGGGCTCCGACTGCTCTCCTTATATACAGTTTCTAGCTATACTGGACCCTTCAAGTGGGAGGGGTGGGGTGGAAAAACTCTGCACAAACAGATACAATGTAACACTCTCTGTCTCTCATAGACTTACATTAGAGCTTCAGTGATACTCAATGGCAATGAGGCAGCAGTTTTTCCAGACAAAAACAAGTTTCCAGACATAACAACAGAGCTGAACCAGACAGTCATAAGGTCAGGCTGTCTGGTTTTGGTGGTAAACAAGTCTGGCCTTTTCCCTCTAAACATGCTACTCTTTAAACTCTATGGCAGCTGTGGAAAATTACCAGCTTCTAATTCAAAGTCCCAAAAGTCTCTCAGGCCTCTTTCACACGGGCATCACGTTTGACACCCGGATCAGAGGCAGGTGCGTTGCTGGAAAATGCCCGATTTTTCCACGCGTGTGCAAACTTTTGTAATGCGTTTTGCACGCGCGTGTGAAAAATCGGCATGTTTGGTACCCAGACCTGAAGCCGGACTTCATCACTGAAGTCCGGTTTCGGGTTGAGTATTCTGGAGATTTTATTATTTTCCCTTATAACATAGTTATAAGGGAAAATAATAGCATTCTCAATACAGAATGCTTAGTAAAATTTGCATTAAGGGGTTAAAAATAGCTGCAGTCTAAAGGATCTGTGATGGACCATGTGATTGGACCATGTGATGTGACGTCATCACAGGTCCTTTAGACGGCAGCTAATGCTTGAAGAGAGAAGAGATCGCCAACTACGCGATCAAGTGGCTAAGGTAAGTTGAGTTTTTTATTTTTAACCCCTTAATTCACATTCTACAAAGCATTCTTAATTGAGAATGCTATTATTTTCCCCTATAACCATATTATAAGGGACAATAATAAAGATCGGGTCCCGTCTCTTAGCAACCATGCGGGAAAATCGCACTGCATCCGTTTGCGGATGCTTGCGATTTTCCCACAGCCCCATTCACTTCTATGGTGGCTGCGTTGCGTGAAAAATGCAGAAACTGGAGCATGCTGCGATTTTCACGCAACGCACAAGTGATGCGTTAAAAACAAAGCTCATGTACACAGCCCCATAGAAATGAATGTGTCCGGATTCAGTGCGGGTGCAATGCGTTCACGTCATGCATCGCACCCGCGCGGAAAACTCGCCCGTGTGAAAGGGGCCTCAGTGTTCATTAACCATTTCCACAGAACCTTGCAAATACAGTGCAAATAAACAGGATATACCGCTGCTCTAGGCCTCTACAGTGTGAACTGATTCTAAGAATGACGCCTGTCACCTGCCTATCATACTGACGCAGAGTAACTGTTTCACTACCACAGCGGACTAGCTATGTATGTTCTTCTTATATGGCACAAGGGTCATTGGGCCCCCTCTGGCTCCTGTGCCCGGGAGCGACTGCTCCCCCTATAGCTATGCGCCTGTACATATATATATATATATATATATATATATATATTTTTTTTTTTTAAAGGAGCTTTTTATTTTTGGGGCTTTTTGCTTGCTATTAATTTTTTTTACTTTTTTTCAAAATACTTGGACAATTCCAATGTATTTATTCGGAGGGGGGGATCATGCTGATGGGGACACCACTTGTAGGGGCCTTAGCAGTGACTTAGCAGGGACAGTAGTATAGGTCCACCATAGATAGCAGGTTCTGGTTAGGTATAGTATAGCGTTAAACTCAAAAGCTTTTGTTCCAGAAGGTTCACGCGCATCCCATCAGGTCACCCCGCCAGTAGAGGGCACACCACAAGAGAGAACCTTCTCCTGAACATTCCTGGGCCTGTCTGTCACTCTCTCAGCTGACTCGGGCCTGTGGCACATCCATGACGGATCAGCTTCACACATTAAGCCATTGCTGGTCACATAGCAGAGCAGAAGAACGACCTGGTTGTGGTGGGAGAAAGCTCTTCAACAGTTACTGGCAACATAACTCCACCTCCCAGTTCTGTCATCACTATACACTCAATGCCAGGACCCCCACATTATACACACTGATTGGTGGGGTTCGGCTGCTAGGACCCACACATTATACACACTGATTGGTGGGGTTCGGCTGCTAGGACCCCCACATTATACACACTGATTGGTGGGGTTCAGATGCTGGACCCCCACATTATACACACTGATTGCTGGGATTCAGATGCTAGGACCCCCACATTATACACACTGATTGCTGGGATTCAGATGCTAGGACCCCCACATTATACTCACTGATTGGTGGGGTTCAGCTGCTAGGACCCCCACATTATACTCACTGATTGGTGGGGTTCAGCTGCTAGGACCCCCACATTATACTCACTGATTGGTGGGGTTCAGATGCTAGGACCCCCACATTATACACACTGATTGGTGGGATTCAGATGCTAGGACCCCCACATTATACACACTGATTGGTGGGGTTCAGCTGCTAGGACCCCCACATTATACTCACTGATTGGTGGGGTTCAGCTGCTAGGACCCCCACATTATACACACTGATTGGTGGGGTTCAGATGCTAGGACCCCCACATTATACACACTGATTGGTGGGATTCAGATGCTAGGACCCCCACATTATACACACTGATTGGCGGGGTTCAGCTGCTAGGACCCCCACATTATACACACTGATTGGTGGGGTTCAGATGCTAGGACCCCCACATTATACACACTGATTGGTGGGGTTCAGATGCCAGGACCCCCACATTATACACACTGATTGGCGGGGTTCAGCTGCTAGGACCCCCACATTATACTCACTGATTGGTGGGGTTCAGATGCTAGGACCCCCACATTATACACACTGATTGGTGGGATTCAGATGCTAGGACCCCCACATTATACTCACTGATTGGTGGGATTCAGATGCCAGGACCCCCACATTATACTACACTGATTGGTGGGATTCAGATGCTAGGACCCCACATTATACACACTGATTGGTGGGGTTCAGATGCTAGGACCCCCACATTATACACACTGATTGGTGGGGTTCAGATGCTAGGACCCCCACATTATACACACTGATTGGTGGGGTTCAGATGCTAGGACCCCCACATTATACACACTGATTGGTGGGATTCAGATGCCAGGACCCCCACATTATACACACTGATTGGCGGGGTTCAGCTGCTAGGACCCCCACATTATACTCACTGATTGGTGGGGTTCAGATGCTAGGACCCCCACATTATACACACTGATTGGTGGGATTCAGATGCCAGGACCCCCACATTATACACACTGATTGGTGGGGTTCAGATGCTAGGACCCCCACATTATACACACTGATTGGAAGGGTTCAGCTGCTAGGACCCCCACATTATACACACTGATTGGTGGGGTTCAGATGCTAGGACCCCCACATTATACTCACTGATTGGTGGGGTTCAGATGCCAGGACCCCCACATTATACTCACTGATTGGTGGGGTTCGGCTGCTAGGACCCCCACATTATACTCACTGATTGGTGGGGTTCAGCTGCTAGGACCCCCACATTATACTCACTGATTGGTGGGGTTCAGATGCCAGGACCCCCACATTATACTCACTGATTGGTGGGATTCAGATGCTAGGACCCCCACATTATACACACTGATTGGTGGGGTTCAGCTGCTAGGACCCCCACATTATACTCACTGATTGGTGGGGTTCAGATGCTAGGACCCCCACATTATACACACTGATTGGTGGGGTTCAGATGCTAGGACCCCCACATTATACACACTGATTGGTGGGGTTCGGCTGCTAGGACCCCCACATTATACTCACTGATTGGTGGGGTTCAGCTGCTAGGACCCCCACATTATACTCACTGATTGGTGGGGTTCAGATGCCAGGACCCCCACATTATACTCACTGATTGGTGGGATTCAGATGCTAGGACCCCCACATTATACTCACTGATTGGTGGGATTCAGATGCTAGGACCCCCACATTATACACACTGATTGGTGGGATTCAGATGCTAGGACCCCCACATTATACACACTGATGGGTGGGATTCAGATGCTAGGACCCCCACATTATACACACTGATTGGCGGGGTTCAGCTGCTAGGACCCCCACATTATACACACTGATTGGTGGGGTTCAGCTGCTAGGACCCCCACATTATACACACTGATTGGTGGGGTTCAGATGCCAGGACCCCACATTATACACACTGATTGGTGGGGTTCAGATGCTAGGACCCCACATTATACACACTGATTGGTGGGGTTCAGATGCCAGGACCCCCACATTATACACACTGATTGGTGGGGTTCAGATGCCAGGACCCCCACATTATACACACTGATTGGTGGGGTTCAGATGCTAGGACCCCCACATTATACACACTGCTTGGTGGGGTTCAGATGCCAGGACCCCCACATTATACACACTGATTGGTGGGGTTCAGATGCTAGGACCCCCACATTATACTCACTGATTGGTGGGGTTCAGCTGCTAGGACCCCCACATTATACACACTGATGGGTGGGATTCAGATGCTAGGACCCCCACATTATACACACTGATTGGTGGGGTTCAGATGCTAGGACCCCCCCATTATACACACTTATTGGTGGGGTTCAGCTGCTAGGACCCCCACATTATACACACTTATTGGTGGGGTTCAGATGCTAGGACCCCCACATTATACACACTGATTGGTGGGGTTCAGATGCCAGGACCCCCACATTATACACACTGATTGGTGGGGTTCAGATGCTAGGACCCCCACATTATAAACACACTAATAGCTGATCTCAGGGAGACCAGAGGTTCAGCTGCTAGGACCCCCACATTATACACACTGATTGGTGGGGTTCGGCTGCTAGGACCCCCACATTATACACACTGATTGGTGGGGTTCAGATGCTAGGACGCCCACATTATACTCACTGATTGGTGGGGTTCAGCTGCTAGGACCCCCACATTATACTCACTGATTGGTGGGATTCAGATGCCAGGACCCCCACATTATACTCACTGATTGGTGGGATTCAGATGCTAGGACCCCCACATTATACACACTGATTGGTGGGATTCAGATGCTAGGACCCCCACATTATACACACTGATGGGTGGGATTCAGATGCTAGGACCCCCACATTATACACAATGATTGGTGGGGTTCAGATGCTAGGACCCCCACATTATACACACTGATTGGTGGGGTTCAGCTGCTAGGACCCCCACATTATACACACTGATTGGTGGGGTTCAGATGCCAGGACCCCCACATTATACACACTGATTGGTGGGGTTCAGATGCTAGGACCCCCACATTATACACACTGCTTGGTGGGGTTCAGATGCCAGGACCCCCACATTATACACACTGATTGGTGGGGTTCAGATGCCAGGACCCCCACATTATACACACTGATTGGTGGGGTTCAGATGCTAGGACCCCCACATTATACACACTGATTGGTGGGGTTCAGATGCCAGGACCCCCACATTATACTCACTGATTGGTGGGGTTCAGATGCTAGGACCCCCCCATTATACACACTTATTGGTGGGGTTCAGCTGCTAGGACCCCCACATTATACACACTTATTGGTGGGGTTCAGATGCTAGGACCCCCACATTATACACACTGATTGGTGGGGTTCAGATGCCAGGACCCCCACATTATACACACTGATTGGTGGGGTTCAGATGCTAGGACCCCCACATTATAAACACACTAATAGCTGATCTCAGGGAGACCAGAGGTTCAGCTGCTAGGACCCCCACATTATACACACTGATTGGTGGGGTTCGGCTGCTAGGACCCCCACATTATACACAATGATTGGTGGGGTTCAGATGCTAGGACCCCCACATTATACACAATGATTGGTGGGGTTCAGATGCTAGGACCCCCACATTATACACACTGATTGGTGGGGTTCAGCTGCTAGGACCCCCACATTATACACACTGATTGGTGGGGTTCGGCTGCTAGGACCCCCACATTATACTCACTGATTGGTGGGGTTCGGCTGCTCGGATCCCTACATTATACACACTGATTGGTGGGGTTCGGCTGCCACTAATACTGAATAGAAGACGGTGGAGAGACGGATAGGAAGGTCATTTGCTAAGTCTCCCTGGAAATTAATGGAGGGCACAATAAGGGCACATGAGAGAGTGACCACAAATGACAGACTTACCCAGAAGTAAGATAAGAAGAAGCGGGAGGTAGAATCTCATCTTATCAGCGTTGTCTTCACGCTTTCCACCCTTACAGCATTCAGCCTTCTGATGTTACAGGAAGTTGTTCAGGAAGCAGAAATGTCAAAACTCTCAATTAATGCATTAAAAATCCACTGAGTGTCCACCGATTCTTAGAAGGGGGCAGGCCTATAACGTCAATACCCTCACTGCCGCTTATAAGATCCTACATTTCTTGGATTATCTTAGTACCCTGTGGATGATGTTGGCCTGTCCCTTTAATTCCCAGGGGCATAGCTAAAGGCTCATGGTCCCTGGTGCAAGAGTTCAGCTTGGGCCCCCCTTCCCCCAGTGGTTTCTGGCAAGGAGCAGGGGTGCCAAATTTTCAACCTCACCCCTTCCCTCCAGCCCTACTGTTAAAGACATAGTTGGAAAACTTTACATACAGTGCTATAAAACAAACAGGAAAATACAGCCCCACTTACCTCTTACATCCAATGACGTCTCCTCTGATGTAGACCTTCTCTTTCCTCATCTTCTCCTTTCAGACCAGACCGCCATGATGATTTCTTTCAGCCATCTCTTCTCTCTGCAGAGCTTAACAAACAGACATCTTAGTTTCCTACTTTTCCATCATCCTCCCACCTTCTGAACACCCCATCCTGCCACCCCTGATACTGTGCCCGCTGTGCAGAACTGCATAGTAACATAGTGACAAAGTACATAAGACCGAAAAAAGACATCTGTCCATCCAGTTCGGCCTGTCACCCTGCTAGTTGATCGAGAGCAGGGGTGACCAACCTGTGGCTCTTGAGCCACATGTGGCTCTTTGCTTCTTCAAGTGCGGCTCTTGCTGTGGAGCTGGGAAGCAGTCAGGCTGGATCACTCTCCACCCCATGCTCAGATATTTTTTCCTGATCGGGCACCGTTGCTACTTTGCAGCTCTAGCTCACACTCCACTACGTCCTGATGCACACAGTGTGAGAACGTAGTACGTGAAGACATGCACTTTTTTTAAATTATAGAGTTGAGCATGGGGGTCTGATCTAAGCACGGGAGGTTCTGATCTGAGCATGGGGGAGGGGTCCTGATCTGGGCAATGGAGGTCTGATCTGAGCATGGGGGGTCCTGATCTGAGCAATGAGGGTCTGATTTGAGCATGGGGGTCACATCTGAGCATAAGGGAGTCTTGTGTGAGGGTTGGGGGGTGCAGATCTGAGAATGGTGGGGTCTGAGCACTGAGGGTCTGACACTGGGAGTCTGATTTGTGTTGTCTGATACGAGCATTGGGCGTCTGATGAGGTTTGGGGATCTTATTTTAGATCAGATGAGAATTGGGGATCCGATTTAGGAGTCTGATCTGAGGTCTGGTGAAAAATATTTTTTTTCTCTGCTAATAAAAAATAAGAATTTTTTTTTATCAGACCTCAGATCAGATGAAAAATCTATTTTTTTTCTCTTATTTTTCTTTGTTACATCTTGTAGGGCGGAGAATACGGTGACTGTAAATGTTCAGCTTGTGGCTCCTGGTAATCGTCCTTTTATTTTTTTTGGCTCACTGTGTCTGTAAGGTTGGCCACCCCTGATCTAGAGGAAGGCAAAAAAAAACATGTGAGGCAGAAGCCAATTTTCGACACTTAAGGGGAATTAAAGAATCCTTCCTGACTCCAATCAGGCATCAGAATAAATCCCTGGATCAGCGACCCATATCTAGTAGCTATAGCCTGTAATATTATTACACTCCAGAAATACATCCAAGCCCCTCCTGAACTCTTATAGTGACTCCACCATCACCACCTCCTCAGTGAGAGAGTCCATAGTCTCACTGCTCTTACAGTAAAGAGTCCATAGTCTCACTGTTCTTACAGTAAAGAGTCCATAGTCTCACTGCTCTTACAGTATAGAGTACATAGTCTCACTGTTCTTACAGTAAAGAGTCCATAGTCTCACTGCTCTTACAGTAAAGAGTCCCTTAGTCTCACTGCTCTTACAGTATAGAGTCCATAGTCTCACTGCTCTTACAGTAAAGAGTCCATAGTGTCACTGATCTTACAGTATAGAGTCCATAGTCTCAATGCTCTTACAGTATAGAGTCCATAGTCTCACAGCTCTTACAGTATAGAGTCCATAGTCTCACTGCTCTTACAGTAAAGAGTCCATAGTCTCACTGCTCTTACAGTAAAGAGTCCATAGTCTCACTGCTCTTACAGTAAAGAGTCCATAGTCTCACTGCTCTTACATTATAGAGTCCATAGTCTCACTGCTCTTACAGTATATAGTCCATAGTCTCACTGCTCTTACAGTAAAGAGTCCATAGTCTCATTGCTCTTACAGTAAAGAGTCCATAGTCTCACTGCTCTTACAGTAAAGAGCCCATAGTCTCACTGCTCTTACAGTAAAGAGCCCATAGTCTCACTGCTCTTACAGTAAAGAGTCCATAGTCTCACTGCTCTTACAGTAAAGAGCCCATAGTCTCAGTGCTCTTACAGTAAAGAGCCCATAGTCTCACTGCTCTTACTGTAAAGAGTTCATAGTCTCACTGCTCTTACAGTAAAGAGTCCATGGTCTCACTGCTCTTACAGTAAAGAGTCCATGGTCTCACTGCTCTTACAGTAAAGAGTCCATAGTCTCACTGCTCTTACAGTAAAGAGTCCATAGTCTCACTGCTCTTTCCATAAAGAGTCCATAGTCTCACTGCTCTTACCGTAAAGAGTCCATAGTCTCACTGCTCTTACCGTAAAGAGTCCTTAGTCTCACTGCTCTTACAGTAGAGTCCATAGTCTCACTGCTCTTACAGTAAAGAGTCCATAGTCTCTGTGCTCTTACAGTAAAGAGCCCATAGTCTCACTGCTCTTACAGTAAAGAGTCCATAGTCTCACTGCTCTTACAGTAAAGAGTCCATAGTCTCACTGCTCTTACCGTAAAGAGTCCATAGTCTCACTGCTCTTACAGTATAGAGTCCATAGTCTCACTGCTCTTACCGTAAAGAGTCCATAGTCTCACTGCTCTTTCCGTAAAGAGTCCATAGTCTCACTGCTCTTACCGTAAAGAGTCCATAGTCTCACTGCTCTTACAGTAGAGTCCATAGTCTCACTGCTCTTACAGTAAAGAGTTACAGGAAACTTTACATAAAGGCAGACCCCTCCCCCTCTCCGGTTTTGACGATCCTTTCTAAACAGACTGTAACCCTGTATATTAACTGGCCAGTGATAGCCATGTCTCAGTTATTCCCACTGTCATAGCTATCATCCAGCCATGTCTCAGTTATTCCCACTGTCATAGCTATCATCCAGCCATGTCTCAGTTATTTCCACTGTCATAGCTATCAACCAGCCATGTCTCAGTTATTCCCACTATCATTGCTATCATCCAGCCATGTCTCAGTTATTCCCACTGTCATAGCTATCATCCAGCCGTGTCTCAGTTATTCCCAGTGTCATAGCTATTATCCAGCGTGTCTCAGTTATTCCCACTATGTCATAGTCCTCCTCACACATCAGTAATTCCAGTTCCAGTTTTGTTAGTCAGGCTTCTGGCATTAGTATACTTACAATTAAGAGGTTTTTGTATATTTTTTACCCTATACTTTTCCTTCTGAACTCTTCTAGTTCCTCCTTCCATTCCTCCCTCAGTCCCACTACCTCGCCCCCGGTCTCTATCTGCACTATCCTCCTCTCCTATAATGTAATTACCCCCCAGTCCCATTACCTCCCCCCCGGTCTCTATCTGCACTATCTTCCCCTCCTATAATGTAATTACCCCCCCAGTCCCACTTCCTCGCCCCCTGTCTCTATCTGCACTATTTTCCCCTCCTATAATGTAATTACCCCCCCAGTCCCACTACCTCGCCCCCTGTCTCTATCTGCACTATTTTCCCCTCCTATAATGTAATTCCCCCCCCCCCCCAGTCCCACTGCCTTGCACCCGGTCTCTATCTGCACTATCTTTACCTCCTATAATGTAATTACTCCCCCAGTCCCACTACCTCGCCCCCGGTCTCTATCTGCACTATCTTCCCCTCCTATAATGTAATTACCCCCCCCAGTCCCACTACCTCGCCCCCGGTCTCTATCTGCACTATTTTCCCCTCCTATAATGTAATTACCCCCCAGTCTCTATCTGCACTATCTTCCCCTCCTATAACGTAATTACCCCCTATTGGGATGAGGTTTTGATGTTGGGGTGCTGGGCCTCTTTTTCTCTACACATTTGGTTTCATCTGTCCACAGAATATTTTGCCAGTGCTGCTGTGGAACATCCAGGGGCTCTTGTGCAAACTGTAAACGTGCAGCAATGTTTTTTTTGGACAGCAGTGGCTTCCTCTGTGGTATCCTCCAATGAAATCAATTCTTGTTTAGTGTTTTATGTATCGTAGATTCGCTAACAGGGATGTTAGAATATGTCCGAGACTTTTGTAAGTCTTTAGCTGACACTCTAGGTTTCTTCTTCACCTCATTGAGCAGTCTGCGCTGTGCTCTTGCAGTCATCTTTACAGGACGGCCACTCCTAGGGAGAGTAGCAGCCGTGCTGAGCTTTCTACATTTATAGACTATTTGTCTTACCGTGGACTGATGAACAGCAAGGCTTTTGGAGATACTTTTATAACCCTTTCCAGCTTTATGCTGAGAGCTCTTTTGTGCGAGGAATCATTCACATCAGGCAATGCTTCTTGGGAAAAGCAAACCCAGAACTGGTGTGTGTTTTTAATAGTGCAGGGCAGCTGTAACCAACACCTCCAATCTCATCTCATTGATTGGACTCCAGTTGGCTGACATCTCACTCCAATTAGCTCTTGGAGATGTCATTAGTCTAGGGGTTCACATACTTTTTCCACCTGCACTGTGAATGTTTACATGGTGTGCTCAATAAAAACATGGTAACATTTAAATCTTTGTGTGTTATTAGTTTAAGCAGACTGTGATTGTCTATTGTTGTGACTTAGATGAAGATCAGATCACATTTTATGACCAATTTGTGCAGAAATCCATATCATTGCAAAGGGTTCACATACTTTTTCTTGCAACTGTATATATGATTTTATTATTTTTATATATATATACAGCCATACCACTGTCCCTCACGAAGCCATCTGGCGAAACGCGTTAGTTAGGTGAGGGACACTGGGATGGGATGTTCTGAACTGATGTGTGTTTTTTTATGATGTGGCGAGTGGATGCTTCTTACCACTTTGGATTGCACATGCACTGATTGAGTTAGCATACTTGCAGAAGGGCACTTATTTGGCCGTTAAATTGGCACATCTGTTTTAGGCTTCTATTTTGACTGATATATATATATTGTCTAAATACATTTTTTATATGTTTATACATTGGTGATACTCCCATATTTTTATGGGGTTATCTGAATAGTTTGTCTCATCTATTTTCCTTATCTTTACAAGGTTATGAATCCACATGCACTTCACTATATTTACCATGTGTTATATCCTTTATGCTTGCTGTCCACGTCCACCTATCTAAGGGCCTCTTTTCCTCTTTATATACAGGGGTGTGATTTTTGTGTATACATTATTTTATTTTCATGTTTATGAAAGTTATATCATACCTGAACATATTGGTCCTGTACTATCCACATTCAGCCAATTCCATTCCAAGTGTCCCTCTTTCATGTACTGTGTGCATTTCTGGGTCTTTTTAAACTTTTCTGTAACATATTTGCAAACATTTTTTACATGATACCAATAAAGAGATATACTTTTTAGTAGGGATGTCCCGATACCGATACCAGTATCGGTATCGGGACCGATACCGGCATTTTCACGAGTACTTGTACTTGTGAAAATGCCGCCGATACCGGAAGTTACGGTCCGGCAGCTCCTATACACTTTAGAAGTAAACCTAACCTCTATTAATGTGGCCAGAATTACTAACTATTGATACGCAGTCTCCCTCAGGTCAGGCGCTCAGTCCCTCCATGCTCCTCCTGCCCCGCCTGCCTTCTTTAGTCATAAAAGTGGGCGGAGCGGGCAGGCGGGACATGAGGCGCATGGAGGAACTGAGAGCTCAAGCTGCCCGATTCCTCCAAGCACCTCACGTCCCTCCTGTGCGCTCCGCCCATTTTATGAATGTAGAAGGCGCGCGGGGCAGGAGCAGCATGGAGGGACTGAGCGCCTAACCTGAGGGAGACTGCGTATCAATAGTTAGTAATTCCGGCCACATTAATAGAGATTAGGTTTACGTCAATAGTGTATAGGAGCTGCGGGGCCGGTGTATGAAAGAGTCAAGCTACACCGGCCCCTGCGAGTGTAAACTGCCCCCCCACACACACTATGATGACACTTATGGGGGTCTGTGGATGACATTAATGGGGGATCTGTGGATGACACTTATATAGCATAATATGCTATATATGTGTCATCCACATAGCCCTCTAAAAGTGTCATCCAGAGAGCCCCCCCATTAGTGTCATCCAGAGATCCCCCCCAGTAGTGTCATCCAGAGATCCCCCCCATTAGTGTTAAACACAGATTCCCCATAACAGTGACATCCACAGATCCCCCCCATAACAGTGTCATCCACAGATCCTCCATAACAGTACCATCCACAGATCCCCCCTATAACAGTGTCATCCACAGATCCCCCATAACAGTGACATCCACAGATCCCCCCCATAACAGTGTCATACACAGATCCCCCATAACAGTGTCATCCACAGATCCCCCATAACAGTGACCTCCACAGATCCCCCATAACAGTGACATCCACAGATCCTCCATAACAGTGACATCCACAGATCCTCCATAACAGTACCATCCACAGATCCTCCATAACAGTACCATCCACAGATCCTCCTTAACAGTGACATCCACAGATCCTCCATAACAGTGACATCCACAGATCCTCCATAACAGTACCATCCACAGATCCTCCATAACAGTGACATCCACAGATCCTCCATAACAGTGACATCCACAGCGCCCCCATAACAGTGACATCCACAACGCCCCCAAAACAGTGACATCCACAGCGCCCCCATAACAGTGACATCCACAGCGCCCCCATAACAGTGACATCCACAGCGCCCCCATAACAGTGACATCCACAGCGCCCCCATAACAGTGACATCCACAGCGCCCCCATAACAGTGACATCCACAGCGCCCCCATAACAGTGACATCCACAGCGCCCCCATAACAGTGACATCCACAGCGCCCCCATAACAGTGTCATCCACAGCACCCCCATAACAGTGACATCCACAGATCCTCCATAACAGTGACATCCACAGCGCCCCCATAACAGTGACATCCACAGATCCTCCATAACAGTGACATCCACAGCGCCACCATAACAGTGACATCCACAGCGCCCCCATAACAGTGATATCCACAGATCCCCATAACAGTGACATCCACAGCGCCACCATAACAGTGACATCCACAGCGCCCCCATAACAGTGACAACCACACATCCCCCATAACAGATCCCCCGGATGCACATTGGTTGGAAAACACTTATATTCCCATTTATTAATTTATTAACACTTGTACAAAGGAAAAGGAAAGCCGTTGTCCATAGCAACCAAATTCCAGCTTTAATTTTTTTCATTGCTATCAGTAACTGCGGCGCTTTTTATACGAGGTATCGGTAATTGGTATCGGCGAGTACTTAAATAAAAGTATCGGTACTCGTACTCGGTCTTAAAAAAAATGGTATCGGGACATCCCTACTTTTTAGTATTACTTCTATACTGACAGGGAATGTTCCACAGGATTGGCGCATAGCAAATAAGGTGCCAATATTCAAAAAGGGTCCAAAAATAGAGCCCGGAAATTATAGGCCGGTAAGTCTAACATCTGTCATGGGTAAACTGTTTGAAGGGTTTCTAAGAGATGCTATCTTGGAGTATCTCAATGAAAATAAGCAAATAACGCCATATCAGCCTGGCTTCATGAGGGATCGGTCATGCCAAACGAATTTAATCAGTTTCTATGAGGAGGTAAGTTCTAGACTTGACAGCGGCGAATCAATGGATGTCGTATATCTGGACTTCTCCAAAGCATCTGACACTGTACCTCATAAAAGGTTAGTATATAAAATGAGAACACTTGGACTAGGAGAAAACATCTTTATGTGGGTAAGTAACTGGCTGAGTGACAGAAAACAGAGGGTGGGTATTAACGGTAGATACTCAGATTGGGCAACTGTCAATAGTGGGGTACCTTAGGGGTCAGTATTGGGCCCTATTCTCTTCAATATATTTATTAATGATCTTGTAGAAGGCTTGCACAGTAAAATATCTATTTTTGCAGATGACACTAAACTGTGTAAAGTAATTAACACTGAAAAGGACAATATACTGCTACAGAGGGATCTGCATAGATTGGAGGATTGGGCAGAGAAGTGGCAGATGAGGTTTAACACTGACAAATGTAAAGTTATGCACATGGGAAGGAATAATGCAAGTCACCCGTACATACTAAATGGTAAAACACTCGGTAACACTGACATGGAAAAGGATCTAGGAATTTTAATAAACAGCAAATTAAGCTGCAAAAACCAGTGTCAGGCAGCTACTGCCAAGGCCAATAAGATAATGGGTTGCATCAAAAGGGGCATAGACGCCCGTGATGAGAACATAGTCCTACCACTTTACATATCACTGGTCAGACCACACTGTGTACAGTTCTTGGCTCCTGTGACCAATACAGACATAGCAGAGCTGGAGAGGGTTCAGAGGAGGGCAACTAAAGAAATAACTGGAATGGGGCAACTACAGTACCCCGAAAGGGTATCAAAATTAGGGTTATTCACTCTTGAAAAAAGACGACTGAGGGGAGATCTAATAACGATGTATAAATATATCAGGGGTCAGTACAGAGATCTCTCCCATCATCTATTTATCCCCAGGACTGTGACGAGGGGACATCCTCTGCGTCTGGAGGAAAGAAGGTTTGTACACAAACATAGAAAAGGATTCTTCACTGTAAGAGCAGTGAAACTATGGAACTCTATACTGTAAGAGCAGTGAGACTATGGATTCTTTACAGTAAGAGCCGTGAGACTATGGACTCTATACTGTAAGAGCAGTGAGACTATGGACTCTTTACTGTAAGAGCAGTGAGACTATGGACTCTATACTGTAAGAGCAGTGAGACTATGGACTCTATACTGTAAGAGCAGTGAGACTATGGGCTCTATACTGTAAGAGCAGTGAGCCTATGGAACTCTATACTGTAAGAGCAGTGAGACTATGGATTCTTTACAGTAAGAGCCGTGAGACTATGGACTCTATACTGTAAGAGCAGTGAGACTATGGACTGTATACTGTAAGAGCAGTGAGACTATGGACTCTTTACTGTAAGAGCAGTGAGACTATGGAACACTCTGCCTGAGGAGGTGGTGATGGTGAGTACAACAAAGGAATTCAAGAGGGGCCTGGATGTATTTCTGGAGTGTAATAATATTACAGGCTACAGCTACTAGAGAGGGGTCGTTGATCCAGGGAGTTATTCTGATGTCTGATTGGAGTCGGGATGGAATTTTTTCCCCTTAAGTGGGGAAAATTGGCTTCTGCCTCACCGGGGTTTTTTGCCTTCCTCTGGATCAACTTGTAGGAAACAGGCCGAACTGGATGGACAAATGTCTTTTTTCGGTCTTATATACTATGTTACTTCAGTTGTGATTATTATTTTGATCGGGCATACACAAATTATAAGATAGACACTACAGACAATAGCATACTGTATATATACTACAGAGGACAGTATGCTGTATATATACTACAGAGGACAGTATACTATATATATATACTACAGAGGACAGTATACTGTATATATATTACAGAGGACAGTATACTGTATATATACACTACAGAGGACAGTATACTGTATATATATTACAGAGGACAGTATACTGTATATATACACTACAGAGGACAGTATACTGTATATATACTACAGAGGACAGTGTACTGTATATACACTACAGAGGACAGTATACTGTATACATACACACTACAGAGGACAGTATACTATATATACACTACAGAGGACAGTATACTATATATAAACACGACAGAGGAAGTATGCAGTATATATACACTACATAGGACAGTATACTGTATACACTACAGAGGACAGTATACTGTATAAATACTACACAGGACAGTATACTGTATATATATACTACAGAGGAAAATATATATATTATATATATACACACACACACCACAGAGGACAGTATACTATGCATATATACTACAGAGGACAGTATAATAAGAATATATACTACAGAGGACTGTATATACACTACGGAGGACTGTATACTGTATAAATACTACACAGGACAGTATACTGTATATATACACACACTACAGAGGACAGTATACTGTATATATACACTACAGAGGACAGTATACTGTATAAATACTACAGAGGACAGTATACTATATATACACTACAGAGGACAGTATACTGTATAAATACTACACAGGACAGTATACTGCATATATACACTACACAGGAAAGTATACTGTATATATACACTACAGAGGACAGTATACTGTATATATACTACAGAGGACAGTATACTGTATATATACACACTACAGAGTATAGTATACTGTATATATAATATATATATATATACACACACACATACACACACACACACACACACAGAAGAGGACAATATACTATATATACACTACAGAGGACAGTATACTGTATCTATACACTACAGAGGACAGTATACTGTATATACACTACAGAGACAGTATACTGTATATCTATACACTACAGAGGGCAGTATACTATATATATACTACAGAGGACAGTATACTGTATAGATACACTACAGAGGACAGTATACTGTATATACACTACAGAGGACAGTACACTGTATAAATACTACACAGGACAGTATACTGTATATATACACTACAGAGGACAGTATACTATATATACACTACAGAGGACAGTATACTGTATATATACACTACAGAGCAAAGTATACTGTATATATACACTACAGAGCAAAGTATACTGTATATATTCACTACAGAGGACAGTATACTGTATATATACACTACAGAGTATAGTATACTGTGTGTGTATATATATATATATATATATACACACACACACACACTGCAGAGGACAGTATACTATATAAACACTAAAGAGGACAGTATACTGTATAAATACTACAGAGGACAGTATACTGTATAAATACTACACAGGACAGTATACTGTATATATACGCTACAGAGGAAAGTATACTTTATATATACACTACAGAGGACAGTATACTGTATATATACAATACAGAGGACAGTACACTGTATATACACTACAGTGGACAGGGACAGTATACTGTATATACACTACAGAGTATAGTATACTGTATATATATATATATATATATATATATATATATATTACATACACACACACACTGCAGAGGACAATATACTATATATACACTACAGAGGACAGTATACTGTATATATACACACACTACAGAGGACAGTATACTGTATAAATACTACACTACAGAGGACAGTATACTGTATATATACACTACAGAGGACAGTATACTGTATATATACACTACAGAGGACAGTATACTGTGTATATATATATATATATATATATTAACTACAGAGGACAATATACTGTATATATATACACTACAGGGGACAGTATATGGTATGTATATATATATATATATATATATATATATTGTGGTAAGGTGCAGGGTGCCGTCGTGGATGGCAGGTATGTGTCACCGAGGTTCATAGCCTCGGTGAGGTAAGAGCCCGTTTTTGTTGATGTCAGCAGCAGCTAGTGCTACTGACAGAGTTTAAATAGCATGGCTGCAAAGCCGATCCGGGCCGGCTCTTACCGGGAGCAGCTAAAGTGTAGGGTGGGTGGCTGCTCCCCACGACCCAGTCCTGGTTTTGGGCTGGGTTTAAAAGCTCAGCCAGCACCAGCTGCAGGCAGGCTGTGATTGTCCTGGAGCTGCTAACACTGTTGTGGAATTCTCTGACCTGGAGGAAAGAGCTCAGCAAGGTGGTGTTTTTTCCCTGCAACTTGAAGGTGGAATCTCCTGCGGCTGGGCCGACTGCTAGGTGTGAACCCTCACCTAAACCTCCCAGGTGATTGAACCCTATGTTGGCCTGTTTTTGTTTGGCCACGTTATTTCTGTTATGTGTGAACTGTCACCAAGAGACTGTTTTTCATTTATGTTGTGCAAGTGTGAATAAAACACTGTTTACTGCACATTCTGGACTCCTTGTTTTGCCTCGGTACTGCACCCGCACCGCTATCTACCAGAGCGACTCCCCACAATATATATATATATATTACAGAGGACAGTATATTTATACACACACACAAAAACCACAGAGGACAGTATACTGTGCATATATACTACAGAGGACAATATACTATGTATATATACTACAGAGGATTGTATACTGTATATAAACTACGGAGGACAGTATACTGTATATATATATATATATATATATATACACACACTATAGAGGACAGTGTACTGTCTCTATACACTACAGAGGACAGTAAACTGTATATATACAATACAGAGGACAGTATACTGTATATACACTACAGAGGACAGGGACAGTATACTGTATATATATATATATGGCCAAAAGTTTTGAGAATGACACAAATATTAGTTTTCACAAAGTTTGCTGCTAAACTGCTTTTAGCTCTTAGTTTCAGTTGTTTCTGTGATGTAGTTAAATATAATTACTCGCACTTCATACTTTTCAGAGGCTTTTATCGACAATTACATGACATTTATGCAAAGAGTCAGTATTTGCAGTGTTGGCCCTTCTTTTTCAGGACCTCTGAAATTCGACTGGGCATGCTCTCAATCAACTTCTGGGCCAATTCCTGACTGATAGCGACCCATTCTTTCATAATCACTTCTTGGAGTTTGTCAGAATTAGTGGGTTTTTGTTTGTCCACCCGCCTCTTGAGGATTGACCACAAGTTCTCAATGGGATTAAGATCTGGGGAGTTTCCAGGCCATGGACCCAAAATGTCAACGTTTTGGTCCCCGAGCCACTTAGTTATCACTTTTGCCTTATGGCACGGCGCTCCATCGTGCTGGAAAATGCATTGTTCTTCACCAAACTGTTGTTGGATTGTTGGAAGTAGTTGCTGTTGGAGGGGGTTTTGGTTCCATTCTTTATTCATGGCTGTGTTTTTGGGAAAAATTGCGAGTGAGCCCACTCCCTTGGATGAGAAGCAACCCCACACATGAATGATCTCAGGATGCTTTACTGTTGGCATGACAGAGGACTGATGGGAGTGCTCACCTTTTCTTCTCCGGACAAGCATTTTTCCAGATGCCCCAAACAATCGGAAAGAGGCTTCATCGGAGAATATGACTTTGCCCCCGTCCTCAGCAGTCCATTCACCATACTTTCTGCAGAAGATCAATCTGTCCCTGATGTTCTTTTTGGAGAGAAGTGGCTTCTTTGCTTCCCTTCTTGACACCAGGCCATCTTCCAAAAGTCTTCACCTCACTATGCGTGCAGATGCGCTCACACCTGCCTGCTGCCATTCCCGAGCAAGCTCTGCACTGGTGGCACTCTGATCCTGCAGCTGAATCCTGGCGCTTGCTGGACTTTCTTGGACGCCCTGAAGCCTTTTTAACAAGAATTGAACCTCTTTCCTTGAAGTTCTTGATGATCCTATAAATTGTTGATTGAGGTGCAATCTTAGTAGCTACAATATCCTTGCCTGTAAAGCCATTTTTATGCAATGCAATGATGGCTGCACGCGTTTCTTTGCAGGTCACCATGGTTAACAATGGAAGAACAATGATTTCAAGCATCACCCTCCTTTTAACATGTCAAGTCTGCCATTTAACCCAATCAGCCTGACATAATGATCTCCAGCTTTGTGCTCGTCACCATTCTCACCTGAGTTACCAAGACGATTACTGAAATGATCTTAGCAAGTCCTTTAATGACAGCAATGAAATGCAGTGGAAAGTTTTTTTTGGGATTAAGTTAATTTTAATGGCAAAGAAGGACTATGCAATTCATCTGATCACTCTTCATAACATTCTGAAGTATATGCAAATTGCTATTATAAAAACTTAAGCAGCCTTTTTTCATTTTTATAATTTGGATTGGCTATTCCAGTGGGCCTTGCACCCTGCTGCTTTGATAGGCTGTGCTGCCACACTACAGGACAGTGTATTGTACAGTGGATATAAAAAGTCTGCACACCCCTGTTAAAATGTCAGGTTTCTGTGCTGCAAAAAAAATGAGACAAAGATAAATCATTTCAGAACTTTTTCCTCCTTTAATGTGACCTATAAACTGTACAACTCAATTGAAAAACAAATTGAAATCTTTTAGGTGGAGGGAAGAAAAATATAAAAAAAAAAAACTAAAATATTATGGTTGCATAAGTGTGCTGGGGATGTAGCTGTGTTCAGAATTAAGCAATCACATTCAGAATCATGGTAAATAGGAGTCAGCATACACCCGCCATCATTTAGAGCGCCTGTGATTAACCACAAATATAGCTGCTCTAGTTGGTCTTTCCTGAAATTTTCTTAGTCGCATCCCACAGCAAAAGCCACGGTCCACAGAGAGCGTCCAAAGCATCAGAGGATCTCACTGTTAAAAGGTATCAGTGAGGAGAAGGATACAAAACAATTTCCAAGGCATTAGATGTACCATTGAACACAGTGGAGACCGTCATCATCAAATGGAGAAAAAATGGCACAACAGTGACATTACCAAGAACTGGACGTCCCTCCAAAACTGATGAGAAGACGAGAAGAAAACTGGTCTGGGAGGCGACCAAGAGGCCTACAGCAACATTAAAGGAGCTGCAGGAATATCTGGCAAGTACTGGCTGTGTGGTACATGTGACAACAATCTCCCGTATTCTTCATATGTCCGGGCTATGAGTGGCAAGACGAAAGCTTTTTCTTACCAAGAAAAAACATCCAAGCCAGGCTACATTCTGCAAAAACACATCTGAAGTATCCCAAAAGCATGTGGGAAAAGGTGTTATGGTCTGATGAAACCAAACCATTGAACTTTTTGGACATAATTCCAAAAAATATGTTTGGCACAAAAACAACACTGCACATCACCAGAAGAACCTCATCCCCACAGTGAAGCATGGTGGGGGCAGCATCAGGCTGCGGGGCTGGTCTTCTTTAGCTGGAACTGGGGCCTTAGTTAAGATAGAGGGAATTATAAACAGTTCCAAATACCGTCAATATTGGCCCAAAACCTTCAGGCTTCTGCTAGAAAGCTGAACAAGAAGAGGAACTTCATCTCTCAGCATGACAACGACCCAAAGCATACATCCAAATCAACAAAGAATGGCTTCACCAGAAGAAGATTAACGTTTTGGAATGGCCCAGCCAAAGCCCAGACCTGAATCCAATTGAAAATCTGTGGGGTGATCTGAAGAGGGCTGTGCACAGGAGACGCAAAGAATAGTCAAAATGTGCCATGCTGATAGAGTCATACCCAAAAAGACTGAGTGCTGGAATAAAATCAAAAGGTGTTTCAACAAAGTAGTAGTTTAAGAGTGTGCACACTTATGCAACCACAATAGTTTACTTTTATATTTTTTCTTCCCTCTACCTAAAAGATTTCAGTTTGTTTTTCAATTGATTGGTACAGTTTATAGGTCACATTAAAGGTGGAAAAAGTTCTGAAATGATTTATCTTTGTCTCATTTTTTTACAGCACGGAAACCTGACATTTTAACAGAGTGTGTAGACTTTTATATCCACTGTATACTATAATGGAGAATACCACAGAGGACAGCATCCTATAAATATATATATATATATATATATATATATATACATACACACACACACACTACAGTGGACAGTATACTGTATATATACACTACAGAGGACAGTATACTGTATATATACTACAGAGAACAGTATACTGTATATATACTACAGAGGACAGTATACTATATATATACTACAGAGGACAGTATAATGTATATACACTACAGAGGACAGTATAATGTATATACACTACAGAGAATAGTATAATATATATATATATACACACACTACAAAGGACAGTATACTGTATATATATATATATAAGGGAGAGTGAATCTGGATCGCACATCCTCAACACTATGCTTTTGATATAATGACTGTCTCAGCATAATTACGTGGCGTATCCGCCCAATTTGTAATACATTGTATGCTGTGCATAAGAGGCATTAGTATACAGTTTAATCAAAGAGCATAGGCCCACTAACCGCGACAAGGAAGCCTCTACAAGTGGGAAACTACTCTAACCTATAAATGGCGCAGCCGTGCGCGGCGACCACCGGCGCCCCAGCACCGCACCAGCAGCAGACAGCGGGACCCAGGAGCCACACAGCAACCCCACTGTGCAGCAAAGCCTCCTTGGCTCTGGGACCCACAGCCCCACCAGCACAGCACTGAGGCAGCAATGGCAGACACACAGTACTGCACCATGTGAACGAGTGCAAAGAGCTCACCCAGTCCCGACCCTCAGGAAATGCATCTGAGAGATAGTAGGAGTTTATAAACCCCTTGCAGCTAAGGCTAATTAAAAACACCTAGTCCAAATGGGGAGGAGTGCTGATACCAGAGGAGGAAAAAGAAAATAAGTAATTACAATATATAAGGGAGAGTGAATCTGGATCGCACATCCTCAACACTATGCTTTTGATATAATGACTGTCTCAGCATAGGGGTTTATAAACTCCTACTATCTCTCAGATGCATTTCCTGAGGGTCGTGACTGGGTGAGCTCTTTGCACTCGTTCACATGGTGCAGTACTGCGTATCTGCCATTGCTGCCTCAGTGCCGTGCTGGTGGGGCGGTGGGTCCCAGAGCCAAGGAGGCTTTGCTACACAGTGGGGTTGCTGTGTGGCTCCTGGGTCCTGCTGTCTGCTGCTGGTGCGGTGCTGGGGCGCCGGTGGTCGCCACGCACAGCTGCGCCATTTATAGGTTAGAGTAGTTTCCCACTTGTAGAGGCTTCCTTGTCGCGGTTAGTGGGCCTATGCTCTTTGATTAAACTGTATACTAATGCCTCTTATGCACAGCATACAATGTATTACAAATTGGGCGGATATGCTACGTAATTATGCTGAGACAGTCATTATATCAAAAGCATAGTGTTGAGGATGTGCGATCCAGATTCACTCTCCCTTATATATTGTATACTGTATATACACCACAGATAGGCAGCATGTACAGTATCTTCCCCTTTATTTGGAACGGTACCAAGGAACACGTGTAACCACAGCAAAGGATTACGTTTCAGCTATACACTAGCCTTTGTCGAGGCTTGACAAAGGCTAGTGTATAGCCGAAACGTAGTCCTTTGCTGTGTTTACACGTGTTCCATGGTACGGTTTCAAATAAAGCGGAAGACACTGGACATGCCGCCTATGTTTGTCTTTGTTTGCTACATCTGTAGAAGTCGGTGAGGATCCGTGGCTTTGGATGGGCTGATGCATTCCAGTGGACCTCGAGATCGGCCGTGTGCGACTCTACATCTACGCACCTTTTATACACCACAGATGACAGTATACTGTATATATACTACAGAACACCGCATACTGTATATATACTACAGAGGACAGTATACTGTATATACACCATAGATGACAGTATACTGTATATACACTACAGAGGACAGTATACTGTATATATACTACAGAGGACAGTATACTGTATATATACTACAGAGGATAGTATACTGTATATACACCATAGATGACAGTATACTCAGGAGTGTGGAAATTGTATCGCCTGACGCCCGGGACATGCAGTTCCGGGCGCCGGGCATGTAGTTTGTTCAGAAGCTTAGCCCTGCTTCGGGCAAGTTGCAGGGCTGAGATAGGGTTGGGCAATATGCCTCCTGCATTACTACTAGCGTGCAGAGGGCTGGACATGGCCGCAAGTGCACTGGAGGGAGGGGGCGAGCAATATAAACCTCTCATGAACTGCCGCACAAGTCTGGTGCTTCACCGCCGCCTCTCATCTTGCTATGCCTCTGTCTCGCTCAGCTCCGCCTCCCCCTCACTTAGCCCCACCTCCCCTCGCCTCACTCAGCTCCACCTCCATCCCACTCGGCTCCACCTCCCCCCTCATTAGTGAAGTAGTTTGAGTGACATGCCTACAACGTGGTGGGACCTAACAAATAGACCTTTCTCTGACTGATGGGGCAGCTAACATATAAGGCAGTAATATAGAAAACAATTTTGCAGCACCACAGAAAACAGCAACGGAGTGCCAGCGGCTGTAGGGTCGATCCAATGTCCCAATACTCATACAAAAAAGGAAGGGTCCACAGCACCTCCAGTGACAAGTGTCTTTTATTTACACCAACGCGACGTTTCGGTCCGCACAACGGAACCTTTTTCAAGCAGTGATACAAAACAATGCAATAGTGCTAGTATTTAAAAGTCCCCTCATTGGGGTCTCATCAATTACATAATTAAGTGTAATAATGTAATAAAGCCAAATAATGGTGATATACATACATAAAACATGTAAAAGAAAATAAAGTGCATCAATGTAACATCCATGTGTATTACATATAATAGAAACTGTGCTCAATTCAAAGTGCATTTTGCGCATATTTCATCTTCTGTGATAATTGTTCTATGTATTCAGCACATGTTCAGCCAATTGAACAATTATCACAGAAGATGAAATATGCACAAAATGCACTTTGAATTGAGCACAGTTTCTATTATATGGTGACCGAGGTCTCTCCACCGGCCCTACAGGGATTCTGGGCAGTCGGCTCAGATCCCCAACAGCAGCCGCAGTTTCAGGCAGTAGGGACAGTCAGTCCTGCTCCCCAGTGGCAGTATGTTTTGCAGGGAGAGGAGACAACCAGTCCCTCTCCCCCACCCCAGGGGGATAGCACCCCTAACTCCGATGGTGCAGATGGGACAGCGGTCTCTGCACCAGACCTACAGGGATGCTGGATGGCTGGTACAAATCACCAACCAAACCCGCAGGAGTGCCAGGAGGATGAGGTAAGCGACCACTCCTCTCCACAGCCAATCCGCAACCAAGTCCTGGGGGTAGGATTCCCTGACCCCATCCCAGCGGAAGAGCTGACATCTGGGCAGAGTGCAGTCGGCCTCTGTCCTCCCCTATCCTCCTGTCCTGAGCCTGACTACCCACAGGTTACCCCAGCGGAAGAGCTGGCATCTGGGCAGAGTGCAGTCGGCCTCTGCCCTCCCCTATCCTCCTGTCCTGAGCCTGACTACCCACAGGCTACCCCAGCGGAAGAGCTGGCATCTGGGCAGAGTGCAGTCGGCCTCTGCCCCCCTCTATCCTCGTGTTCAGAGCCTGACTTCACACAGGTTACCCCAGCGGAAGAGCTGGCATCTGGGCAGAGTGCAGTCGGCCTCTGCCCTCCCCTATCCTCCTGTCCTGAGCCTGACTACCCACAGGCTACCCCAGCGGAAGAGCTGGCATCTGGGCAGAGTGCAGTCGGCCTCTGCCCCCCTCTATCCTCGTGTTCAGAGCCTGACTTCACACAGGCCGCCCCAGCGGAAGAGCGGGCATCTGAGCAGAGAGCAGTTAGCCTCTGCCCTACCCGTTCCCTTGATCCAGAGCCTGACTGCTTACCGGTTATTCCAGCAGAAGCACCGGCACCAGGGCAGAGTGCAGTTAGCCTCTGCCCACCCTGTACCTACAGCTCCATGTCTGGGAACACAAGGGAGATCAGGGGCAGCAGCCGTACCCTCTGCAGCCTAGGACAGACCCAACAAAGCTGGACACTCAAGAACTACAGGTGCAGTACTCGATTGTGGGCGGGCTTCTCGTCTAACTCAGGTACTGACCGACAGGAGGTCAGGTACCTGGTTAATCTTCCCCTGGGAGGGAAGATGTGTGACAAAAGCACCTTTGTCACTGGGAGTTGGAGAGGCCTGCTTGCCAGCCTCTTGCCCTGTGATTATGGCCCGGTGACAGTTAGTAAGCACAATGGACATTGCCTGGGACCTAATCAACATTCACATTGGACATTGCCTGTGACGCAATTAGCATTCACAATGGACATTGCCTGTGACCTAATTAAGAATCACAATGGACATTGCCTGGGACGCAATCAGCAAGCACAATGGACAATGCATGTGGGGTTGTGATATATCTAGCTGTAGGATGATTGGTCGCTGTATTTTGTGGGCCTGTCCTCTATCAGGTCCCCGGGGGAGTAGCCCTTGCTGGAGGACTTGGATAAAAGGCCAAGCTTTGACCATCCAATGAAGAAGTTCTGCTTTACCCCTTCATGAAGTTTTGGCTCATGGTTGGGGGATGGGATAACTACACTCTTTGGGATTGCTATATCACAATACTCCCCTGAGTATAAGCTCTTGTAAGAGCTTGTTCCTGCTTCTGGAGTTAGGAGAGGTGGTTATGGTGTCCGCTGGAGTGCTTGGAGCCCTCGGTAAGCGCTAGGAGCAAGCGTCAGCGGAAGGTGCCCAGTCGGGGTGCAAGGCGTTCCGTTACATGGCCTATCATCTAAGTTGCTATCAATAAAGACCTTATTTAAATATGGTTTTCATTAAAAATTATTTTTTGTATCAGGACAAGTAGATTGTCATGAGGGACAAGTAGATCGAGCCCCCACTTTAGTTTTTCGACAAGTAGTTTTTTTTTTACATTTCCACAACCCTGATACTGTATATACACTACAGAGGACAGTATACTGTATATATACTACAGAGGGCAGTATACTGTATATATACCACAGAGGACAGTGTACTGTATATATACACTACAGAGGACAGTATACTGTATATATACTACAGAGGACAGTATACTGTATATATACTACAGAGGACAGTATACTGTATATATACTACAGAGGATAGTATACTGTATATACACTACAGAGGACAGTATACTGTATATACACTACAGAGGGCAGTATACTGTATATATATACTACAGAGGGCAGTATACTGTATATATATATATACTACAGAGGACAGTATACTGTATATATACCACAGAGGACAGTGTACTGTATATATACACTACAGAGGACAGTATACTGTATATATACTACAGAGGACAGTATACTGTATATATACTACAGAGGATAGTATACTGTATATACACTACAGAGGACAGTATACTGTATATACACTACAGAGGACAGTATACTGTATATATACTACAGCGGACAGTATACTTTATATATATATATATACTACAGAGGACAGTATACTGTATATATATACTACAGAGGACAGTACAATGCATTTATACTACAGAGGACAGTATACTGTATATATATACACACTACAGAGGACAGTATACTGTATATATACTACAGAGAACAGCATTTTGTATGTGTATACTACAGAGGACAGTACAGAGATCACTCCCATCATCTATTTATCCCCAGGACTGTGACGAGGGGACATCCTCTGCGTCTGGAGGAAAGAAGGTTTGTACACAAACATAGAAAATGATTCTTCACTGTAAGAGCAGTGAGACTATGGACTCTATACTGTAAGAACAGTGAGACTATGGACTCTATACTGTAAGAGCACTGAGACTATGGACTCTATACTGTAAGAGCAGTGAGACTATGGGCTCTATACTGTAAGAGCAGTGAGACTATGGATTCTTTACAGTAAGAGCCGTGAGACTATGGACTCTATTCTGTAAGAGCAGTGAGACTATGGACTCTTTACTGTAAGAGCAGTGAGACTATGGACTCTATACTGTAAAAGCAGTGAGACTATAGACTCTTTACTGTAAGGGCACTGAGACTATGGACTCTTTACTGTAAGAGCAGTGAGACTATGGAACTCTCTGCCTGAGGAGGTGGTGATGGTGAGTACAATAAAGGAATTCAAGAGGGGACTGGATGTATTTCTGGAGTATAATAATATTACAGGCTATAGCTACTAGAGAGGGGTCGTTGATCCAGGGAGTTATTCTGATGCCTGATTGGAGTTGGGAAGGATTTTTTCCCCTTAAGTGTGGAAAATTGGCTTCTGCAGCTATATATATATATATATATATATATATATATACACTGCAAAGCACAGAATATTGTATATATACTAGAGAACAGTATACTGTATATATACACTACAGAGGACAGTATACTGTATATATACTACAGAGGACAGTATACTGTATACATACTACAGAGGATAGTATACTGTATATATACTACAGAGGACACTATACTGTATATACACTACAGAGGACAGTATACTGTATATATACTACAGAGGGCAGTATCCTGCATATATACTACAGAGGACAGTATACTGTATATATACTACAGAGAACAGTATTTTGTATGTGTATACTACAGAGGACAGTAAACTGTAAATATACACTATGGAGGGCAGCATACTGTAAATATATATATACTACAAAGCACAGAATACTGTATATATACTACAGAGAACAGTATATTGTATGTATATACTACAGAGGATAATATACTACAGAGGACACGCCCCGTTCTCCTATAGAAACTATCGGAGACGGCCCCTCCTCCTTTCAGCTCCCCCTACTGCAGGGAGCTGTAGCTCTCCGGCAGCGCGCACAAACCAACCAACAGCAAAGCTCCTTGCTGTGAAGAGCTTTGCTATTGGTTACGTCAGGCACAGGCAGAATCACTGCGCTGCCCGTGCCGTTCACAGCGCGCCCTGCACTGACGAAAGGCAGGGAGAAGTCCAAGGCATATTGGTAGCCTGAGACTTTTTTAAGGAGTAAAATGGCCTGAATGACGCTTGTTCAGGCATTATTGCGACCTCTGTCTGGAGTATAATAATATTACAGGTTATAGCTACTAGAGACGGGTCGTTGATCCAGGGAGTTATTCTGATTGGAGTCGGGAAGGAATTTTTTCCTTCCCGGAAAATTGGCTTCTACCTCACAGGGTCAACTTGCAGGATAACAGGCTAAACTGGATGGAGGGAGGGTTTTATTCAGCCTTATAGACTATGTTATTTGATTTTTAAAGTGAAAAACTTCCGAAGGGTACCTCAGAACCGACGCAGAGTTCGGATACAAGTTTTAAAGTGGTTTAAAGTGGAACTTTATAAACCAAATACCGAAGTTATTCAATGAAGTCTCATAAAACTTTGGGAATAACTGACTTCGCCTAATCGGAGACGGATCTCTGTACAGCATTAATCCGAAGTTTTGAGCAAAGTGACTTCAAATCAAAGCTCGCTTCGCTCATCACTAATTTTCATCAGTGATTGAGCCAAAACCAGGTGCAGCTCTAAACACAGAACAGGTGCAAATCTTTCCATTACACCTTATTTCTGCTCCATTCCTGGTTTTGGCTCACAATCACTGATGGTAATCATTGGCCAAAACATTACCTTTGAATAAGGCTTAACTCTTGGGTATAGAGATGAGGGCATGGGCTGCTAGATCGCCGCTAGCATCTCCGCAATATCCAAACCCCATAGCTCTCTGTTCTTTTATTGTGTTAAAAAACAATATTTTTAAAGATATAAAAATTAACCTTAGACGAGTCCTGCATGAGAGTGGAGTCCAGCACCGCCCCGCATCCTCCGAACCTCCTCCTTGCTCCCCAATGTCACGAAGCTAAAGCGCCATAATCTCTAGAGGTGCGAACTAGCGCACACGCAGCGTCGGCATGGTGTTCCTTCCCTGTGCTGGCATCAGCCTCAGGGAATAAATGCGCATGCGTTAGCTCGCGAATCGCGAGATTATGGCACTGTAGCTTCGTGACATCGGGGAGCAAGGGCGAGATTCGGAGGATGTGGGGTGGTGCTGGGCTCATCTCTCATGCAGGACTCATCTAAGGTTAATTTGCATATCTTTAAAAATCATTTTTTTCACACAATAAAAGAACAGAGAGCTATGGGGACTGGATATTTCGGACATGCTAGCGGCAATCTAGCAGCCCATGTCCTCCTCTCTATACTCAAAATCCAGGTGACAGGTTTCCTTTAAGAATTGACAGCTAACAGGAAAAGAAGGTCAATAGAAGGTCTTGAAGACCAACAAAAGTGTCAGAGACAGCTCCTGGTAAACTCCATCAGCCTCAGATCAGACCCTCAAGCTCCATCAGCCTCAGATCAGAACCTCAGGAACCCCCTTGTCAGGATCGCTCCCCCTCCATCCCCTCGGGATCGCTCCCCCTCCATCCCCTCGGGTTTCACTCTCCCTCCATCCCCTCGGGATCGATCTCCCTCCATCTCCTCGGTATCGCTCTCCCTCCATCTCCTCGGTATCGCTCTCCCTCCATCTCCTCGGTATCGCTCTCCCTCCATCTCCTCGGTATCGCTCTCCCTCCATCTCCTCGGTATCGCTCTCCCTCCATCTCCTCGGTATCGCTCTCCCTCCATCTCCTCGGTATCGCTCTCCCTCCATCTCCTCGGTATCGCTCTCCCTCCATCTCCTCGGTATCGCTCTCCTCCATCTCCTCGGTATCGCTCTCCCTCCATCTCCTCGGTATCGCTCTCCCTCCATCTCCTCGGTATCGCTCTCCTCCATCTCCTCGGTATCGCTCTCCCTCCATCTCCTCGGTATCGCTCTCCCTCCATCTCCTCGGTATCGCTCTCCCTCCATCTCCTCGGTATCGCTCTCCCTCCATCTCCTCGGTATCGCTCTCCCTCCATCTCCTCGGTATCGCTCTCCCTCCATCTCCTCTGTATCGCTCTCCCTCCATCTCCTCAGTATCTCTATCTCCTCAGTATCGCTTCCCTCTATCTCCTCAGTATCGCTTCCCTCCATCTCCTCGGTATCGCTCTCCCTCCATCTCCTCGGTATCGCTCTCCCTCCATCTCCTCAGTATCGCTTCCCTCCATCTCCTCGGTATCGCTCTCCCTCCATTGCTTCAGTATCGCTCTCCCTCCATCTCCTCAGTATCGCTTCCCTCTATCTCCTCAGTATCGCTTCCCTCCATCTCCTCGGTATCTCTATCTCCTCAGTATCGCTCTCCCTCCATCTCCTCGGTATCTCTATCTCCTCAGTATCGCTCTCCCTCCATCTCCTCAGTATCGCTTCCCTCTATCTCCTCAGTATCGCTCTCCCTCCATCTCCTCAGTATCGCTCTCCCTCCATCTCCTCTGTATCGCTTCCCTCTACCTCCTCGGTATCGCTTCCCTCCATCTCCTCGGTATCGCTTCCCTCCATCTCCTCGGTATCGCTCTCCCTCCATCTCCTCGGTATCGCTCTCCCTCCATCTCCTCGGTATCGCTCTCCCTCCATCTCCTCGGTATCGCTCTCCCTCCATCTCCTCAGTATCACTTCCCTCCATCTCCTCAGTATCACTTCCCTCCATCTCCTCAGTATCACTTCCCTCCATCTCCTCAGTATCGCTTCCCTCCATCTCCTCAGTATCGCTCTCCCTCCATCTCCTCAGTATCGCTCTCCCTCCATCTCCTCAGTATCGCTTCCCTCCATCTCCTCAGTATCGCTTCCCTCCATCTCCCCAGTATCGCTTCCCTCCATCTCCTCAGTATCGTTCTCCCTCCATCTCCCCAGTATCTCCATCTCCTCGGTATCGCTCTCCCTCCATCTCCTCGGTATCGCTCTCCCTCCATCTCCTCGGTATCGCTCTCCCTCCATCTCCTCGGTATCGCTCTCCCTCCATCTCCTCGGTATCGCTCTCCCTCCATCTCCTCGGTATCGCTCTCCCTCCATCTCCTCGGTATCGCTCTCCCTCCATCTCCTCGGTATCGCTCTCCCTCCATCTCCTCGGTATCGCTCTCCCTCCATCTCCTCGGTATCGCTCTCCCTCCATCTCCTCGGTATCGCTCTCCCTCCATCTCCTCGGTATCGCTCTCCCTCCATCTCCTCGGTATCGCTCTCCCTCCATCTCCTCGGTATCGCTTCCCTCTATCTCCTCAGTATCGCTTCCCTCCATCTCCTCGGTATCTCTATCTCCTCAGTATCGCTCTCCCTCCATCTCCTCGGTATCTCTATCTCCTCAGTATCGCTCTCCCTCCATCTCCTCAGTATCGCTTCCCTCTATCTCCTCAGTATCGCTCTCCCTCCATCTCCTCAGTATCGCTCTCCCTCCATCTCCTCTGTATCGCTTCCCTCTACCTCCTCGGTATCGCTTCCCTCCATCTCCTCGGTATCGCTTCCCTCCATCTCCTCGGTATCGCTCTCCATCCATCTCCTCGGTATCGCTCTCCCTCCATCTCCTCGGTATCGCTCTCCCTCCATCTCCTCGGTATCGCTCTCCCTCCATCTCTTCAGTATCACTTCCCTCCATCTCCTCAGTATCACTTCCCTCCATCTCCTCAGTATCACTTCCCTCCATCTCCTCAGTATCGCTTCCCTCCATCTCCTCAGTATCGCTCTCCTCCATCTCCTCAGTATCGCTCTCCTCCATCTCCTCAGTATCGCTTCCCTCCATCTCCTCAGTATCGCTTCCCTCCATCTCCTCAGTATCGCTCTCCTCCATCTCCTCAGTATCGTTCTCCCTCCATCTCCCCAGTATCTCCATCTCCTCGGTATCGCTCTCCCTCCATCTCCTCGGTATCGCTCTCCCTCCATCTCCTCGGTATCGCTCTCCCTCCATCTCCTCGGTATCGCTCTCCCTCCATCTCCTCGGTATCGCTCTCCTCCATCTCCTCTGTATCGCTCTCCCTCCATCTCCTCGGTATCGCTCTCCCTCCATCTCCTCGGTATCGCTCTCCCTCCATCTCCTCGGTATCGTTCTCCCTCCATCTCCTCAGTATCGCTCTCCCTCCATCTCCTCGGTATCGCTCTCCCTCCATCTCCTCGGTATCGCTCTCCCTCCATCTCCTCGGTATCGCTCTCCCTCCATCTCCTCGGTATCGCTCTCCTCCATCTCCTCGGTATCGCTCTCCCTCCATCTCCTCGGTATCGCTCTCCCTCCATCTCCTCGGTATCGCTCTCCCTCCATCTCCTCGGTATCGCTCTCCCTCCATCTCCTCGGTATCGCTCTCCCTCCATCTCCTCGGTATCGCTCTCCCTCCATCTCCTCGGTATCGCTCTCCCTCCATCTCCTCGGTATCGCTCTCCCTCCATCTCCTCGGTATTGCCCTCCCTCCATCTCCTCAGTATCGCTTCCCTCCATCTCCTCGGTATCGCTCTCCCTCTATATCCTCAGTATCACTCTCCCTCCATCTCCTCGGTATCTCTATCTCCTCAGTATCGCTTCCCTCCATCTCCTCAGTATCGCTTCCCTCTATCTCCTCAGTATGGCTTCCCTCCATCTCCTCAGTATGGCTTCCCTCCATCTCCTCAGTATGGCTTCCCTCCATCTCCTCAGTATGGCTTCCCTCCATCTCCTCAGTATCGCTTCCCTCCATCTCCTCGGTATCGCTCTCCCTCTATCTCCCCGGTATCTCTATCTCCTCAGTATCGCTTCCCTCCATCTCCTCAGTATCGCTTCCCTCCATCTCCTCAGTATCGCTTCCCTCCATCTCCTCAGTATGGCTTCCCTCCATCTCCTCAGTATGGCTTCCTCCATCTCCTCAGTATCGCTTCCCTCCATCTCCTCAGTATCGCTTCCCTCTATCTCCTCAGTATCGCTTCCCTCTATCTCCTCAGTATCTCCTATCTCCTCAGTATCGCTTCCCTCCATCTCCTCAGTATCGCTTCCCTCCATCTCCTCAGTATCGCTTCCTCCATCTCCTCAGTATCGCTTCCCTCCATCTCCTCAGTATCGCTTCCCTCCATCTCCTCGGTATCGCTTCCCTCCATCTCCTCGGTATCGCTCTCCTCTATCTCCCGGTATCTCTATCTCCTCAGTATCGCTTCCTCTATCTCCTCAGTATCGCTTCCCTCCATCTCCTCAGTATCGCTTCCCTCCATCTCCTCAGTATCGCTCTCCCTCCATCTCCTCGGTATCTCTATCTCCTCAGTATCGCTTCCCTCTATCTCCTCAGTATCGCTTCCCTCCATCTCCTCAGTATCGCTTCCCTCCATCTCCTCAGTATCGCTTCCCTCCATCTCCTCGGTATCGCTTCCCTCCATCTCCTCAGTATCGCTCTCCCTATCTCCCCGGTATCTCTATCTCCTCAGTATCGCTTTCCTCCATCTCCTCAGTATCGCTCTCCCTCCATCTCCTCGGTATCTATCTCCTCAGTATCACTCTCCCTCCATCTCCTCAGTATCGCTTCCCTCTATCCCCTCAGTATCGCTTCCCTCCATCTCCTCGGTATCGCTCTCCCTCCATCTCCTCGGTATCGCTCTCTCCCTATCTCCCCGGTATCTCTCTCTCCCTATCTCCCCGGTATCTCTATCTCCTCAGTATCGCTTCCCTCCATCTCCTCAGTATCGCTTCCCTCCATCTCCTCGGTATCGCTCTCCCTCTATCTCCCCGGTATCTCTATCTCCTCAGTATGGCTTCCCTCCATCTCCTCAGTATGGCTTCCCTCCATCTCCTCAGTATGGCTTCCCTCCATCTCCTCAGTATCGCTTCCTCCATCTCCTCAGTATCGCTCTCCTCCATCTCCTCAGTATCGCTCTCCCTCCATCTCCTCAGTATCGCTTCCTCTATCTCCTCAGTATCTTCCTCCATCTCCTCAGTATCGCTTCCCTCCATCTCCTCAGTATCGCTTCCCTCCATCTCCTCGGTATCGCTCCCTCCATCTCCTCAGTATCGCCTCTCCATCTCTCAGTATCTCCATCTCCTCAGTATCGCTTCCCTCCATCTCCTCAGTGTCGCTCTCCTCCATCTCCTCAGTATCGCTCTCCTCCATCTCCTCAGTATCGCTTCCCTCCATCTCCTCGGTATCGCTCTCCCTCCATCTCCTCAGTATCGCTCTCCCTCCATCTCCTCGGTATCGCTCTCCCTCCATCTCCTCAGTATCGCTCTCTCTCTCCATCTCCTCAGTATCGCTTCCTCCATCTCCTCAGTATCGCTCCCTCCATCTCCTCAGTATCGCTCTCCCTCCATCTCCTCGGTATCTCTATCTCCTCAGTATCGCTTCCCTCCATCTCCTCAGTATCGCTTCCCTCTATCTCCTCAGTATGGCTTCCCTCCATCTCCTCAGTATGGCTTCCCTCCATCTCCTCAGTATGGCTTCCCTCCATCTCCTCAGTATGGCTTCCCTCCATCTCCTCAGTATCGCTTCCCTCCATCTCCTCGGTATCGCTCTCCCTCTATCTCCCCGGTATCTCTATCTCCTCAGTATCGCTTCCCTCCATCTCCTCAGTATCGCTTCCCTCTATCTCCTCAGTATGGCTTCCCTCCATCTCCTCAGTATGGCTTCCCTCCATCTCCTCAGTATGGCTTCCCTCCATCTCCTCAGTATGGCTTCCCTCCATCTCCTCAGTATCGCTTCCCTCTATCTCCTCAGTATCGCTTCCCTCTATCTCCTCAGTATCTCTATCTCCTCAGTATCGCTTCCCTCCATCTCCTCAGTATCGCTTCCCTCCATCTCCTCAGTATCGCTTCCCTCCATCTCCTCAGTATCGCTTCCCTCCATCTCCTCAGTATCGCTTCCCTCCATCTCCTCGGTATCGCTTCCCTCCATCTCCTCGGTATCGCTCTCCCTCTATCTCCCCGGTATCTCTATCTCCTCAGTATCGCTTCCCTCTATCTCCTCAGTATCGCTTCCCTCCATCTCCTCAGTATCGCTTCCCTCCATCTCCTCAGTATCGCTCTCCCTCTATCTCCCCGGTATCTCTATCTCCTCAGTATCGCTTCCCTCTATCTCCTCAGTATCGCTTCCCTCCATCTCCTCAGTATCGCTTCCCTCCATCTCCTCAGTATCGCTTCCCTCCATCTCCTCGGTATCGCTTCCCTCTATCTCCTCGGTATCGCTCTCTCCCTATCTCCCCGGTATCTCTATCTCCTCAGTATCGCTTTCCTCCATCTCCTCAGTATCGCTCTCCCTCCATCTCCTCGGTATCTATCTCCTCAGTATCACTCTCCCTCCATCTCCTCAGTATCGCTTCCCTCTATCCCCTCAGTATCGCTTCCCTCCATCTCCTCGGTATCGCTCTCCCTCCATCTCCTCGGTATCGCTCTCTCCCTATCTCCCCGGTATCTCTCTCTCCCTATCTCCCCGGTATCTCTATCTCCTCAGTATCGCTTCCCTCCATCTCCTCAGTATCGCTTCCCTCCATCTCCTCGGTATCGCTCTCCCTCTATCTCCCCGGTATCTCTATCTCCTCAGTATGGCTTCCCTCCATCTCCTCAGTATGGCTTCCCTCCATCTCCTCAGTATGGCTTCCCTCCATCTCCTCAGTATGGCTTCCCTCCATCTCCTCAGTATCGCTTCCCTCCATCTCCTCAGTATCGCTCTCCCTCCATCTCCTCAGTATCGCTTCCCTCTATCTCCTCAGTATCTCTATCTCCTCAGTATCGCTTCCCTCCATCTCCTCAGTATCGCTTCCCTCCATCTCCGCGGTATCGCTCTCCCTCCATCTCCTCAGTATCGCTTCCCTCCATCTCCTCAGTATCGCTTCCCTCTATCTCCTCAGTATCGCTCTCCCTCTATCTCCTCAGTATCGCTTCCCTCCATCTCCTCAGTATCGCTTCCCTCCATCTCCTCAGTATCGCTTCCCTCCATCTCCTCAGTATTGCTCTCCCTCCATCTCCTCAGTATCGCTCTCCCTCCATCTCCTCAGTATCGCTCTCCCTCCATCTCCTCAGTATGGCTTCCCTCCATCTCCTCAGTATCGCTTCCCTCCATCTCCTCAGTATCTCTATCTCCTCGGTATCACTTCCCTCTATCTCCTCAGTATCGCTCTCCTCCATCTCCTCAGTATCGCTCTCCTCCATCTCCTCAGTATCGCTTCCTCCATCTCCTCAGTATCGCTCTCCCTCCATCTCCTCAGTATCGCTCTCCCTCCATCTCCTCAGTATCGCTTCCCTCCATCTCCTCAGTATCGCTTCCCTCCATCTCCTCAGTATGGCTTCCCTCCATCTCCTCAGTATCGCTTCCCTCCATCTCCTCAGTATCTCTATCTCCTCGGTATCACTTCCCTCTATCTCCTCAGTATCGCTCTCCCTCCATCTCCTCAGTATCGCTCTCCCTCCATCTCCTCAGTATCGCTTCCCTCCATCTCCTCAGTATCGCTTCCCTCCATCTCCGCGGTATCGCTCTCCCTCTATCTCCTCAGTATCTTTCTGAATCCCTCTTTCCCTCTCCCCTGTATCTCAGTTCTCCGAGTTCCCGCGCTTCTTCCGGTCTGACGTTGGGGGCGGAGACTTCTATTCCCTGGCGCCTCAGCCCCTCCCACATGTCCCGCCCCCGCCTCGGCCTCCGGTGCTCACCGCTCAGTGTTCGGGAGGCCTCGCTCGGATGTCGGTGTCGCGGTGCACGATCAGCAGAGAGGACACGGCCCGGCTCCCGGGAAACGAGAGCCTCTGACGGATGAGCGGCAGCGATCACCCGGGATGTCATCTGGAGGAGCTGGGCTGTGCGAGTGACAGCTGGTCAGGTGGGTGTAATCCGGGTGATCTGTGACGTCAGGTGACAGGCAGGTGATATGTGGTGAGGAGGGGGTTATCGGGGTGATATGTGGTGAGGAGGGGGTTATCGGGGTGATATGTGGTGAGGAGGGGGTTATCGGGGTGATATGTGGTGAGGAGGGGGTTATCAGAGCGATATGTGCCCTGGAGGGGGTTATCGGGACGATATGTGCCCAGGAGGGGGTTATCGGGACGATATGTGCCCAGGAGGGGGTTATCGGGGCAATATGTGCCCTGGAGGGGGTTATCGGGACGATATGTGCCCAGGAGGGGGTTATCGCGGCGATATGTGCCCAGGAGGGGGTTATCGGGGCGATATGTGCCCAGGAGGTGGTTATCGGGGCGATATGTGCCCAGGAGGGGGTTATCGGGGCGATATGTGCCCAGGAGGGGGTTATCGGGGCGATATGTGCCCAGGAGGGGGTTATCGGGGCGATATGTGCCCAGGAGGGGGTTATCGGGGCGATATGTGCCCAGGAGGGGGTTATCGGGGCGATATGTGCTCAGGAGGGGGTTATCGGGCGATATGTGCCCAGGAGGGGTTATCGGGCGATATGTGCCCAGGAGGGGTTATCGGGCGATATGTGCTCAGGAGGGGGTTATCGGGCGATATGTGCTCAGGAGGGGGTTATCGGAGCGATATGTGCCCAGGAGGGGGTTATCGGGGCGATATGTGCCCAGGAGAGGGTTATCGGGGTGATATGTGGTGAGGAGGGGGTTATGGAACTTATGGGGGCGATATGTGGTAAGGAGGGGGGTTATCGGGGTGATAGGTGGTCAGGAGGGGGGTTATCGGGGTGATATGTGGTCGGGGGGGGGTTATCGGGGTGATAGGTGGTCAGCAGGGGGGTTATCGGGGTGATAGGTGGTCAGGAGCGGTAATTGGGGTGGTCTGAGTTTAGAAGAGAGTTATTGAGGTGGTCACGATTGGTGGTCAGGAGGGTTTTATCGGGCTGGTCAGGAGGGCGTTATTGGGGTTGCAGTAGTTGGGATTAGATTGTTGTTTTTTCAGTCAGTTCCAAATGACTTTTAACTCAAGGCGTCCATGTTTTTCCCAGTTTCCTAGAGTGAATTCATCTTGGATTCTATTGACCGGAGTCGTCCATCTTGGATTCTATTGACCGGAGGCGTCCATCTTGGATTCTATCGACCGGAGGCGTCCATCTTGGATTCTATTGACCGGAGGCGTCCATCTTGGATTCTATCGACCGGAGGCGTCCATCTTGGATTCTATTGACCGGAGGCGTCCATCTTGGATTCTATCGACCGGAGGCGTCCATCTTGGATTCTATCGACCGGAGGCGTCCATCTTGGATTCTATCGACCGGAGGCGTCCATCTTGGATTCTATCGACCGGAGGCGTCCATCTTGGATTCTGCTAACTTGAGGCTTCCATATTGGATTGAAGTGTCCATCTTTGATTTTGTTGGCTGGAGGCGTCCATCTTGGATTCTGATGACTGTAGGCGTCAATCTTGGATTCTGATGACTGGAGTGCGTCCATCTTGGATTTTGCTTCACCATAAGACGTCCATCTTGTAGCCCCGTTGATTGGGGCTAGCCTCCCTTGGATTCTGCAGTCACACATGGGGCGACCCCTTTGGATTTAGTGGCTATATCTTGTATCATCTCCCAAGCAATGAGCTGCTGTGGACTGTGGCCCCTGGTGTGTGTTGGGGGCCCCTCTGCTGTTGTGAGGTTTCATCATCATCCTTCTTGGATCCCGGTCATGTGACCAGTCCTTGGATATGGAATCGGCAGGGGATGTGGAGAATGCTGTGGATGGCCATGGGGTGATGCTGAGCAGTCAGGGGTCGTTCCGTCTGCGCCCCTCCTCCTACCGGGCCCTGCGCAGCGCCGTCTCCAACCTCGCCCGCATCGACGATTTCTACTGCGAGAAGATCGGATCCGGATTCTTCTCCGAAGTCTTCAAGGTGAGGCCCTCACACGGCTGCTCCGCAATGTCTTCTGCTCTAGTCACACCCACAGCTGCACACGTACTGTCCAGTGTCTTCTGCTCTAGTCACACCCACAGCTGCACGTACTGTCCAGTGTCTTCTGCTCTAGTCACACCCACAGCTGCACACGTACTGTTCAGTGTCTTCTGCTCTAGTCACACCCACAGCTGCACGTGTACTGTTCAGTGTCTTTTGCTCTAGTCACACCCACAGCTGCACACGTACTGTTCAGTGTCTTCTGCTCTAGTCACACCCACAGCTGCACGTGTACTGTCCAGTGTCTTCTGCTCTAGTCACACCCACAGCTGCACACGTACTGTTCAGTGTCTTCTGCTCTAGTCACACCCACAGCTGCACACGTACTGTTCAGTGTCTTCTGCTCTAGTCACACCCACAGCTGCACACGTACTGTCCAGTGTCTTCTGCTCTAGTCACACCCACAGCTGCACGCGTACTGTTGAGTGTCTTCTGCTCTAGTCACACCCACAGCTGCACACGTACTGTCCAGTGTCTTCTGCTCTAGTCACACCCACAGCTGCACACGTACTGTTCAGTGTCTTTTGCTCTAGTCACACCCACAGCTGCACACGTACTGTTCAGTGTCTTCTGCTCTAGTCACACCCACAGCTGCACACGTACTGTTCAGTGTCTTCTGCTCTAGTCACACCCACAGCTGCACACGTACTGTTCAGTGTCTTCTGCTCTAGTCACACCCACAGCTGCAGACACAGCTCTTGTACTGTAGTCACATCTACTGCAGGGACAATTCTGCTGCCCTCTCGCTGGGTGTCACCCTGTGGGTGTGGTGGGCTCTGCTGTGGTGCACTGTGGGAGTTGTAGTCTCCTGGGGGAGCTCTGTACACTGTAGCCCAGCAGCGCGTTGATTAAACCATCCTCCTGAACACTTTGCAGATTTTTTTATGCGCTGAAATTAACCTGCCGTGACCTTTCCAAGTCTGCGGCTGGTCGGCCGTGTCTGCGGCTGGTCGGCCGTGTCTGCGGCTGGTCGGCCGTGTCTGCGGCTGGTCGGCCGTGTCTGCGGCTGGTCGGCCGTGTCTGCGGCTGGTCGGCCGTGTCTGCGGCTGGTCGGCCGTGTCTGCGGCTGGTCGGCCGCGTCTCGCGGCTGGTCGGCCGTGTTCTGCGGCTGGTCGGCCGTGTCTGCGGCTGGTCGGCCGTGTCTGCGGCTGGTCGGCCGTGTCGCGCTGGCCGGCCGTGTCGCGGCTGGCCGGCCGTGTCGCGGCTGGCCGGCGTGTCTGCAGAATGGAGACGGCACCGCTTCAGTTGATCTTGGAAATGCTTATTTGTCACATATGATACAAGTGACGCGTTTGGCACTTTATTGTGACTTCATCAGACTCCTGATGAAGGCACAATAAAGTGCCGAAACGCGTCACTTGTATCATATGTGACAAATTAAAGCATTTCCAAAGATCAACTGAAGCGGGTGCCGGTCTCCATTTTTGGAGGATCTGGTAACGATGGCACCGATCACCTATAACATTAATACCGCTGACGTGTGCGGCGACTGACACTGATGACCTGGTGACGATGGCACCGATCAGCCATAACATAAATACCGCTGACGTGTACAGTGACTGACGTTGAGGACCTGGTGACTATCTCACCGATCAGCCATAACATTAATACCGCTGACAGGTGCGGTGACTGACACTGAGGACCTGGTGACGATGGCACTGATCAGCCATAACATTAATACCGCTGACGGGGCGGTGACTGACGTTGAGGACCTGGTGACTATCTCACCGATCAGCCATAACATTAATACCGCTGACGTGTGCGGTGACTGACATTGAGGATCTGGTGACTATCTCACCGATCAGCCATAACATTAATACCGCTGACGTGTGCGGTGACTGACGTTGAGGACCTGGTGACGATCTCACCGATCAGCCATAACATTAATACCGCTGACGTGTGCGGTGACTGACATTGAGGATCTGGTGACGATGGCACCGATCAGCCATAACATTAATACCGCTGACGTGTGCGGTGACTGACATTGAGGATCTGGTGACGATGGCACCGATCAGCCATAACATTAATACCGCTGACAGGTGCGGTGACTGACGTTGAGGACCTGGTGACGATCTCACCGATCAGCCATGACATTAATACCGCTGACAGGTGCGGTGACTGACACTGAGGACCTGGTGACGATGGCACTGATCAGCCATAACATTAATACCGCTGACGGGGCGGTGACTGACACCGATGACCTGGTGACGATGACGCCTGTCGGGGGGGGATCACATATAGAGGGGTGCGCTTTCGGTGATACGTCTTTCTTACTTTTCGTGGATACAGGTAACGTCTCGCCTCCTCTCATTCACCACAATGTACGATAATGGACGCGCTTCTCTACGTTTGTATCTGTAGGACAGTACAGTGCGGTACGCTGCCCTGTAATGCACAGACCCGAGGCATCAGCCGCCTGCCCACTTATAGTCTGTGGGAGCGGGGGACCACGCGTTTTAATGCGTTTTTAGTGGACTCGAAGGTATATGTGCGACTTAAAGCAAAAATGAGAGGTGGAACGACTCCGTATTATACATCGGGCAGCAAGTCACCAGTCAGACCCGGAAGCAGGAAATTGAGCAAGCGTAAGGACCTGAGCGAAGGACCACGTGTTGACCACTGGGTCAGAGCTTCTCCTGAGCGGCTGGTCTTGTGCGGTGTTCCCACAGTGGTCAGTAGCTACCAAAATTACTTCCAGGGTAAGGATCAGATCATGGGTGTCCAAGGCCCGCTGATGTGGGGGGTGAAGGCGAGCCCGTCTGGTCCAGTCCCACGGAAGAGCTACTGTAGAGAAAACTGCTGACAACCTTCCTGCTGGACATTATTGGAAGGTGTCAGGACAAACAGGACATCACAACTTGTTTATTATGGGACATCATTTTCTTAAACTGGTCAGAGCGCCCATGTGACACCTACCCACCACCGAAAGTAAGCATCAGAACTGGACTTCAGAACTATTGAAGAGGGCAGCCTGGTCTGAGGAATCGGGTTACATCTTATGCACAACTAGGTGCGTTTGCATCAATTACATGGAGAAGAGATTGCACCAGGTGCACTATGGAAAGAAGATGGATGGCTTGGTCTGATCAGGTGTTTGTGTTTCACTTACCTGGGGAAGAGATGGCACCAGGGGCACCATGGGAGGAAGGTGGCCTGGGCTGAGGAATCATGTTACATCATGTGGATGGCCGGGTGTGTGTGCGTCACTTACCTGTGGAAGAGATGGCACCAGGTGCTCTATGGAAAGAAGATGGCCTGGCCTGATGAATCAGGTTACAGCATGTGGACATCCAGGTGTGAGTGTCACTTCCTTCACACTTAGGTTGAATCATGTCCTCTTTGGGCAGATGGTACTCCCATTTAAAGGAGCAGTGTCATTCACACTTTGAGGTCCTCGGCCTCTTCAGGCTGTCCAAATCTTGTTGCACCCTGTCATGCACAGCGGGTGCACTGGACACCATCGTGTATGCCATGGAAATTGCCTGAAGAGAGGGTCCCACCGCCACCTGACCTGCATATCGCAAAGAAAATAATCGTTTGTTACTTATAATCCTAATTCAGTGACGGGTCAAACACGCGGTATGCGATCACCCATTGATCCCGTGTTACACCACCTCTGTTCTAAACCATGTGTACTGCTGTGTGCTGCAACCAGAAATCACCAGCAGAACAGTTCTGAGTGACTGAGCCTGTACATAGGGCACCACTATTCGGGTGGGCACATGCAAAACTCTACTGCCCTCCAAAAAGAGGACCACGATGGGCCTCATTGTAGAGTCTGACCCCAGTCTGTGTAGAAGATGCCCCCTGGTCTGTGTAGATGATGCCCCCTGGTCTGTGTAGATGATGTAGATGACGCCCCCCTGGTCTGTGTAGCTGATGTAGATGACGCCCCCTGGTCTGTGTAGATGATGTAGATGATGCCCCCTGGTCTGTGTAGATGATGTAGATGATGCCCCCTGGTCTGTGTAGATGATGTAGAAGATGCCCCCTGGTCTGTGTAGATGATGCCCCCTGGTCTGTGTAGATGATGCCCCCTGGTCTGTGTAGATGATGTAGATGATGCCCCTGGTCTGTGTAGATGATGTAGAAGATGCCCCTGGTCTGTGTAGATGATGCCCCTGGTCTGTGTAGCAATGATGCCCCCTGGTCTGTGTAGATGATGTAGATGATGCCCCCTGGTCTGTGTAGATGATGTAGAAGATGCCCCCTGGTCTGTGTAGATGATGCCCCCTGGTCTGTGTAGATGATGCCCCCTGGTCTGTGTAGATGATGTAGATGATGCCCCCTGGTCTGTGTAGATGATGTAGATGATGCCCCTGGTCTGTGTAGATGATGTAGAAGATGCCCCCTGGTCTGTGTAGATGATGCCCCCTGGTCTGTGTAGATGATGCCCCCTGGTCTGTGTAGATGATGTAGATGATGCCCCCTGGTCTGTGTAGATGATGTAGATGATGCCACCTGGTCTGTGTAGATGATGTAGAAGATGCCCCTTGGTCTATGTAGATGATGTAGAAGATGCCCCCTGGTCTGTGTAGAAGATGCCCCCTGGTCTGTGTAGAAGATGCCCCCTGGTCTGTGTAGAAGATGCCCCCTGGTCTGTGTAGATGATGCCCCTGGTCTGTGTAGAAGATGCCCCTGGTCTGTGTAGATGATGCCCCTGGTCTGTGTAGATGATGCCCCCTGGTCTGTGTAGATGATGCCCCCTGGTCTGTGTAGATGATGCCCCCTGGTCTGTGTAGATGATGTAGATGATGCCCCCTGGTCTGTGTAGATTATGTAGATGATGCCACCTGGTCTGTGTAGAAGATGCCCCCTCGTCTGTGTAGAAGATGCCCCCTGGTCTGTGTAGAAGATGCCCCCTGGTCTGTGTAGAAGATGCCCCTGGTCTGTGTAGATGATGCCCCCTGGTCTGTGTAGATGATGCCCCCTGGTCTGTGTAGATGATGCCCCCTGGTCTGTGTAGATGATGCCCCCTGGTCTGTGTAGATGATGCCCCCTGGTCTGTGTAGATGATGCCCCCTGGTCTGTGTAGATGATGTAGAAGATGCCCCCTGGTCTGTGTAGATGATGCCCCCTGGTCTGTGTAGATGATGTAGAAGATGCCCCCTGGTCTGTGTAGATGATGCCCCCTGGTCTGTGTAGAAGATGCCCCCTGGTCTGTGTAGAAGATGCCCCCTGGTCTGTGTAGATGATGCCCCCTGGTCTGTGTAGATGATGCCCCCTGGTCTGTGTAGATGATGCCCCCTGGTCTGTGTAGATGATGTAGAAGATGCCCCCTGGTCTGTGTAGATGATGCCCCCTGGTCTGTGTAGAAGATGCCCCCTGGTCTGTGTAGAAGATGCCCCCTGGTCTGTGTAGAAGATGCCCCTTGGTCTGTGTAGAAGATGCCCCTTGGTCTGTGTAGAAGATGCCCCTTGGTCTGTGTAGAAGATGCCCCTTGGTCTGTGTAGAAGATGCCCCTCTGGTCTGTGTAGAAGATGCCCCCTGGTCTGTGTAGAAGATGCCCCCTGGTCTGTGTAGAAGATGCCCCCTGGTCTGTGTAGAAGATGCCCCCTGGTCTGTGTAGAAGATGCCCCCTGGTCTGTGTAGATGATGTAGAAGATGACCCCCGGTCCATGTATTTCCTGGTGCAGGGTCGGATTTGGGGGGTGTTCTCTGTGGCTGCGTCACACGTCTTTTGCTGTTCAACGCTCCCGCCTGAAAGCCAGAAACTGAAACACAGGGAATCCCCCTCCCCCTCCGAGAGCAGCGAGTCACTGAGACAACTGGGAGTGCGCCAGCATCGTACACCAGTGTGTATATAAATATACGGAGAGCGGGGCGCGTGGATATAAACAGCCCTGTGTATTACTGTTCTATACAGAGAGCAGGACACAGCGGGTGCAGAATTGTGAATACAGCTCTGCAGGAATAATATTAGGCCCCATTCAGACAGGTGTATTGCCCCTACAACCTCCTCATGTGTAGATCTTTGCTGGATTCCTTTATGATCATTTCTCCATGTGTGTAACCATAATATAACGATCATTCATCATGACCTCTCGAAGATAGTAGATGGCCGCATTATAAAGTTTGAGATGTGTGTGGTGGGCGCAAGATGACCGCCTTTATTGCGTTACTGCACATCCGATTAACTCTCACTCGTGTCATGTGCTCATTGGGGTGTAAAAAAACGCGGAACGCAGCAGAACATGTCACGAACTCGATCCAAAGCGGAGACGTTACCAGGAGAACTTTGTCAGGAGCCTCAGTATCTATTTCCTAGAAGTACGGCAGGACGTAGGAGCGCCCTCCTTGTTTTATGGGACGTTTACACAGCCGATCGTTGTCAAAATCCCCCACGGATCAGCCTTGCCACGAGAAAACGACTGTATGCCGGCTGAATGATCCTCTAAACATGGCACGTGTTAGCAGGGTCTGCTCCCACCTAGTGCAAGGGAGAGGAATGATCGTAGTAATGATCACTCATCCCCCATATGTTTCTAAAAGACTGTTCCAACAATCACCAACCTGTTTCATCATTGATCACCTCTCACTACAACCCTGCGTGGGGTTCGTACAAACGGTTAATAAGTCCCATCGGGAAAGGGTCTGCACGTGTGTGATGTTGACCAGGGAGAGGGGCGTTCTAGACGGTACCGGTACAGCGTACCTAGATTTAGATTGGAACCTTGAGGTTCTTCCTGAGGGTCATTGTCTGTCATGCTGGTCTCGGTTATGTGAATGGAGCCTCAGGCCTCCGTAGCTAGCGTCACTGGTTATGACGGGGTTAATCCATGCTGATCGCCTACTTCACCAGGGCGTATTAATGCTGTAATAAGGGGCTTATGTCAGGCTCGGAGGATTTACATCTGGAGCCTTTTACTGTATTCCTCCCAGATCTAAGACGTAAGGCGAACTACTCCACAACAGGAGTAACTTGTACTGTCAGGGGCCACAGGGGACTCATACTGGGGCGGAGGGGGCCACAGGGGACAGTGAGGTAGACTGCCAGGAGGATGGGTGTTGGGCGCAGCTACCAAATTCTGGTCTGGATTAGTTACTGGAGCTGAGCACTTGGGATGATGATGAAGGTGCAAGTTCAGTTTAAGGATGATGAGAGTAGTGTGAGCTGATGTGTACAGTAGGTCTTCACATATAGTATATATCTGTGGACAGGGGTGGCCGGATGTACGGTATATGTATGTGAGGCGGGGGCTGGAGGCGGTGTGTATGTGAGGCGGGGGCTGGAGGAGGTGTATATGTGAGACAGTGTGTATGTGAGGCGGGGGCTGGAGGCGGTGTGTATGTGAGGCGGGGGCTGGAGGAGGTGTATATGTGAGGCGGGGGCTGGAGGAGGTGTATATGTGAGGCGGGGGCTGGAGGCGGTGTGTATGTGAGGCGGGGGCTGGAGGAGGTGTATATGTGAGGCAGTGTGTATGTGAGGCGGTGTATATGTGAGGCGGGGGCTGGAGGCGGTGTGTATGTGAGGCGGGGGCTGGAGGAGGTGTATATGTGAGGCAGGGGCTGGAGGAGGTGTATATGTGAGGCAGTGTGTATGTGAGGCGGGGGCTGGAGGCGGTGTATATGTGAGGCGGGGGCTGGAGGCAGTGTGTATGTGAGGCAGGGGCTGGAGGCGGTGTATATGTGAGGCGGGGGCTGGAGGCGGTGTGTATGTGAGGCGGGGGGCTGGAGGAGGTGTATGTGAGGCTGAGGCGGGCTGGAGGCGGAGTGTATATGTGAGGCGGGGCTGGAGGCGGTGTGTATGAGGCGGGGGCTGGAGGAGGAGTGTATGTGAGGCAGTGTGTATGGCGAGGCTGGAGGCGGTGTATGAGGCGAGGACTGAGGCAGTGTGTATGTGAGGCGGGGGCTGGAGGCGGTGTATGTGAGGCGGGAGGCTGGAGGCAGTGTGTATGAGGCGAGGGCTGGAGGCGGTGTGTATGTGAGGCGGGGCTGGAGGCGAGGTGTGTATGTGAGGCGGGGGCTGGAGGCAGTGTATAGTGAGGCGGGGGCTGGAGGCGGTGTGTATGTGAGGCGGGGCTGGAGGAGGTGTATGTGAGGCGGGGCATGTGAGGCAGTGTGTATGTGAGGCGGGGCTGGAGGCGGTGTGTATGTGAGGCAGGGGCTGGAGGCGGTGTGTATGTGAGGCGGGGGCTGGAGGAGGTGTGTATGTGAGGCGGGGGCTGGAGGCAGGTGTGTATGTGAGGCGGGGCTGAGGCGGTGTGTATGAGGCGGGGCTGGAGGCGGTGTATGTGAGGCGAGGGCTGGAGGCAGGTGTGTATGAGGCGAGGCTGGAGGCGGTGTGTATGTGAGGCGGGAGCTGGAGGCGGTGTGTATGTGAGGCGAGGGCTGGAGGCGGTGTGTATGTGAGGCGGGGGCTGGAGGAGGTGTGTATGTGAGAGGCGGGGGCTGGAGGCGAGAGGTGTGTATGTGAGGCGAGGGGAGCTGGAGGAGGTGTATATGTGAGGCGGTGGAGGCGGTGTGAGGCAGGGCTGGAGTAGTGTGAGGCGGCTAGGTGTGTATGTGGGCTGAGGAGGCATAGGAGGCGGTGAGGCGGTGATGTATGTGAGGCGATGGGGCTGGAGGCGGTGTATGAGCGTAGGCTGGAGGTGTGCGGTGAGGCTGGAGGCAGGCGGTGTGTATGTGAGGCGGGGGCTGGAGGCGGTGTGAGTGGGCTGAGGCAGGTGAGGAGGCGGCTGGAGGCAGGTGTATATGTGAGGCTGGAGGTGTGTATGTGAGGCGGGGCTGGAGGCAGGTGTATATGTGAGCGGGGCTGGAGGAGGTGTATATGTGAGGCTGGAGGCGGCTGTGAGGCATGAGTGCAGGAGCGGCTGGAGGCAGGTATGTGAGGCTGGAGGAGGCGTGTGAGGCGAGCTGGGGTGTATGTGAGGCGGGGCTGGAGGCAGGTGTATGTGAGGCGGATGGGCTGGAGGCGGTGTATATGTGAGGCAGGCTGAGGAGCGATGGAGGCGGTGTCATATGAATGAGGCAGGGTGCGTGAGGCATGGAGGCGGTGTATATGTGAGGCAGGGGCTGGAGGCGGTGTATATGTGAGGCGGTGTATATATAAGGCGGGGGCTGGAGGCGGTGTATATGTGAGGCAGGGGCTGGAGGCGGTGTATATGTGAGGCAGGGGCTGGAGTCTATTATATGACATATATATCACAGAGCTCTTCATATAACCTATACATATCACACAGCTTCTCTATCATATATCACACAACTCCTCTGTCATATGACCTATATATCACACAGCTCCTCTATCATATAACATATATCACACAGCTTCTCTATCATATATCACACAACTCCTCTGTCATATGACCTATATATCACACAGCTCCTCTGTCATATGACCTATATATCACACAGCTCCTCTATCATATAACATATATCACACAGCTTCTCTATCATATATCACACAGCTCCTCTGTCATATAACCTATATATATCACACAGCTCCTCTGTCATATAACATATACATATCACACAGCTCTTCTATCATATAATATATATATATCACACAGCTCCTCTGTCATATAACATGTATCACACAGCTTCTCTATCATATATCACACAGCTCCTCTGTCATATATCACACAGCTCCTCTGTCATATAACATGTATCACACAGCTTCTCTATCATATATCACACAGCTCCTCTGTCATATATCACACAGCTCCTCTATCATATAATATATATATATCACACAGCTCCTCTGTCATATAACCTATATATATCACACAGCTCCTCTGTCATATAACATATACATATCACACAGCTCCTCTGTCATATAACATATACATATCACACAGCTCCTCTGTCATATTACCTATATATATCACACAGCTCCTCTGTCATATAACCTATATATATCACACAGCTCCTCTGTCATATAACATATACATATCACACAGCTTCTCTATCATATATCACACAGCTCCTCTGTCATATAACCTATATATATCAGACAGCTCCTCTGTCATATAACATATACATATCACACAGCTCCTCTGTCATATAACATATACATATCACACAGCTCCTCTGTCATATTACCTATATATATCACACAGCTCCTCTGTCATATAACATATATATATCACACAGCTCCTCTGTCATATTACCTATATATATCACACAGCTCCTCTGTCATATAACATATATATATATCACACAGCTCCTCTGTCATATAACCTATATATATCACACAGCTCCTCTGTCATATTACCTATATATATCACACAGCTCCTCTGTCATATAACATATACATATCACACAGCTCCTCTGTCATATAACATATATTTGTGGTCCTGGCTGCGGGCGAGGAGGTAGAAATAAACAAGGTAAGAGGGGACTGTACATAGGGCGACCGGCCAAAGACTGCGATAGCTCGTTTAGAACCTTTACAGGGCACCACTCATTGAAGGTCTGATAGTACCTTATGGTAACGGGCGGACCGACCTGTGAAGTCTTGGATTTTGGCAATGAAGGCGTAAACTGTCCCTGCCTTTGTACCAGGTGAGCCTTGCATGGCCCCGTATGGCTAGGTGAGGTGCTAGTTAACTCGCCAGGTCTAAGAAAGCCGTAAAAGCTCAGGTACAGTGCCGCCTTGAGGACCAGGCTGTTAAAAGGCCCAAAAGGCTTACCGTCTAGGGAGGAAGAAAGCTTTCTAAATAAATCCCCCGAAACCGGCTGCCTGACCGGGGTTTTTTTAGCTTTTCATGAGCCCGCGCAGAGTGGCTTTTATGATTTGGGAGTTGAAAAATGACTTACTGCCTGGGTGCCTGATCATATAATGATATTGAACCCCTGCCAAATAAAGCCTAATGGTGTTGTAAGATAACTTCAGCTCATTGAAGCAGTAGGCTAAAAAGGCAGTGATGTAGGTGCCTAAGTCCGTGCTGGCCCTTGGGTGACGACAGGCAAATTGTTGAAAGATATTCCAGCCTGTCTGATAGTTCCTAGCTGAATTAACGGCTAGGGAGCTGCTGGTTAGGGTTCTTGCTTACCCGATATATCTGCCTAGTCCATGACTAGGGTTTCGAAGGCTGGTGGCACCAATCCGACCTTTTCTGCGCCTGGCATGACCTGAAAGAAAAGTTTGAAATTGAAGCGGGATAGAGCATCTGCTGCCACATTCTTAACCCCTTGGATATGCCTGCAGACGAACTGGAAATTAAACTGGAGCGACAACCAAGTTAACCTCCGGATGAACCTCATGACCCCTGGAGAGCTGGATCTGCCCTTGGAGAGCATGTCCACCACCTGGTTATCGGTGATGAAAGCTACTGGTGAGTTGGCCCATATATTACCCCACACGTGGGCTGCGCCAACTATGGGATAGACTTCCAGCAGCGGGGAAGAGCTGGAGTACGCCTTTTGCGAGGCTATTTGAGGAGGCCAGGAACTGGCGAACCACTGACTACCGCATATTGCCCTGAAGCCAGTGGATGCCGCAGCGTCGGAAAATACCATCAGGCACGAATCGTCCCAGTGGGGAACGAACAAAGAGATGCCGTTCCAATCTGTCAAAAAACACCTCCACATGGCGAGATCCGCAGTGGCTTCACGGTCAAGATGGATGAGAGAATTCTGATCAGGGGCCGAGGGTAACAGTTGGAGAAGCCTGGAGGTGAAAGATCTGCCTTGGGGCATGATTCTGGAAGCAAAATTCAGCATTCCTAGTAATGATTGGAGTTCTAACTTTGACAAAGTTCTGGGTCCCACGTGTTTGGAAACTGTCTCCTTAAGCCTGGTTAGCTTGTCCTCTGGGAGTCTGGCCTCCATTTTCCCTGAATCTAAGCATATGCCCAGGAAGGTGATGAAAGTAGCTGCTCCAACCTGTAAAATTAGCTGGATCGCCTCATCCAGAGAGCAATACTGCATTGAGTACTCCTCTGACGAGATGAGAGAGTTGAGGCCGGGGATGGCAGAAGCATGAGGCGCTGAGAGGTCATAAATCAATCTCTTTTTATTAGAAAACTTTTTTGTAACGAGACCAATAGGACTTACACGCCAAACATTGAAAGGGGACTGAGCGAAAGGGCCGATAATGAACCCCTTCTGTAACTCGGCTTCAAGGAGCGCGTCTACAGCTGAAAGGTCCGCAAGGGCTGATAACAAATTAGGGCCTTCCCAGGTGACTTGGGGCAAGGTGACATGACCTGTGTGGAAACCCTCAAAAAATCCTGACTTCAAGAATTGGACGAAACTGCGATCAAAATGGTCCTGAAGAAAAGTTAATAATGCGTCTACGTCTATGTCGGCTAGTTAGGAACTTTTCGAACGCTGAGAGCAGGATGATTGAGGGTGAGCCCGGAAACAGAGCAAATATGTAGGGCTTTGCACTTGGCATAATTGCAAAACGAAGAATTATAGTTATTGCAAATTCGATTCTTACCTAAAAAGGTAATGGGACAGCCTAACTGGTCCAACAAAGGGCCTTGCCTTTGGGCATGACCCTGCCGGGAGACAACGAGCGTGAAGTGGACGGACCTTAAGCTGGAGGGATAGACGAAGTAGTGGATGGTTCCCTGTTCTCAAGCACCTGAACCCTGGCAGATACTTCAGACAAGGAGCTTGAGAGGCTATTAATAGTGGCGTGCAACTGGGTCAATGAGAGCTGAATGGTAGAAAACGAGACTTGTTCCGATGAGGAAGCGGAAGGATCGGGAAACAGCAGGTGGTACAACTCGGCCTTCCTGGCCGAGGCCGAATGCGGAATTTCTCTCTTGTTGAGTTCTGTGATCAATTTAGGGATGATCCGGTTACGGTAGGATGATCGACTGGCCTGATCGGAGGCCGCTGACTCAGGAATTGATAAGGCGTCTTCAATATTGGACCCGTGCAACCTGATGGAGCTGGAAAGAAAGATAATTGCTGGAACCTAACGTGAAACCCACTAAACTGAACAAGAGCGAGGGCCAGGCCTAGTACATAAATCTGGCCGCCGCAAAAAATGACTTGCCTAAATGCCGGAAATAACCCTATAGGATTGATCGCAGGAACCTCTTAAGAGAAAAACCTAGAACCGGAGAAAGTGAAACATGACTTAACGATCATAAACCGTAGCATAGCAAATACATGCAACCTAGCCCGGCTGAACCGCCGTACCTGAAGCTGAGCCGTGATCTTAAAACCGCAGAACGCGTACGCCCTGAAGGAAGAATGGCACTGCCTAAAAGTGCATGCAACCAGGCAGCACCTAGATGACCTAAACGAAAATGAAGAAGCGGAGGGTTAGGACCAAGCGTACCGGAAGCTAACGTGGTGCAGCAGAGGCGAGACATGAACCGAGGTTGCTGAGCGAATCGGAGAACCGGACCTGGGCGTACCAGGAAGGCAGAGAACCAGATTAACGTGTGAAGAGAGAGAAGGAACTATGGATGCCGAACCCCTGAAAAACCCATCCGGTGAGCTGGGCGAACCAACTGAAAAGAGATCTGGGCGTACCAGAGAGAATAACGTGCAACATGCCGAACAATGAGTGCAGAAGAAATGACAGAAGGAAGAGTGCAGGATAATAATAACCCCCCCACGAGACCCTGGTGCAAGGAGAGAACCGGCAGAAGGAGGCCAGAAGGCCCTGAAGAGCAGGGGAGAAGACGGGGCTAGACGAACAGCAAGGAGAACGCGAGCCAGCCGTGGAAGGTGAAGTGAATGGGACGAGGAAGAGGAGCGACAGCTGCGGGTGACCTTAGTTTGGGCGTACCAGAGATGATGATAGAGACGAGTAGCTGAGAAGAACGCTGAATGAGGAAAGCGCAGAACCTGGGCGCACCACGACGTGCGAAACGGAGGACCGGTAAGTAGAGAAGGAGAACACGTACGTGTGCTATGATGCTGGACCTAAGGAGCTCGTATGTATCCGGATTCCAAACCAGAAACTTGCATCTGCAAATAAAACTATTGATGATCATGCTACCCTGAGTGATAACAGACCTGACTTAGGGAAGAAAGCTTGACCGAACGTGAGCGCAAGTGGATGAAGGAGATGGAGCATAAAAAGAAATGGATCTGAAGACCCAGAGGTAGGCCGTGGAAGAATTGAATAGATTTGACCCTGGAAGGTGTAGGATAGGAGCCAACGACCCGGCGTGAAAGAGGTGAAATGCTTGCTCGTCGTGAGTGCAGAAGTGCGCGGATTCGCAAAGGACGAGCCCATGTGACTGACTGAAGAGAAGAAGACTTGGAAAGTGGCGCAGTGATGAACCGAGCACCCAGATGACAGTCCCAGCATAGCAAGGCTGAGGTATGAAGAGCCACCAATCATAGTCTGACTGAACCCAGCCTAGGTGATGGATGACGAGTGTGAGACCCGAGAAAGAAAGACCGAAACCTGCACTAGAACCAGCGATGATGCCGGGAGGTAGTCGTGAATAAATGTGGAATGGTAACAGTAACCTGCGAGCGCCCAGCGCATGGGCGAAAGGCTTGGGATGCGACGAACAGGATGCCCTGCGTATGAGGCGGCGGATGAAACGTGCGACAACCCAGCATATGGGTGGACCTAGCAAATGCGTGAATCCAGTGCAGGGATCATAAACGTAGGGTATGGAAGTCGTATAATAAATACCAGATTAGGTTATGGATGACAGAAGGGAGAGCCGTGCGAAAGCCCGCGAGAAGGGCAACAGCCTGTGAACCTTAGTTTGCTACAGAGCCGTCGCCGAGTGTGCGACAGAAAGAGCGAAAGAGATGGAGCGCACATCCTGTATATGCATGTACATGTACCGCTGGTATAAACTGGGCAATCCTGTATGTGACTATAAATGCACGCTGGTATGAACAGGGCATGTTCGCATGAAATAACGTCAACCGAAACCAAAGCAAAAGTGTATATGCGTTTTCTTTTTTTTTGTTTTTTGTTTTTTTTGCAACTGGACAGATTCTCCCCGGTTAGTAGACAGCAGATCCGTGTATTGGATCTGGGCCCCCAAGCCGGAGACTCATGTCTTATGTGTGAGGCAGTAGGAAACGAGAGAAGCCGAGCCGGTTATTACAGAAAAAATGCGCCTGCCCCGAGGCCGCGCTGCTGTGCCCCGGAGACAATGCACAATTTAAATATCGTGATAAACCCACTAATCACTATGGCTGCTGCTTTATTAGCATATAGTTTTGACCACTATTATGTTGTCGGTACTATGTACTTCGCTGTATACATATTTGTGTTTCCCGGAGCAGGGCGTCAAAGGGGACCCGGCGATGGCTGTGCGCGGGGCGCCTCCAGCCGCAGCAGGGTCGGAGACGGGCGCCCGGACTGGGGGGAGTGCATGTGCGCGAAGCTGCGGCGTCCGCGAACTTGCAGGCGGAAAGAAGTAAAGGCGGTGGCACAGGCAAGTGCCGAGATGAGGTCACCGGAAGTGCGTCAAGTGCCGCAAACGAAGTGTTGCTGACTTGAGGTTAGCGCGGGGGTTATAAACCCTACGCCCCTCCCACAAATGCAAGCTGTGTCCAGCTTGCTGTATATATATCACACAGCTCCTCTGTCATATAACATATATATCACACAGCTCCTCTGTCATATAACATATATATATCACACAGCTCCTCTGTCATATAACATATGTAGATATCACACAGCTCCTCTGTCATATAACATATATATATCACACAGCTCCTCTGTCATATGACATATATATCACACAGCTCCTCTGTCATATAACATATATATCACACAGCTCCTCTATCATATAACATATGTAGATATCACACAGCTCCTCTGTCATATAACATATATATATCACACAGCTCCTCTGTCATATAACATATATATATCACACAGCTCCTCTGTCATATAACATATATATATCACACAGCTCCTCTGTCATATAACATATATATATCACACAGCTCCTCTGTCATATAATATATATATATATATCACACAGCTCCTCTGTCATATAATATATATATATCACACAGCTCCTCTGTCATATAATATATATATATATCACACAGCTCCTCTGTCATATAATATATATATATATATCACACAGCTCCTCTGTCATATAATATATATATATATATATATCACACAGCTCCTCTGTCATATAACATATATATATATCACACAGCTCCTCTGTCATATGACATATATATCACACAGCTCCTCTGTCATATAATATATATATATCACACAGCTCCTCTGTCATATAACATATATATCACACAGCTCCTCTATCATATAACATATGTAGATATCACACAGCTCCTCTGTCATATAACATATATATATCACACAGCTCCTCTGTCATATAACATATATATATCACACAGCTCCTCTGTCATATAATATATATATATATATCACACAGCTCCTCTGTCATATAATATATATATATATATATCACACAGCTCCTCTTTCATATAACATATATATATATATATATATCACACGTCTCGTCTTCACCAGGTTCACTATTAATCTGGGGGAGTTCGGTACACGGGGAGGGGGGGTTTGTGGATTTCTGCCCATCCGCTTGTATAAATACTCTCGCCCGTGGCCGTGGTATCGGCTGGGGTTGCTGCGTGGCCTGGACGCTGTATTCTCATAACACGCACCATTTTTAAGGCAGTGACGGCAGTGTGGCCGGTATTTGTGGTGACGTCGCTGGGTAGATCCTTGACACTGTTCACACGTGCAAGACGCCAGTGGGTGCGGACGCCCTCCTCCCAGGGAGCCTGTGTATGACCCTAGTGAACCCCACCCTGCTCCGTCACAGGGAGGACTCCGCATCCCTCCCTCTGTACACACGGGGCTGTTATCATTCCTGGAGCCTTTCATACTCGCCGCTCCTGATGTGTACAGAATAAGAACCACGTGCAGAGGGTGGAGGGTGTATGGGAGAAGTGGGGTGCAGAGGGTGTATGGGAGAAGTGGGGTGCAGAGGGTGGAGGGTGTATGGGAGAAGTGGGGTGCAGAGGGTGGAGGGTGTATGGGAGAAGTGGGGTGCAGAGGGTGGAGGGTGTATGGGAGAAGTGGGGTGCAGAGTGTGGAGGGTGTATGGGAGAAGTGGGGTGCAGAGGGTGGAGGGTGTATGGGAGAAGTGGGGTGCAGAGGGTGGAGGGTGTATGGGAGAAGTGGGGTGCAGAGGGTGGAGGGTGTATGGGAGAAGTGGGGTGCAGAGGGTGTATGGGAGAAGTGGGGTGCAGAGGGTGGAGGGTGTATGGGAGAAGTGGGGTGCAGAGGGTGGAGGGTGTATGGGAGAAGTAGGGTGCAGAGTGTGGAGGGTGTATGGGAGAAGTGGGGTGCAGAGGGTGGAGGGTGTATGGGAGAAGTGGGGTGCAGAGGGTGGAGGGTGTATGGGAGAAGTGGGGTGCAGAGGGTGGAGGGTGTATGGGAAAAGTGGGGTGCAGAGGGTGGAGGACAGGATGGAGGGTGTATGGGAGAAGTGGGGTGCAGAGGGTGGAGGACAGGATGGAGGGCGTATGGGAGAAGTGGGGTGCAGAGGGTGGAAGGTGTATGGGAGAAGTGGGGTGCAGAGGGTGGAGGACAGGATGGAGGGTGTATGGGAGAAGTGGGGTGCAGAGGGTGGAGGACAGGATGGAGGGCGTATGGGAGAAGTGGGGTGCAGAGGGTGGAGGACAGGATGAAGGGCGTATGGGAGAAGTTGGGATGCAGAGGGTGGCGGACTGGACGGAGGGCGTATGGAAGAAGTTGGGGGACAAAGGGTGGAGGAATGGTCGGAGGGCGTATGGGAGAAGTTGGGGGGCAGAGGGTGGAGGACTGGTCAAAGGGCGTATGGAAGAAGTTGGGGGGCAGAGGGTGGAGGACTGGTCGGAGGGCGTATGGGAGAAGTTGGGGGGCAGAGGGCAAACAGGATAGAGGGTGTATGGGAGAAGTTGGCATGCAGAGGGTGTTGGGAGAGCATGGAGAGTGTATGCTATGTACAGGATGGGGGTGTTGTAAGTTGGGGTGCAGAGCCGCAGGTCACGGTGACCTGTTTTGTTGCTCGGATCCTCCTGCTCATTATGAATAATGTATCTGCTCAGGTGAGGAGGACCTTTTGTTTCTCGTGTGATCTGCTCCTCCAGGATGAGAGGCCCCGGAGACCCAAACACACGACTCTCATGGTCTCAGTCACAATCTACTTTTCCGGGTATTATGGTTCTCTCTGGGGGGCATCGGTCTGATCCTGTGGTCTTCACATTACCAATGCTCAGAGACCCCAGTAATTCCTATGTATTATCCAGCTGTCACCTCCATGAGATGCCTCCACCACCTCGACAACAATGAGGACTTACAGTTGCCTTCATGTTCTTCTTCTGCTTCGTTCCGCTCTGTCTTGTTCTTTTGGTTGGTTGGGTGGCCCTCTAGTTGTGTTAGATTTCAAGGATTACTGGTGACCTGATTGGTGACAACCTGAATATCTGATCGGTTGTGTACTTTCGCTGAAGGTGGGAAAGAGGGTCCTGAAGGAGAGGACGGTGGGGTCTGAAGGAGAGGACGGTGGGGTCTGAAGGAGAGGACGGTGGGGTCTGAAGGAGAGGACGGTGGGGTCTGAAGGAGAGGACGGTGGGGTCTGAAGGAGAGGACGGTGGGGTCTGAAGGAGAGGACGGTGGGGTCTGAAGGAGAGGACGGTGGGGTCTGAAGGAGATGACGGTGGGGTCTGAAGGAGATGACGTTGGGGTCTGAAGGAGAGGACGGTGGGGTCTGAAGGAGAGGACGGTGGGGTCTGAAGGAGAGGACGGTGGGGTCTGAAGGAGAGGACGGTGGGGTCTGAAGGAGAGGACGGTGGGGTCTGAAGGAGAGGACGGTGGGGTCTGAGAAGGAGAGGACGGTGGGGTCTGAAGGAGAGGACGGTGGGGTCTGAAGGAGAGGACGGTGGGGTCTGAAGGAGAGGACGGTGGGGTCTGAAGGAGAGGACGGTGGGGTCTGAAGGAGAGGACGGTGGGGTCTGAAGGAGAGGACGGTTGGGTCAGAAGGAGAGGACGGTTGGGTCAGAAGGAGAGGGCGGTGGGGTCCGAAGGAGAGAACGGATGGGGTCCGAAGGAGAGGACGGTGGGGTCTGAAGGAGAGGACGGTGGGGTCTGAAGGAGAGGACGGTTGGGTCAGAAGGAGAGGACGGTTGGGTCAGAAGGAGAGGGCGGTGGGGTCCGAAGGAGAGAACGGATGGGGTCCGAAGGAGAGGACGGTGGGGTCTGAAGGAGAGGACGGTGGGATCTGAAGGGGAGGACGGTTGGGTCAGAAGTGGAGGACGGTTGGGTCAGAAGGAGAGGACGGTGGGGTCAGAAGGAGAGGACGGTTGGGTCAGAAGGAGAGGGCGGTGGGGTCTGAAGGAGAGGACGGTGGGGTCTGAAGGAGAGGACGGTGGGGTCTGAAGGAGAGGACGGTGGGGTCTGAAGGAGAGGACGGTGGGGTCTGAAGGAGAGGACGGTGGGGTCTGAAGGAGAGGACGGTGGGGTCTGAAGGAGAGGACGGTTGGGTCAGAAGTGGAGGACGGTTGGGTCAGAAGTGGAGGACGGTTGGGTCAGAAGTGGAGGACGGTTGGGTCAGAAGTGGAGGACGGTTGGGTCAGAAGGAGAGGGCGGTGGGGTCGGAAGGAGAGGGCGGTGGGGTCGGAAGGAGAGGGCGGAGGGGTCGGAAGGAGAGGGCGGAGGGGTCGGAAGGAGAGGGCGGAGGGGTCGGAAGGAGAGGGCGGAGGGGTCGGAAGGAGAGGGCGGAGGGGTCGGAAGGAGAGGGCGGAGGGGTCGGAAGGAGAGGGCGGAGGGGTCGGAAGGAGAGGGCGGTGGGGTCGGAAGGAGAGGGCGGTGGGGTCGGAAGGAGAGGAGAGAGGAGCCTGGAGAGGGACAGAGGGGTCTTTGGGGGAAGAGAGGGTCCTTTAGGGGTCCTGAGGGGTCTGAAGGAGATGACAGAGGGGTCCTGAGGATAGGAGAGAGGAGCCTGGAGGGGGAATGAGGGGTCTGAAGGAGAGGACAGAGGGGTACTGAGGAGAGGAGAGAGGAGCCTGGAGGGGGAATGAGGGGTCTGAAGGAGAGGACAGAGGGGTCCTGAGGAGAGGAGAGAGGAGCCTGGAGGGGGAATGAGGGGTCTGATGGAGAGGACAGAGGGGTCCTGAGGAGAGAGGAGCCTGTAGGAGAGGTCAGAGGAGCATGTAGGATGGAGACGGGCTGATTGGCCATAGACCGCACAGCGAAATTTCCTGGTGGGCCGATGCCCAGGGGGCCGCCTGGGCCCTCCTCATGGCCGGCGAGTGGAAGATTTTGAGATGTATTTTGTGCTACTGGATGTTTTTTTTAATGGTCTACGGTATTTGGCTCTGGGGCGGTATAATGTGCCACGATATGGCCCTGCCTTGCATCAATTTGGACCTGATTATAAAACGGGGTCACTTTAAGTACCCTGGGTGGGGATGGTACGTTTCCTCTTCCTGTGACTGTTGCTCTGTCCATCCCCCATGCTTTACAATGCAGCACACCTTGTTCTGATTCCCACAAGATCGGTGACAGGGAATATTATAATTCTGACCGGGTGATATCCGGGTGGATGGGGGCTATTCCCAGTACAGGCAGAGCACACCATGTATTTTGAGGGGCTATACGGGGTCAAGTGACTGACATTATCCGGTATGGGGGGGGTCTGCATTCTGGAGGGGGGTGATGTCAGCGGCAGCTGCTCGGAGACTCCCCGCTGCCGGGAGAGCGATCTGCACAAATAAGGAGCGGAGTCACTGAATGCTGCTCCAACTGCACCCCTCCCCCCAACCAAACATCTGCCCACATGCCTTACTTATAAAGTATCACTCCCATCATCCCTGACCGCAGGAGCTCACAATCTAATCTCCCTATCTCACACACAGTGTATCACTCCCATCATCCCTGCTCCCAGGAGCTCACAATCTAATCCCTCACGCACAATGAATCCATCTCATCATCCCTGTCCTGACACCCTTCTGTCATCGCCAGCAGGAAGGTTGTCAGCAGTTGCTGTACAGTAGGTCTTGGATTGGGGTTGGACTCACCTTCACCGATTCACTGGTGGTCCATCCACTGACCACTGAGTACCCCACCACAACCCCCACTCCGGAGATGACCCCTCACTAACGCCTCGCAGTGTGGCCCTAGATGCTTACGGCAGGCGCCATAGTCACTGGGTGGTCAGTCACTGAAGCCGTCGGTGGTTTTATTGTTATGGCTGTTTGCTGCATATTTCTCAGTTCATGTGATGTTTGGTCGTCACATTCCAGTCTTATCAACAGAGCCAACGCCTCCTGTCACCGGGCAAAGTACCAGTGTGCACCGCCGGCGGAGAGTCACATGGGGCAAAGTGCACCGCATCCTCCTCACTGCACCTGTGTGCTCCGCATCCTCCTCACTGCACCTGTGTGCACTGCCGGCGGGAGCCTGAGGAGAGTCACATGGGGCAAAGTGCACCGCATCCTCCTCACTGCACCTGTGTGCACCGCCGGCGGCAGCCTGAGGAGAGTCACATGGGGCAAAGTGCACCGCATCCTCCTCACTGCACCTGTGTGCACTGCCGGCGGGAGCCTGAGGAGAGTCACATGGGGCAAAGTGCACCGCATCCTCCTCACTGCACCTGTGTGCTCCGCATCCTCCTCACTGCACCTGTGTGCACTGCCGGCGGGAGCCTGAGGAGAGTCACATGGGGCAAAGTGCACCGCTCCTCCTCACTGCACCTGTGTGCACTGCCGGCGGGAGCCTGAGGAGAGTCACATGGGGCAAAGTGCACCGCATCCTCCTCACTGCACCTGTGTGCACTGCCGGCGGGAGCCTGAGGAGAGTCACATGGGGCAAAGTGCACCGCATCCTCCTCACTGCACCTGTGTGCACCGCCGGCGGGAGCCTGAGGAGAGTCACATGGGGCAAAGTGCACCGCCTCCTCCTCACTGCACCTGTGTGCACCGCCTCCTCCTCACCGTACCTGTGTGCACCGCATCCTCCTCACTGCACCTGTGTGCACCGCCGGCGGGAGCCTGAGGAGAGTCACATGGGGCAAAGTGCACCACATCCTCCTCACTGCACCTGTGTGCACTGCCGGCGGGAGCCTGAGGAGAGTCACATGGGGCAAAGTGCACCGCATCCTCCTCACTGCACCTGTGTGCTCCGCATCCTCCTCACCGTACCTGTGTGCTCCGCATCCTCCTCACTGCACCTGTGTGCACCGCATCCTCCTCACCGTACCTGTGTGCATCGCATTTTCCTCACTACACCTGTGTGCACTGCCGGCAGGAGCCTGAGGAGAGTCACATGGGGCAAAGTGCACCGCCTCCTCCTCACCGTACCTGTGTGCACCGCCGACGGGAGCCTGAGGAGAGTCACATGGGGCAAAGTGCACCGCATCCTCCTCACTGCACCTGTGTGCACCGCCTCCTCCTCACCGTACCTGTGTGCGCCGCATCCTCCTCACCATACCTATGTGCACCACCTCCTCCTCACTGTACCTGTGTGCACCGCCGACGGGAGCCTGAGGAGAGTCACATGGGGCAAAGTGCATCGCATCCTCCTCACCGTACCTGTGTGCACCGCATCCTCTTTACTGCACCTGTGTGCACCGCATCCTCCTCACTGCACCTGTGTGCACCGCATCCTCCTCACCGTACCTGTGTGCACCACATCCTCTTTACTGCACCTGTGTACACCGCCTCCTCCTCACTGCACCTGTGTGCACCGCATCCTCCTCACTGCACCTGTGTGCACCGCATCCTCCTCACCGTACCTGTGTGCACCGCATCCTCCTCACCGTACCTGTGTGCACCGCATCCTCTTTACTGCACCTGTGTACACCGCCTCCTCCTCACCGTACCTGTGTGCACCGCCTCCTCCTCACCGTACCTGTGTGCACCGCCTCCTCCTCACCATACCTGTGTGCACCGCATCCTCCTCACCATACCTGTGTGCACCGCATCCTCCTCACCGTACCTGTGTGCACCGCATCCTCCTCACTGCACCTGTGTGCACCGCCTCCTCCTCACTGCACCTGTGTGCACCGCCTCCTCCTCACTGCACCTGTGTGCACCGCCTCCTCCTCACCGTACCTGTGTGCACCGCATCCTCCTCACCGAACCTGTGTGCACTGCCTCCTCCTCACCGTCCCTGTGTGCACGGCTTCCGCCTAACCGTACCTGTGTGCACCCCACCAGGAGCTGGGTCACATGATGTGGAGCTTATACCCTTCTACAGTCCCTGATAGAGCGGATGAGGAGTAGTAATGTGGACGTTGATGTCACTGGACTCTCAGCATTCCTCAGGGATAAGCTCTAAAGTCTCTGCACCCCGCGAGATTCCACATTGTATACAGCTCCGTGGCAGAGTAATGCACTGTTACTGTATAGAAGGAGTCATTTGTTGTCACAGGGGTTCAGTTGGTTCAACCCCAACCCCCCAGCAGCATCAGTCTGGTGTCCCCTTCACCCCCTCCTCCCCCAGCAGCATCAGGTTGGTGTCTCCTCCGTCAACATTCACCCCCCCCCCCCCCATCAGTATCATGTTATTTTTATCTATATTTTGTCTTAAAAATTAGAGTGCCCGGAAAGTTGATAGGCGCTGCAGGAGAACTCCCTGCCCCCAGTGCGGGTGCACACCTCATCCCCAACTGCCTCTGCAAATCCTTATCTCAGGTCACCAGCGTCCTCTCCAGTTCCCAAGTCCGCAGTCTGTAGATTATTACACCACGAATCAGCAGGATACATCTGTAGATTATATGTTATTATATGCACCTGTATATTCTATGTGATTACAGACATCTGTAGATTATATGTTATTGTTACATCCTGGGATCATGTACATCTGTATCACTCACTGTATATGTCCATATGTACAAGGAGATGCAGGGGAGGCGTGACGTGTGTCCTCCCTGCATTGCTCTGTATGTGGATGTCTGATGGTACAAGTCATTGTGATCAGGGCTCCATATGTACAAGAGATGCAGGGGAGGCGTGACGTGTGTCCTCCCTGCATTGCTCTGTATGTGGATGTCTGATGGTACAAGTCATTGTGATTAGGGCTCCATATGTACAAGGAGATGCAGAGGAGACATGATGTGTGTCCTCCCTGCATTGCTCTGTATGTGGATGTCTGATGGTACGAGTCTTTGTGATCAGGGCTCCATATGTACAAGAGATGCAGGGGAGGCATGATGTGTGTCCTCCCTGCATTGCTCTGTATGTGGATGTCTGATGGTACAAGTCATTGTGATTAGGGCTCCATATGTACAAGAGATGCAGGGGAGACATGATGTGTGTCCTCCCTGCATTGCTCTGTATGTGGATGTCTGATGGTACGAGTCATTGAGATCAGGGCTCCATATGTACAAGAGATGCAGGGGAGACATGATGTGTGTCCTCCCTGCATTGCTCTGTATGTGGATGTCTGATGGTACGAGTCATTGTGATCAGGGCTCCATATGTACAAGAGATGCAGGGGAGACATGATGTGTGTCCTCCCTACATTGCTCTGTATGTGGATGTCTGATGGTACGAGTCATTGTGATTAGGGCTCCATATGTACAAGAGATGCAGGGGAGACATGATGTGTGTCCTCCCTGCATTGCTCTGTATGTGGATGTCTGATGGTACGAGTCATTGTGATCAGGGCTCCATATGTACAAGAGATGCAGGGGAGACATGATGTGTGTCCTCCCTGCATTGCTCTGTATGTGAATGTCTGATGGTACGAGTCATTGAGATCAGGGCTCCATATGTACAAGAGATGCAGGGGAGACATGATGTGTGTCCTCCCTGCATTGCTCTGTATGTGAATGTCTGATGGTACGAGTCATTGTGATCAGGGCTCCATATGTACAAGAGATGCAGGGGAGACATGATGTGTGTCCTCCCTGCATTGCTCTGTATGTGGATGTCTGATGGTACGAGTCATTGAGATCAGGGCTCCATATGTACAAGAGATGCAGGGGAGACATGATGTGTGTCCTCCCTACATTGCTCTGTATGTGGATGTCTGATGGTACGAGTCATTGTGATCAGGGCTCCATATGTACAAGAGATGCAGGGGAGACATGATGTGTGTCCTCCCTGCATTGCTCTGTATGTGGATGTCTGATGGTACGAGTCATTGTTATCAGGGCTCCATATGTACAAGGAGATGCAGGGGAGGCATGATGTGTGTCCTCCCTGCATTGCTCTGTATGTGGATGTCTGATGGTACGAGTCATTGTTATCAGGGCTCCATATGTACAAGGAGATGCAGAGGAGGCATGATGTGTGTCCTCCCTGCATTGCTCTGTATGTGGATGTCTGATGGTACGAGTCATTGTGATCAGGGCTCCATATGTACAAGAGATGCAGAGGAGGCATGATGTGTGTCCTCCCTGCATTGCTCTGTATGTGGATGTCTGATGGTACGAGTCATTGTGATCAGGGCTCCATATGTACAAGGAGATGCAGGGGAGACATGATGTGTGTCCTCCCTGCATTGCTCTGTATGTGGAGGTCTGATGGTACGAGTCATTGTGATCAGGGCTCCATATGTACAAGGAGATGCAGGGGAGGCATGATGTGTGTCCTCCCTACATTGCTCTGTATGTGGATGTCTGATGGTACGAGTCATTGTGATTAGGGCTCCATATGTACAAGGAGATGCAGAGGAGGCATGATGTGTGTCCTCCCTGCATTGCTCTGTATGTGGATGTCTGATGGTACGAGTCTTTGTGATCAGGGCTCCATATGTACAAGAGATGCAGGGGAGACATGATGTGTGTCCTCCCTGCATTGCTCTGTATGTGGATGTCTGATGGTACGAGTCATTGTGATCAGGACTCCATACGTACAAGGAGATGCAGGGGAGGCATGATGTGTGTCCTCCCTGCATTGCTCTGTATGTGGATGTCTGATGGTACGAGTCATTGTGATCAGATCTCCATATGTACAAGGAGATGCAGGGGAGACATGATGTGTGTCCTCCCTGCATTGCTCTGTATGTGGATGTCTGATGGTACGAGTCATTGTGATCAGGGCTCCATATGTACAAGGAGATGCAGAGGAGACATGATGTGTGTCCTCCCTGCATTGCTCTGTATGTGGATGTCTGATGGTACGAGTCATTGTGATCAGGGCTCCATATGTACAAGGAGATGCAGAGGAGACATGATGTGTGTCCTCCCTGCATTGCTCTGTATGTGGATGTCTGATGGTACGAGTCTTTGTGATCAGGGCTCCATACGTACAAGAGATGCAGGGGAGGCATGATGTGTGTCCTCCCTGCATTGCTCTGTATGTGGATGTCTGATAGTACGAGTCATTGTGAGCAGGTCTCCATATGTACAAGGAGATGCAGAGGAGGCATGATGTGTGTCCTTCCTGCATTGCTCTGTATGTGGATGTCTGATGGTACGAGTCATTGTTATCAGGGCTCCATATGTACAAGAGATGCAGGGGAGACATGATGTGTGTCCTCCCTGCATTGCTCTGTATGTGAATGTCTGATGGTACAAGTCATTGTGATTAGGGCTCCATATGTACAAGGAGATGCAGGGGAGGCATGATGTGTGTCCTCCCTGCATTGCTCTTTATGTGGATGTCTGATGGTACAAGTCATTGTGATCAGGGCTCCATACTTACAAGGAGATGCAGGGGAGGCATGATGTGTGTCCTCCCTGCATTGCTCTGTATGTGGATGTCTGATGGTACGAGTCATTGTGATCAGGGCTCCATATGTACAAGGAGATGCAGGGGAGGCATGATGTGTGTCCTCCCTGCATTGCTCTGTATGTGGATGTCTGATGGTACAAGTCATTGTGATCAGGGCTCCATATGTACAAGGAGATGCAGGGAGGCATGATGTGTGTCCTCCTGCATTGCTCTGTATGTGGATGTCTGATGGTACAGTCATGATCAGGGCTCCATATGTACAGAGATGAGGGACATGATGTGTCCTCCTGCATTGCTCTGTATGTGGATGTCTGATGTACGTATTGTGATCAGGGTCCTATGTACAAGAGATGCAGGAGGCATGATGTGTCCTCCTGCATTGCTCTGTATGTGGATGTCTGATGGTACGAGTCATTGTGATCAGGGCTCCATATGTACAAGGAGATGCAGAGGAGGCATGATGTGTGTCCTCCTGCATTGCTCTGTATGTGGATGTCTGATGGTACAAGTCATTGTGATCAGGGCTCCATATGTACAAGGAGATGCAGAGGAGGCATGATGTGTGTCCTCCTGCATTGCTCTGTATGTGGATGTCTGATGGTACGAGTCATTGTGATCAGGGCTCCATATGTACAAGGAGATGCAGAGGAGACATGATGTTGTCCTCCCTGCATTGCTCTGTATGTGGATGTCTGATGGTACGAGTCATTGTGATCAGGGCTCCATATGTACAGGAGATGCAGGGGAGACATGATGTGTGTCCTCCCTGCATTGCTCTGTATGTGGATGTCTGATGGTACAAGTCATTGTGATTGGACCCCATATGTACAAGTGAGATGCAGGGGAGGCATGATGTATGTCCTCCCTGCATTGCTCTGTATGTGGATGTCTGATGGTACGAGTCATTGTGATCAGGGCCCATATGTACAAGGAGATGCAGGGAGACATGATGCGTCCTCCTGCATTGCTCTGTATGTGGATGTCTGATGGTACGAGTCATTGTGATCAGGGCTCCATATGTACAAGGAGATGCAGGGGAGGCATGATGTGTGTCCTCCCTGCATTGCTCTTTATGTGGATGTCTGATGATACGAGTCATTGTGATCAGGGCTCCATATGTACAAGAGATGCAGGGGAGGCATGATGTGTGTCCTCCCTGCATTGCTCTGTATGTGGATGTCTGATGGTACAAGTCATTGTGATCAGGGCTCCATATGTACAAGGAGATGCAGAGGAGGCATGATGTGTGTCCTCCCTGCATTGCTCTGTATGTGGATGTCTGATGGTACGAGTCTTTGTGATCAGGGCTCCATATGTACAAGGAGATGCAGGGGAGACATGATGTGTGTCCTCCCTGCATTGCTCTGTATGTGGATGTCTGATGGTACAAGTCATTGTGATCAGGGCTCCATATGTACAAGAGATGCAGGGGAGACATGATGTGTGTCCTCCCTTCATTGCTCTGTATGTGGATGTCTGTTGGTACAAGTCATTGTGATCGGGACTCCGGACCCTACGTACAAGGAGATGCAGGGGAGGCATGATGTGTGTCCTCCCTGCATTGCTCTTTATGTGGATGTCTGATGGTACGAGTCATTGTGATCAGGGCTCCATACGTACAAGGAGATGCAGGGGAGGCAGAGATTGTATCCTCCCAGCAGCAGATGTCTTTGTAGAGCCTAGCTGTCAGACTGATCATGGCGGAGTGGTCTCTGTGTCAGCCCAATGGTCAGTGGGATGTCAGAGGTCAGATGGACCTGCTGTGTGGTGGGCACAAGGGGTTAATCTGAGATCCTGATCTTTCTATTGTCTGTGTGTCCAGGTGCGGCATCGTCAGTCCGGCCAAATCATGGTGCTCAAGATGAACAAGATGATGAGCAACCGTGCCAACATGCTCCGAGAGGTGCAGCTGATGAACAGACTTTGTCACCCCAATATCCTGAGGTAAATGCCACTCTCATCCCATGTTTTCCTCCATAACCTCCCCAATATTTTGCGCTAAGTGACCCTCAACAGGGTTTTTCCTGAGTAAAAGAAGACCCTGATCCAATGCTTTGCCCAATCACCACAATTGTCCTCCGCCAACAGTCACCCCGTGCCATGTTTGATCCCTTTAACCCAGTATTCTGAGGTAAAGGTCACTTTCATCCGTGTTTGACCCAATCACCAAAATATCCTGGAGTAAAGGTCATTTTCATTCCGTTTTTTGACCTCATCACCCCAATATCCTGAGTTTAAGGTCTTTTTTTTATCCCATGTTTCACCCGACTGCCCAAATATCCTGAGGTCCTGTGAGGGTCACCATCATCCAATGTTTGACCCTATCACACCAATATCCTGAGGTTAAGGTGTCTCTCATCCCATGTTTGATCCCATTCCCCAAACATCCTGAGGTAAAAGTCAGCCTCATTCCGTCCCAATCACCCTGATATCCTGAGGCAAAAGCTACCCCTGAGCCATGTTGGATCTCTTCAACCCAATATATTGAGGTAAAAGCCACCCTCATGCCATGTTCGACGTCATCACCCCAATATTTTAAGATAAAGGTCGTCCTCATTCAGTCTTTCTCCCCCATCACCCCAATTTTCTGAGGTAATTGTCACCTCATGACAATTGTCATTGTCATGTATTTCCCCATCACGCTAGGTAAAGGTCACCCTTATCTTATGTATTACCCTATCACCTCAGTATCCTGAGACAAAGGTCACTCTCATTCCATGTTTTACCCCATCAACCTAATATTCTGAGGTAAAGGTCCCTCCATTCCATGTTTTACCTCATTACCCTAATATCCTGAGGTACGATCACCCTCACCTGTTGTTTGACCCCGTTATGCCAATATCCAGAGGTAATGTCACCTTCTTCCTATGTATTACCCCAGTGCCCCAATATCCTGAGGTAATGTTACCCACATGCCATGTTTGACTCCATGACTTTAATATTCTGAGTTAAAGGTCACCTTCATCCCATGTTTGATCCCTTTAACCTAGTATCCAGGAGGTCACCCTCACCCTTTATTTGATTACTATAACCCAGTCTCCTGAGGTAAAGGTCTCTTTCATTCTATTTTGATCCCAATATCCTGAGATGATGGTAACAGTCATCCAGTCTTTACACTCATCACCCCAATATCCTGAGGTAAAGGTCACCCCCATCCCATGTTTGACCTCATCATCCCAATATCCTGAGGTAAGGGTAGCCCTCATCCCATGTTTGACCTCCTCATCCCAATATTCTGATTTAAGGGTAGCCCTCATCCAGTCTTTACACTCATCACCCCAATATCCTGAGGTAAGGGTAGCCCTCATCCCATGTTTGACCTCATCATCCCAATATCCTGAGGTAAGGGTAGCCCTCATCGCTTGTTTGACCTCATCATCCCAATATCCTGAGGTAAGGGTAGCCCTCATCGCTTGTTTGACCTCATCATCCCAATATCCTGAGGTAAGGGTAGCCCTCATCCCATGTTTGACCTCATAATCCCAATATCCTGAGGTAAGGGTAGCCCTCGTCCCATGTTTGACCTCATCATCCCAATATCCTGAGGTAAGGGTAGCCCTCGTCCCATGTTTGACCTCATCATCCCAATATCCTGAGGTAAGGGTAGCCTTCATCGCTTGTTTGACCTCATCATCCCAATATCCTGAGGTAAGGGTAGCCCTCATCCCATGTTTGACCTCATCATCCCAATATCCTGAGGTAAAGGTCACCCCCATCCCATGTTTGACCTCATCATCCCAATATCCTGAGGTAAGGGTAGCCCTCGTCCCATGTTTGACCTCATCATCCCAATATCCTGAGGTAAGGGTAGCCCTCGTCCCATGTTTGACCTCATCATCCCAATATCCTGAGGTAAGGGTAGCCCTCATCCAGTCTTTACACTCATGACCCCAATATCCTGAGGTAAGGGTAGCCCTCATCCAGTCTTTACACTCATCACCCCAATATCCTGAGGTAAAGGTCACCCCCATCCCATGTCCCCCCTGCTATTCTGTGTTGGATGTCACCCCTCATCATTAGTTCCATTGGCTGGTCGGCGTCCTTCATGTCTCCCCTGGTCGTGATGTTGTTACGCCCGGTGGTGGGCGGAGCTCTTATTCTCTCTCTTCATTCTTTCGTGTTTAGGTTCATGGGTGTATGTGTGCAGCAGGGCCAGCTTCACGCCCTCACTGAGGTAAGTGGGGTGTACTGTGCATGTGAGGGGCTAGCGGCAGGCGGGTCGGATCATGTCAGACCTCCGGGGTCCAGGAAGCGTGAGGAGCAGCTCTGCTCTCTCGGCTGTCCTGGTGCTCTGTTACAATGTGTCAGTGGAAGTGCTAGACTGGTTACAACTGTAACAAACCCTCTGCTGTGAGAGGTATGAGGTCAGGACAGCCTTGCTGCTGGATGTGAACAGGAATGCTCTCATTCACTGACAGCAAGCATGCTGGGATCTCCTCACATCTCCTCTCTTTCCAGTACATCAATGGCGGTAACCTGGAGCAGCTGCTGCAGAGCGGGGAGCCTCTGTCCTGGAGCGGCCGCGTCAAGCTGAGCCTGGATATCGCCCGGGGCCTGCGCTACCTGCACTCCAAGGGCGTCTTCCACCGCGACCTCACCTCCAAGGTAAAGACTCCGGGACTGAGGCGTCCGCTAATCCGGCGCTCGCCTCCCGGGCTGGATCTCACTGCGACTCTCTCTCCTAGAACTGTCTGGTACGCTGCGACGACAGCGGCTACACCGCCGTGGTGGCAGACTTCGGACTGGCCGAGAAAATTCCGGATCGCAGGTGAGAACGTAGCGTCATATGACTGCGTGTACGGGCGGCACATGGTGAAAGTATTGGCGCCCCCTCTAATCTGGCTCCATCCGTATTACATCTGAGCTGTGGTGCACCCGATCACTGACCCCATCTGACTATAACTCACCCCCTAGTGCCACCTAGGGCCCAGTGTGGGTATGGCACTGTAAGGACATGGCTCTGAGATGCTCTGCGGGGCAGTGACAGGAGGAGCTAGGTGATTAATATACAGAGCGATGCTCTGCGGGGCAGTGACAGGAGGAGCTAGGTGATTAATATACAAAGCGATGCTCTGCGGATCAGTGACAGGAGGAGCTAGGTGATTAATATATAGAGTGATGCTCTGCGGATCAGTGATAGGAGGAGCTAGGTGATTAATATATAGAGTGATGCTCTGCGGATCAGTGATAGGAGGAGCTAGGTGATTAATATACAGAGCGATGCTCTGCGGGTCAGTGACAGGAAGAGCTAGGTGATATATAGAGTGATGCTCTACGAGGCAGTGACAGGAGGAGCTAGGTGATTAATATATAGAGTGATGCTCTGCGGATCAGTGATAGGAGGAGCTAGGTGATTAATATATAGAGTGATGCTCTGCGGATCAGTGATAGGAGGAGCTAGGTGATTAATATACAGAGCGATGCTCTGCGGGTCGGTGGTAGGAGGAGCTAGGTGATTAATATACAGAGCGATGCTCTGCGGGTCGGTGGTAGGAGGAGCTAAGTGATTAATATATAGAGCGATGCTCTGCGGGGCAGTGACCGGAGGAGCTAGGTGATATATATATAGAGCGATGCTCTGCGGGGCACTGACAGGAGGAGCTAGGTGATTAATATATAGAGCGATGCTCTGCAGGACAGTGACAGGAGGAGCTAGGTGATTAATATATAGAGCGATGCTCTGCGGGGCAGTGACAGGAGGAGCTAGGTGATTAATATATAGAGCCATGCTCTGCGGGTCGGTGGTAGGAGGAGCTAAGTGATTAATATATAGAGCGATGCTCTGCGGGTCGGTGGTAGGAGGAGCTAGGTGATAAATGCTCTGCTGACTCCCCCCCTGGCGCTCTCTCTTGCAGTCAGACGGAGCCGCTCTCGGTGGTGGGCTCCCCGTACTGGATGGCCCCTGAAGTCCTGCGGGGGGACGTGTACAATGAGAAGGTGAGCAGCCGTCCCCGCTGTTTCTGGTACCTGATGATTTGGGGTCCTCGGCCCCTCACCTCGTCCTCTCTCTCCTCCTCTAGGCCGACGTCTTCGCCTTTGGAATCATATTATGCGAGATAATTGCACGGATCCCGGCAGACCCCGACTATCTCCCCCGCACTGAGGTGAGTCCTGCAGACCCCGACTATCTCCCCCCCCACTGAGGTGAGTCCTGCAGACCCCGACTATGTCCCCCGCACTGAGGTGAGTCCTGCAGACCCCGACTATGTCCCCCGCACTGAGGTTAGTCCTGCAGACCCCGACTATCTCCCCCGCACTGAGGTGAGTCCTGCAGACCCCGACTATCTCCCCCGCACTGAGGTGAGTCCAGCAGACCCCGACTATCTCCCCCGCACTGAGGTGAGTCCTGCAGACCCCGACTATGTCCTCCGCACTGAGGTGAGTCCAGCAGACCCCGACTATCTCCCCCCTACTGAGGTGAGTCCTGCGGACCCCGAATATGTCCCCCGCACTGAGGTCGGTCCTGCAGACCCCGACTATCTCCCCCGCACTGAGGTCGGTCCTGCAGACCCCGACTATCTCCCCCGCACTGAGGTGAGTCCTGCAGACCCCGACTGTCTCCCCCCCACTGAGGTTAGTCCTGCAGACCCCGACTATCTCCCCCCCACTGAGGTGAGTCCTGCGGACCTCGAATATGTCCCCCGCACTGAGGTCGGTCCTGCAGACCCCGACTATCTCCCCCGCACCAAGGTGAGTCCTGCAGACCCCGACTATCTCCCCCGCACCAAGGTGAGTCCTGCAGACCCCGACTATCTCCCCCGCACCAAGGTGAGTCCTGCAGACCTCGGCTGTCTCCCCCGCACTGAGATATTCCTGCGGACCCCGACTATCTCCCCCGCACTGAGGTCGGTCCTGCACACCCCGACTATCTCCCCCGCACTGAGGTCGGTCCTGCAGACCCCGACTATCTCCCCCGCATTGAGGTGAGTCCTGAGGACCCGGGCTATCTCCCCCGCACTGAGGTGATTCCTGCAGACCCCGACTTTCTCCCCGCACTGAGGTGAGTCCTGCGGACCCTGACTATCTCCCCCACACCAAGGTGAGTCCTGCAGACCCCGACTATCTCCCCCTCTCCCCCGCACTGAGGTAGGTCCTGCAGACCCCGACTATCTCCCCCGCACTGAGGTGAGTCCTGTGGACCCAGACTATCTCCCCCGCACTGAGGTGAGTCCTGCAGACCCCGACTATATCCCCCGCAATGAGGTGAGTCCTGCAGACCCCGACTATGTCCCCCGCACTGAGGTGAGTCCTGCCGACCCCGACTATCTCTCCAGCACTGAGGTCGGTCCTGCAGACCTCGACTATCTCCCCCGCACTGAGGTGAATCCTGCCGACCCCGACTTTCTCCCCGCACTGAGGTGAGTCCTGCGGACCCTGACTATCTCCCCCACACCAAGGTGAGTCCTGCAGACCCCGACTATCTCCCCCTCTCCCCCGCACTGAGGTAGGTCCTGCAGACCCCGACTATCTCCCCCGCACTGAGGTGAGTCCTGTGGACCCAGACTATCTCCCCCGCACTGAGGTGAGTCCTGCAGACCCCGACTATCTCCCCCGCACTGAGGTGAGTCCTGCGGACCCCGACTATCTTCTCCGCACTGAGGTGAGTCCTGCAGACCCCGACTATCTGCGCCGCAATGAGGTGAGTCCTGCAGACCCCGACTATGTCTCCCGCACTGAGGTGAGTCCTGCAGACCCCGACTATCTCCCCCGCACTGAGGTGAGTCCTGCAGACCCTGACTATCTCCCCCCCCCACTGAGGTGAGTCCTGCAGACCCCGACTATCTCCCCCGCACTGAGGTGAGTCCTGCAGACCCTGACTATCCCCCCCCCACTGAGGTGAGTCCTGCAGACCCTGACTATCTCCCCCGCACTGAGGTGAGTCCTGCAGACCCCGACTATCTCCCCCGCACTGAGGTGAGTCCTGCAGACCCCGACTATCTCCCCCGCACTGAGGTGAGTCCTGCGGACCCCGACTATCTCCCCCGCACTGAGGCGAGTCCTGCGGACCCCGACTATCTCCCCCGCACTGAGGTGATTCCTGCAGAACCTGACTGTCACCCTCTTACTGACACTCAGGGGGCTGTTCAGGGATTGTTATTAGAGGGGCACCTCTGCTCTGGTTGCTAATATTGTTCTGCAGGGACATTTCTCGCAGGGAAAAGAGCACCACAGATGCAGCAATCAGCCCCCCATTATGTGCCTCTGACAGGGGCCCCAAGGTGTGACGCTAGTCTGCTGTGTTTATGGCGACATCTGGTGGACACTTTTAGACAGTATTCTCACACTGGTAATGCTTCTGTGCCAAAATGTGGTGATCAACCTCCTGCCATCCATAAGTGATGTGTGTGGATTCTACGGGTGCGATGTGTCGGGGGGGCTCCACGGGTGCGATGTGTCGGGGGGGCTCCACGGGTGCGATGTTTCGAGGGGCTCCACGGGTGCGATGTGTCGAGGGGCTCCACGGGTGCGATGTGTCGGGGGGCTCCACGGGTGCGATGTTTCGAGGGGCTCCACGGGTGCGATGTGTCGAGGGGCTCCACGGGTGCGATGTGTCGAGGGGCTCCACGGGTGCGATGTGTTGGGGGGCTCCACGGGTGCGATGTGTCGGGGGGCTCCATGGGTGCGATGTGTCGGGGGGCTCCATGGGTGCGATGTGTCGGGGGGCTCCACGGGTGCGATGTGTCAGGGGGGGCTCCACGGGTGCGATGTGTCGGGGGGGCTCCACGGGTGCGATGTGTCGGGGGCTCCACGGGTGCGATGTGTCGGGGGCTCCACGGGTGCGATGTGTCGGGGGCTCCACGGGTGCGATGTGTCGGGGGCTCCACGGGTGCGATGTGTCGGGGGCTCCACGGGTGCGATGTGTCGGGGGCTCCACGGCGAGGGGCTCCACTGGTGCGATGTGTCGGGGGGGCTCCACGGCTAGGGGCTCCACTGGTGCGATGTGTCGAGGGGCTCCACTGGTGCGATGTGTCGAGGGGCTCCACTGGTGCGATGTGTCGAGGGGCTCCACGGGTGCGATGTGTCGAGGGGCTCCACTGGTGCGATGTGTCGAGGGGCTCCACAGGTGCGATGTGTCGGGGGGCTCCACTGGTGCGATGTGTCGGGGGGCTCCACGGGTGCGATGTGTCGGGGGGCTCCACGGGTGCGATGTGTCGAGGGGCTCCACGGGTGCGATGTGTCGAGGGGCTCCACGGGTGCGATGTGTCGAGGGGCTCCACGGGTGCGATGTTTCGAGGGGCTCCACGGGTGCGATGTGTCGAGGGCTCCACGGGTGCGATGTGTCGAGGGCTCCACGGGTGCGATGTGTCGGGGGCTCCACGGGTGCGATGTGTCGGGGGCTCCACGGGTGCGATGTGTCAGGGGCTCCACGGGTGCGATGTGTCGGGGGCTCCACGGGTGCGATGTGTCGGGGGCTCCACGGGTGCGATGTGTCGGGGGCTCCACGGCGAGGGCTCCACTGGTGCGATGTGTCGGGGGCTCCACGTGCGAGGGGCTCCACTGGTGCGATGTGTCGAGGGGCTCCACGGGTGCGATGTGTCGAGGGCTCCACTGGTGCGATGTGTCGAGGGCTCCACGGGTGCGATGTGTCGGGGCTCCACTGGTGCGATGTGTCGGGGGCTCCACGGGTGCGATGTGTCGAGGGCTCCACTGGTGCGATGTGTCGAGGGCTCCACGGGTGCGATGTGTCGGGGGCTCCACTGGTGCGATGTGTCGGGGGCTCCACGGGTGCGATGTGTCGGGGGCTCCACGGGTGCGATGTGTCGGGGGCTCCACGGGTGCGATGTGTCGGGGGCTCCACTGGTGCGATGTGTCGGGGCTCCACGGGTGCGATGTGTCGAGGGGCTCCACTGGTGCGATGTGTCGAGGGCTCCACGGGTGCGATGTGTCGGGGGCTCCACTGGTGCGATGTGTCGGGGGCTCCACAGGTGCGATGTGTCGGGGGCTCCACTGGTGCGATGTGTCGAGGGCTCCACGGGTGCGATGTGTCGGGGGCTCCACTGGTGCGATGTGTCGGGGCTCCACGGGTGCGATGTGTCGGGGGCTCCACGGGTGCGATGTGTCGGGGGCTCCACGGGTGCGATGTATCGAGGGCTCCACGGGTGCGATGTGTCGAGGGCTCCACGGGTGCGATGTGTCGGGGGCTCCACGGGTGCGATGTGTCGAGGGACTCCACTGGTGCGATGTGTTGGGGGCTCCACGGGTGCGATGTGTCGGGGGCTCCACGAGTGCGATGTGTCGGGGGCTCCACGGGTGCGATGTGTCGAGGGGCTCCACGGGTGCGATGTGTCGGGGGCTCCACGGGTGCGATGTGTCGGGGGCTCCACGGGTGCGATGTGTCGAGGGCTCCACGGGTGCGATGTGTCGAGGGGCTCCACGGGTGCGATGTGTCGGGGGCTCCACGGGTGCGATGTGTCGGGGCTCCACGGGTGCGATGTGTCGGGGGCTCCACGGGTGCGATGTGTCGAGGGCTCCACGGGTGCGATGTGTCGGGGGCTCCACGGGTGCGATGTGTCGGGGGCTCCACGGAGTGCGATGTGTCGGGGCTCCACGGGTGCGATGTGTCGGGGGGCTCCACGGGTGCGATGTGTCGGGGGGGCTCCACGGCGAGGGGCTCCACTGGTGCGATGTGTCGGGGGGGCTCCACGGCGAGGGGCTCCACTGGTGCGATGTGTCGAGGGGCTCCACGGGTGCGATGTGTCGAGGGGCTCCACTGGTGCGATGTGTCGAGGGGCTCCACGGGTGCGATGTGTCGGGGGGCTCCACTGGTGCGATGTGTCGGGGGGCTCCACGGGTGCGATGTGTCGAGGGCTCCACTGGTGCGATGTGTCGAGGGCTCCACGGGTGCGATGTGTCGGGGGCTCCACTGGTGCGATGTGTCGTGGGGCTCCACGGGTGCGATGTGTCGGGGGCTCCACGGGTGCGATGTATCGAGGGCTCCACGGGTGCGATGTGTCGAGGGCTCCACGGGTGCGATGTGTCGAGGGATCTACGGGTGCGATGTGTCGGGGGCTCCACGGGTGCGATGTGTCGGGGACTCCACTGGTGCGATGTGTTGGGGGCTCCACGGGTGCGATGTGTCGGGGCTCCACGGGTGCGATGTGTCGGGGGCTCCACGGGTGCGATGTGTCGAGGGCTCCACGGGTGCGATGTGTCGGGGGCTCCACGGGTGCGATGTGTCGGGGGCTCCACGAGTGCGATGTGTCGGGGGCTCCACGGGTGCGATGTGTCGGGGGCTCCACGGGTGCGATGTGTCGGGGGCTCCACGGGTGCGATGTGTCGGGGGCTCCACGGGTGCGATGTGTCGAGGGGCTCCACGGGTGCGATGTGTCGGGGGCTCCACGGGTGCGATGTGTCGAGGGCTCCACGGGTGCGATGTGTCGGGGGCTCCACGGGTGCGATGTGTCGGGGGCTCCACGGAGTGCGATGTGTCGGGGGCTCCACGGGTGCGATGTGTCGGGGGCTCCACTGGTGCGATGTGTCGGGGGCTCCACAGGTGCGATGTGTCGGGGGCTCCACGGGTGCGATGTGTCGAGGGCTCCACGGGTGCGATGTGTCGGGGGCTCCACTGGTGCGATGTGTCGGGGGCTTCACGGGTGCGATGTGTCGGGGGCTCCACGGAGTGCGATGTGTCGGGGGCTCCACGGGTGCGATGTATCGAGGGGCTCCACGGGTGCGATGTGTCGAGGGGATCTACGGGTGCGATGTGTCGGGGGGCTCCACGGGTGCCATGTGTCGGGGGACTCCACTGGTGCGATGTGTTGGGGGGCTCCACGGGTGCGATGTGTCGGGGGCTCCACGGGTGCGATGTGTCGGGGGCTCCACGGGTGCGATGTGTCGAGGGCTCCACAGGTGCGATGTGTTGGGGGCTCCACGGGTGCGATGTGTCGGGGGCTCCACGAGTGCGATGTGTCGGGGGCTCCACGGGTGCGATGTCGGGGGCTCCACGGGTGCGATGTGTCGGGGGCTCCACGGGTGCGATGTGTCGGGGGCTCCACGGGTGCGATGTGTCGGGGGCTCCACGGGTGCGATGTGTCGAGGGGCTCCACGGGTGCGATGTGTCGGGGGCTCCACGGGTGCGATGTATCGAGGGCTCCACGGGTGCGATGTGTCGGGGGCTCCACGGGTGCGATGTGTCGGGGGCTCCACGGGTGCGATGTGTCGAGGGCTCCACGGGTGCGATGTGTCAGGGGCTCCACGGGTGCGATGTGTCGGGGGCTCCACGGGTGCGATGTGTCGGGGGCTCCACGGGTGCGATGTGCGGGGGCTCCACGGCGAGGGCTCCACTGGTGCGATGTGTCGGGGGCTCCACGGCGAGGGCTCCACTGGTGCGATGTGTCGAGGGCTCCACGGGTGCGATGTGTCGAGGGGCTCCACTGGTGCGATGTGTCGAGGGCTCCACGGGTGCGATGTGTCGGGGGCTCCACTGGTGCGATGTGTCGGGGGCTCCACGGGTGCGATGTGTCGAGGGGCTCCACTGGTGCGATGTGTCGAGGGCTCCACGGGTGCGATGTGTCGGGGCTCCACTGGTGCGATGTGTCGGGGGCTCCACGGGTGCGATGTGTCGGGGGCTCCACGGGTGCGATGTATCGAGGGGCTCCACGGGTGCGATGTCGAGGGGCTCCACGGGTGCGATGTGTCGAGGGATCTACGGGTGCGATGTGTCGGGGGCTCCACGGGTGCGATGTGTCGGGGACTCTACTGGTGCGATGTGTTGGGGGCTCCACGGGTGCGATGTGTCGGGGGCTCCACGGGTGCGATGTGTCGGGGGCTCCACGGGTGCGATGTGTCGAGGGCTCCACGGGTGCGATGTGTCGGGGGCTCCACGGAGTGCGATGTGTCGGGGGCTCCACGAGTGCGATGTGTCGGGGGCTCCACGGGTGCGATGTGTCGGGGGCTCCACGGGTGCGATGTGTCGGGGGCTCCACGGGTGCGATGTGTCGGGGGCTCCACGGGTGCGATGTGTCGGGGGCTCCACGGGTGCGATGTGTCGAGGGGCTCCACGGGTGCGATGTGTCGGGGGCTCCACGGGTGCGATGTATCGAGGGCTCCACGGGTGCGATGTGTCGGGGGCTCCACGGGTGCGATGTGTCGGGGGCTCCACGGGTGCGATGTGTCGGGGGGGCTCCACGGGTGCGATGTGTCGGGGGGGCTCCACGGGTGCGATGTATCGAGGGCTCCACGGGTGCGATGTGTCGGGGGCTCCACGGGTGCGATGTGTCGAGGGCTCCACGGGTGCGATGTGTCGAGGGCTCCACGAGTGCGATGTGTCGGGGGGGCTCCACGGGTGCGATGTGTCGGGGGGGCTCCACGGGTGCGATGTGTCGGGGGGGCTCCACGGGTGCGATGTGTTACATGTAGGTTTTTAGCTTGTGTCACTTGATGCGGCTCAGAAGAGTGTCAGACGTGTGCCTTTTCCATTCACTTTTTTGATTTATGATACAGCCCTGTCATGTTATTTGTATGGATGTCTCGGGATGTCACATGTGATTTGTATAGATGTCTCGGGATGTCACATGTGATATGTATGGATGTCTCAGGATGTCACACCTGATCTGTATGGATGTCTCGGGATGTCACATGTGATCTGTATGGATGTCTCGGGATGTCACATGTGATCTGTATGGATGTCTCGGGATGTCACATGTGATTTGTATGGATGTCTCGGGATGTCACATGTGATTTGTATGGATGTCTCGGGATGTCACATGTGATATGTATGGATGTCTCAGGATGTCACACATGATCTGTATGGATGTGTCTGGTATGTCACACCTGATGTGTATGGATGTCTCGGGATGTCACACGTGATTTGTAATGATGTCACACGGGTCTCATATGGTCCGTGCGGGGGTCTTCCTGTACATGCGGGGCTCCTCTCATACCTCGCGCTCTGGTTTCTGCAGGACTTTGGCTTGGACATCGTGACGTTCCGGGAGATGGTTCCCTCTGGCTGCCCCCCCGCCTTCCTGCAGCTGGCGGTCCACTGCTGCCGGGTATGTCTGACTGGTGCCATCAGGATCCGCCCTCGCGGAGCCGATGTCTGAGCAGTGACATCAAGATTCCATCATTTGTCTCATAGTGGGAGTTGTAGTGTTCCACAAAACAACATTATACAGCCCTTGCTGCAAGCACTACAACTCCCAGAGTGCGGAAGTGAGATGTGAAAGCAGGCGGGTTACCAATAGAGCAGTGACTGCAGCTCTGGGTGTGACTGGAGTATAAGACATGATGTGAGAGCAGAATAGAGACTGCAGCTCTGGGTGTGACTGGAGTATAAGACCTGATGTAAGAGCAGAATAGAGACTGCAGCTCTGGGTGTGACTGGAGTATAAGACATGATGTGAGAGCAGAATAGAGACTGCAGCTCTGGGTGTGACTGGAGTATAAGACCTGATGTAAGAGCAGAATAGTGACTGCAGCTCTGGGTGTGACTGGAGTATAAGACCTGATGTGAGAGCAGAATAGTGACTGCAGCTCTGGGTGTGACTGGAGTATATGACCTGATGTGAGAGCAGAATAGCGACTGCAGCTCTGGATGTGACTAGAGTATAAGACCTGATGTAAGAGCAGAATAGTGACTGCAGCTCTGGGTGTGACTGGAGTATAGGACCTGATGTAAGAGAAGATTAGAGACTGCAGCTCTGGGTGTGACTGGAGTATAAGACCTGATGTGACAGCAGAATAGTGACTGCAGCTCTGGGTGTGACTGGAGTATAAGACCTGATGTGAGAGCAGAATAGAGACTGCAGCTCTGGGTGTGACTGGCGTATAAGACATGATGTGAGAGCAGAATAGAGACTGCAGCTCTGGGTGTGACTGGAGTATAAGACATGATGTGAGAGCAGAATAGAGACTGCAGCTCTGGATGTGACTGGAGTATAGGACGTGATGCAACAGCAGAATAGTGACTGCAGCTCTGGGTGTGACTGGAGTATAAGACCTGATGTAAGAGCAGAATAGAGACTGCAGCTCTGGGTGTGACTGGAGGATAAGACATGATGTAGCAGCAGAATAGTGACTGCAGCTCTGGGTGTGACTGGAGTATAAGACCTGATGTAACAGCAGAATAGTGACTGCAGCTCTGGGTGTGACTGGAGGATAAGACATGATATAATAGCAGAATATTGACTGCAGCTCTGGGTGTGACTGGAGTATAAGACATGATATAATAGCAGAATATTGACTGCAGCTCTGGGTGTGACTGGAGTATAAGACCTGATGTAACAGCAGAATAGTGACTGCAGCTCTGGGTGTGACCGGAGTATAAGACCTGATGTGACAGCAGAATAGTGAATGCAGCTCTGGGTGTGACCGGAGTATAGGACGTGATGTAACAGCAGAATAGTGACTGCAGCTCTGGGTGTGACTGGAGGATAAGACATGATGCAACAGCAGAATAGTGACTGCAGCTCTGTATGCGACTGGAGTATAAGACATGATGCAACAGGAGAATAGTGACTGCAGCTCTGGATGTAACTGGAGTATAAGACCTGATATAACAGCAGAATAGTGACTGCAGCTCTGGGTGTGACTGGAGTATAAGACCTGATGTAACAGCAGAATAGTGACTGCAGCTCTGGATGTGACTGGAGTATAAGACCTCATGAGAGAGCAGAATAGTGACTGCAGCTCTGGGTGTGACTGGAGTATAAGACCTGATATAATAGCAGAATATTGACTGCAGCTCTGGGTGTGACTGGGGTATAAGACCTGATGTAAGAGCAGAATATTGACTGAAGCTCTGGATGTGACTGGAGGATAAGACATGATGTATAAGCAGAATAGTGACTGCAGCTCTGGATGTGACTGGAGTATAGACATGATGTAACAGCAGAATAGTGACTGCAGCTCTGGATGTGACTGGAGTATAAGACCTCATGAGAGAGCAGAATAGTGACTGCAGCTCTGGGTGTGACTGGAGGATAAGACATGATGTTGCAGCAGAATAGTGACTGCAGCTCTGGGTGTGACTGGAGTATAGGACCTGATGTAACAGCAGAATAGAGACTGCAGCTCTGGGTGTGACTGGAGGATAAGACATGATGTAGCAGCAGAATAGTGACTGCAGCTCTGGGTGTGACTGGAGTATAAGACCTGATGTAACAGCAGAATAGTGACT